>JAWZYV010013491.1:0-114496 GCA_038373885.1 Cheiracanthium punctorium
CAATACGTAGCTCAGTAATATTCTATCTGATCCAATCTTCGGGTTTTGTCTGTTGAAATTATGTCTTTTTTACGAATAAGCCTGATTAGGGGCCGAATGCCTCATACGAAAAGCGAGCGTAGCGAGTCTGGGGGCCTTGGCCCCTAGTTTTCTACAAAATAATGTTATCAGTAAAGTTTGAATGAACATTTTAAGTGAAAATGGATATATTTTTGAGTAAAAATGAGAATAAAGACGATGATTTTTTTTTTTAAACATGCATCACTACTTGCTCTTTGGTTTTTCTCGCGCCCCCCTGCAAACTCTCTGCTCCGCCCTTGGGGGTCGCGCCCCACAGGTTGTGAAACGCTGCCCTAACTATATATTACCATCTCCCACATAAAGTAACGAATAAATGAATTTTGGTACTTCTTACTGTTGACGAAAAATCTCGTGCTGATAGAGAGGAATCCGTTTTAGCATTGATTCATACTCGTGTAATACCCGGTTCGCGTAAGTCAAATCGCGTTGCAGCGCGAGTCCACTGGATTCTGGTAATATATTTAATCGCCTACAAAAACTGTTTTACAGTATTCGTCAGGCATATTCCAACTATACTTGCTTTTTAAATATACTGTTAGGAATGTGCGTCATTATCCCGCAAGTGTGCCGTATTTGTCTTCTTCTTCAAAATTGAAATCTATGTTAAAATCACCTACTAAAACTGTTTTAAAATCCCCGCCAGGCATATTCTAACTGTACTTCACCTTTATTGACACGAATATAGAGACACCAATATTCTAATTAAAGAAACAGTAGGGTTAGGCAATTTCTCGACAAAGATAGTAGTGTTGTGGGATTACGGCCAATTAGCTACACATGGGCTGACGGGTGGTGTGACCTCCATGGGGTCTTTCTAAGGGGTCCTAACCCGTATTTACGCTAGGTTTCAAAGGAAACCACGGAAAACTCAGAACGGTTAGGTCGGCGGACGCCACTAGGTTTTGAACCAGGCACCTTCCGTATCGCAGTTCAGCGGGCTACGCGCTCGGCCACTGGAGAAGCACTCGACAAAGATAGAAGATATCACTTCTTGGACTTATTTTTTTTATGCTATACTTCGAAATAAATCACCAAAAATGGCAAACCTTGGCGACTTTTTTCATTTAATCTGGCAACCCTTGAAACATGATTCGCTCTTCCAAAAGGTAGACAAAAATCTTTGTCAGAAATTAGCAGCTCACAAGAGCTAAAAAATACGTAAAAAACACCTTGTTTTGTCAATTACCCTTTATTAAGGTCGATTTTTTAAAAAACCCTGAAAAAGAATTGTGTTCGTTACATTTTTGTGCAAGATTTTTATGACTAGCTTCCTTTTATTTCGATATATGCAGACGACAGGGGCGTAGCCAGGGCCCCGAAAAATTTTCCAGGCGCATATCCCCCCCCGAAAATTTTTCCTGGCTACGTGCCTGGCAGACGAATATGAAAATAGCGTTTTGCCCCCTCACAACGGTTTGGACCGAACTCTAAAAAGCCCTGAAAATAACTGTTATGCATTCGTGTTTGCTACATTTTAAAGCAAGAATTTTATGGTTATCTCTCAAAGGTCGTTCTCGTATCAATCAAAGGTTCGTGATTGATCGGGAACTTTTGGAATCGGAAAAAAATTATGTGCATTGGGGGGGGGGGTACAAACTTTTTTATCTTATTCTTCTTATAACCAGGGCTTAATTTGGGCTGGAGCTCAGCTCCGGTACTTCTTTTTTTTTTTTGAGTGAATTTTTACATATTAGGCAAAACCAACCGGAGCTCATGAATATTGGGCTCCGGAGCCCACCATTACATATTAATCTGTCATTTTTACGCTTTTCACACACGCATCGATTTTAATAGGCACACCACACAGGATTCGTTTCGCCTCAAACCAATTCTAGCATCCTGAAACCGATTTCAGTCAGCTTAGCAGAAGCCGATCTATCTGTGACGTATCTTGGTGCACAACCCACTTGGTGCAGAACAATTAGTTGCTGTCACTTGTGATGGAAATTCTGTTATGCTTGGCAGAAAAGAAGGACTATGTAAGAAACTGTTGGATATGTTTCCTAATATAATTATTTGGCATTGTATGAATCATCGCCTAGAACTCAGCGTTGCTGATGCAGTAAAATTAGTTGCAGGAATAAATAACTTTAAAATTTTCATGGACAAATTAAGAAATATATATCACAGTTCACCAAAAAACCAACGACAACTTATTGAGTGTGCTGTAAATACAGGACAAGAATTACTAAAGATTGGGCGTATTTTCGATGTTCGCTGGGCTGCATCAAGTCTTCGATCTGTGAAAGCAGTGTGGACGGACTATGAAAGTCTACATAAACATTTCACAAAGAGCTCCACAGATAAAAAAAAGAGATGCCAAAGAAAGAGCCACATTTTCTGGGTTGGCGAATAAACTAGCGACTGAGACATTTATCTTAAATCTTGTTTCGTTATGTATGATGCTCTGGAAGAACTGTCGGAACTTTCATTAGAGCTGCAAAAACGACAAACTACACTAGTTGATGCCCATAGGCTAATAAGACTTCAAATACAAGTTTTTGAATCCAGGATAAAGAAGCCTGGAAGGCATGCATCTGAGACCATTGAAGGTGTAAACGTTTCCAAGTTTAAAAATGTAGCTATACATGAAAGTGGAAAGGCTATACCTAAAATAGACCCAGGACAATTTTACAAGTGTTTAGCCGATTCAATAATAAGTAGGCTCCTTTCGGTCCAATCGAGAAATGTTGGATCAGATTGTGAACAATTTATCTATGAAATTAAAGTTCTAAATCCAAAGTTTTGGCCTGCTGCTGAATCGACTGAAGTGACGTATGGCAAAGATGAACTCCTGGGATTATGCAAAAGATTCAGTTTTAACGAAAAAGCTGTTTTAAGAGACTTCAGAAATTTCAAGTCATCATCTAGAAAAGAAATGCAAAGTGACTTGAAAAAATTGATTTCAGTCATCAATTGTATACCCATATCAAGTGCCGAATGTGAACGAGGATTTCCTACCATGAACATAATTTGTATTTCCCAACGTGCTTCACTTAGCATTGAAACTTTATCAAATTTTATGTTCATTAGATTAGTCGGTCCCCCGATCAACAAATTCGAACCAGAATCATTTGTTCGTTCATGGTGAGTTTATGGCCGTCACAGTGCTATTGATACTCAATCAAAAGCCAGGAAAGAAAAAGAGGAAGCTCCTGATTTATTAGCTCTGTGGAATATTTTTAATTAACACACAGGTATGCGTATTTAAAAAGAAACTCAAATTACATCATACCAAATGCCACATTTTTAAGAAGCAATTGTTCAACAAATGTTTAACATTTTCTAATTTGAATTTTCTTGAATTTCCTTGTCTTCATAATTATGGTATATAAATTTCATGTGTTAAAAATTATGACATTATTTCTTTCACTTGTTTTTATTAAGTATTTCAATCACTTCTACATTACTTTAACAGTTTTTTTACTTTATTTCTTTTATTAAGGAGAAAATAAAATTGCTTTACATGTTATGCCGCAAAACGTGCAAAAATCTAAAATCTGCACAAGGTCTGCTCCCAATTTGCAGATTTTGGGTCTTCTACTGTATATTGTTCATATTTTTTCATGCTAATTTCAGATCATTTATTATAACCGTTTTGTGTAATATTTATTTGTGTGATTATGGCAATGCTAAGCTAGGGCGATCTGTCAAGTATGGGGAATGCCTAGGTAGGAGGGCTAAGGGTAAAATAAAATAATAAAAAACTTTGTAAAATAACACCATAAAGATTACTTGATTACATTCTAAGGGGTTCTAACGCATATTCACGTTACATCACGTTTTCGAAATGGAGAAAACCTACCAAAACTCCAGACCGTTTGTTCGACAGCTGCGCGATGGGACCTGAACCCGGGACTTTCAACACTTCGGCCGTCTACCATTATCAGTGATATAAAAACTGTGCCATGAAATAATAAAAATATATCAAATACTATTACACGGGAAAATATTTGAATTACTATTTTAATTGAATGTTCTACCTACCTCGTACTGAAGGGGTAGCTCAGATTTACAGTACGCCGCTGTATATGAGCATAAGCTCGAGAATATTAGGTCTCCGGTACTTCTTTTGCTAGAAATTAAGCCCTGCTTATAACTGACTTTGAACTTTCAAAATAAGTCATTCTTCTATAGCATAAACTTAGCTCTTTTGGTGTGGGTGTGTGAAGGGAGGGTGGGGGGTGCGAGCCAGCTGTATCAGAAAACTTATTTAGCTCTCTAGTGCCAGATGGTCTATTCGATAAACTGCCATGTTGCTAGTAGTTAAATGAATCAATGCTGCACTTTTACAGCGATGGGACCATTTAACGATATTTTTTGCGACTAGCAATGAAAGCGCTGAAATAAGATGGTTTCACGGCGCAACCACCCAGCTTCAAAGGGTTAACCTGTTCCTTATTAGCCTTCCATGCATGTTTAATCTGTTCGCTCTCATCTTCAGAAAGACGCAACGAAGAAGACTCTCCTTCTTTGATCGATTTAGCATCCCAGAATGATTCTTTGGTACGTTCAGCCGGATCCTCCCAGCGTCCAGTGGAGCATTCAAAGAACCATTTTTGTGAAGCAACATCCGTTGCATATTACTAACTATGAGAACGATCATATAAAATAACACAGCTTTGATAATGGGATGAAGTTCGCTCAAGAGGGGAGGGAGGGGCAGGCGATCGTCCCTCCTTAGTTCTGCCAGTGTCTAAGGGCAGAAATTAAACTGCGTTTTAAGGACGTTGACCGATCTACTGGCTTAATAAAGGGCATTTCGTTGAAATGGTACTAAATTAGCTGCATCCATTCTGTGAAGAAAGGTCGAACCATGATTTGGTGCTTAAACTAATCAATGAAATCAAATCATGGTGAAATGTTTCTCCAATGAAAGAATGCAGCTAATTTATCTTCATTCGACTGTGAAACATTGAACTGCTTCTACTGACGGTGTATTACTGCTTTCTAAGACAGTTTAAAAGAATTTAACTTTTGCCCAGTTGGTCATTCTGTAAATACACAACTATTTTTCATGAAATTTAAGGCTTTTACTCAAGTTTAATACAGGGCATCAAATGCAGAATAAGCTTTATAAGGAGCCTTAAAGCTGATAAAATAAGACCAGTGATGGAAATAATGAATAATGTTACTTTTTTATTGATAAATAGTTAATTAATTCGAAATCAATAATACAAGTACAGATTATATGCAGAATTAATTTACTTACACATTATACATAGTGCAGTGGCATAGACAGGAGATTGGGGGGGGGGGGGTCATAACTCCCCCTCCGGGAGTTGAACCCGAAACCAGAGTATGGTGCTTTACCCACCATACAACTCAGTCGGCTGACATGCAATATTGAAAGGGGCAAAATTTTTCCTATTACAGAAAATATCATTTAAAATTGGTTGTATGAGTTTTCTTGAAGCTTTTTTTTTTTTTTTTTTTTTTTTTTTTTTTTTTTGGCCGAGGGGGGGGGGGGGTGTCAATGGACCCCTCTTGCCCATTGCAATAATTATTTAATTTCAAATCTGAAATGAAATCAAAAATGTGTTAAAATTCCAAAGTATTAAAAAGTTTTTAAACTGCATAGCTGAGAGCAAAAGAAATTTGCGATATTAAACTGCTTAATTCTGCTACTACACTGTCCCTTGCAATTCCTTAGTAAACTTATAAAAAGTCCCCGCGGTCCATCAATCTAGCGCATTAAAAGACAAAACAATTCTGCTAAAAGATGCTTCCCAGATTTGTGATAAAGCAATTGGCAGATCCAGAGGCACAAATTTTGGGCACATGGGCAAAAAGAGCCATTGCCAATACGAGCAAATATCATAACACATTATATGCAGCTTTGCGTTCAGAATCACATTTTACCATGGTGTCATGATGGCCAATTTGGCCAGAACATATGAATTTGACAGCAAGACAATGAGAGTATCCAAACTGGAAAAAAAAAAAAAAAAAAAAAAAAAAAAAAGTGTCGGAGTACCTTAAGTCCAATAACATTGCTGTCTCAGATTGGCGCAGCTCTGATCTGATCTTCATAGAATATGAGTACCTAATGGAGGAGGTTGTGCACAGCGATAAGCAAACACAATGACTGGAAAGAACTCATTCTTGCTCAAGATAGATGTGCAGCAAAGTTCAATAAAGAAAGCATAATTAATAATTAAGGGTAATCAATTCCTGGGTGTTGCTAACGTTTGTCAATGTTAAAGGAGCACAAATCCAATAACTGTCTCACCACTTTATCTTTGTTACAAATCTGTGATTACTTGGTAAAGTTTTGGCTATGCATATTCATGTATTTTCTGTATAATGTTTTAATTTTGAGGTATTAAGCATTTTCTGATATTCATGCACTCCTTATTGCTCCTTCAAATCAGAGTGGGGAACACACCTGTACATAATTTGTACAAGGTGTTTTAGACTCAGGTGGTCACTAATGCTTTTACTTTCTATGTTGGAAAATATTGAAAAAAGATAAAAGCAACTATTATATAAGAGAAATCAGCTCTGAATGCAAATTTCAGAATTTAAAGTTGAAGCATTGACTATATTGTGTGCATTTCCAATCTTTTAGTTCCAAAAAAAAAAAAAAAAAAAAAAGTAAATGCATTGCAGCAAAAACTGGAGGCGAGATAATAGAATGGGACTTAAAAATTGAAAAATAAATCAAATATGCTCAACATATTACCAATAAAAAATAACAATTTTATTCACCTTTTTTTTTACACACAATAAAAAATGCAAATTAAAATACAAATTCTCACTTTAAAACCTTACATATCATATGCAAACCTATACTTAAAAAGGACTGTAAAAACAGAGCAATATAAACACAAACCATACAACTGTCTTAAATGAAACTATTCACATGGGTCACCAATGATGGCTTTATTTCTCTTTTGTAACTGCAAGCAAAATACAATGGTCATGAAATTTAACTGGAGACTTTTAAATTTTAATATGAAATACAGTGACTTCTCACTTATACACCTCTCTTTTATGCATGAATTTTGGAAGATTCCGTCATGAGAAATAGGAAAAACATTATGCAAGTCTTGCGTTTATTTTTGAATTAAAAAAGTTAAACTAAATTATATATTTAAATATTTTAAAAAATAACATCACTTGTTTTAACTGAAAAAATATTATTGCTTTTAAGGTTTTGGCTCTTGTAATTTAGATGAAGAGTTAGAAAAAAGGACTCTCTCTGTTATATGTGACTCTTTATTTATAAGCAATTTCAAGTCAGTCCCTTGAAACGCATATAGTGAGAGGTCACAGTATTGTATTTTAAAACTTATTGCTGCCCAAACGGATCCTTTCAAAAGATAACACAATACAAGAATGCATGGCTAGTAGATTTGACATGGTATAGCATTACAAACTACAGTAAAGATACCTTGTATCCGTATTGTAGTTTGAATTCAAAAGTTAAAATACCGTGACTTGAAAAACCAGGGTAATAAAAAAAGATTTTTTTTTTAAATGTAAAATCTATTTTTCTTTTTTCTGTCTAAATAACTACCTTCTGCAGATATTCACATAAGTACCACAACTCATTTCTTTTATTTAGGGACACAAAGGTAAGTTCTGAAGCTAGACCACAAAAATTTTCAGCTAATACTTTAATTACAGTTCAACAAAAGTTTCCATGTGAATAGCATACATCATAACGCAAATAAAAAATTACAATAAAATACAATATTCTGATAATCTTTCCCAATAGATTAAAAAAGTAAAATGAAACATGAAACAATTTCTGGTTAAATAAGGTTATTAATATACATGAAAAATATTTAAAGTTGAAATGACATATGAACAGTAACTCAATTTTATTTAATAAATCAGTAAAAGAATAAGAATGAAGCACCATGTATAGCAACATTTGATCGTTTAATTGATTTATTATTCTCATTTAATGTTATAATCTCCAGTTCCTTTTATTTTGGCAAATCATTCTAATTCTACCAATAATAAGCAAAGTTTTTTTTTTTTTTAATAAAAAAAATAATCAAGAAATCTGATAGTCAAATTATTTTCAAGTAGCCCTATATCTAATCCAGTTTAAAGCTTTTTTTTTTTTTAATTACAATTTTCTAGTTTTCTGAAACTGTGTGTACACCTAGCTTTAACAAAAATTTTTAAATAATTATTAAAAGGTATGTCATACTCACAAAAACAGTTAAGCAAAGACAATAGTTGAATTTTAATTATTTCAATTTAGAATTAAAGCAAAGTAAAAATCACACTACATGTGAAAATAAAAGTACAATCTTATCAAGAATCTGGAGTATCTTAATTAACTAGTGGCAAACAAAACCAATAATGATAGCAATAAAAAGAAACAAAAGTTATGGAACTCCTTATAAATAGCTGTTAAAAATTTTAGCTTGTATAAATACAACCATTACCTCACCCTTTCATGGAAAGGAAATAGCTTAAAAATTAGATAAACACAAAATAAAAAATAAAAAAAAATTAAATAAGATTCAGTAAAAAATTTTTTTTTTTACAAAAGAATGACTATTTGAATGAAGGTTCAGTTTGATTGTTTTAATCTTTAGGAGTGAGTATTCCATCTTCATAATTTGCTCAAATTTAATACCAAATTTTGGTTACGTTATTAAAATTTTTTTGTTATATAAGGTTTTGTTCATAATACTTTTTTGAAATATAAATGAAGAAAAAAATGTCATTTTTCAAACAACTACGAAAAAGGGCATTAAGATGAAGTAGATATAGTTTATAGAGGCAGAAAGTTGCTTATTTTAACCTAAACCGATAGACTGCATAGTGTTGACTGTTCTTATCTCCATCAAATAAAGTCTGGCTTGTTCATTTGCCTGCAACAAATTTTTTAATATCCAATATTTCTTGCAAATTAATTATTTAAATCATAAAGAATTTATTTATTATTATTATTAAAGTGAAATTTCCAGTGTAATGCATATAAACAAAACTTTCATGGCTAAAAAATTTAAACTATAGTCAAGACCAAATTGTATTTAACTATTTCATTCAAAGAATACATTTAAAACACATGAAAAGTGCATTGAAAGAGCAGTCATATTAAGTTTGGAATATTTTTTTTCTTTTCTTTCTTTTGAATAAAGGGTAAAACAGGGCTAAGAATAAGGCATGCTACAAAAATACAAAAGTAGCTCATTTTCCAGGCTTCAATTAATTAAACCAGCATGTGAAAGAGAAAATGTACGCCAACAGACAATCTACAAAACAAGCTGCGTGATGCAGAAATAAATATAATAATAAATGATTGTCACTACACTAATCACAAAATATCTTAAAACAACTAAGGTTTTATCAAAACATTTTCATTCTTTTAGACATTTATTTCACGGCACCAGGATACAGCATACGTATAGATATGTATAAAGTGTCACCAATTAAAAGTATACAAAATGAGCATGTACAGTAATAATACCCCTTTTAAGGAAAAAAAGATTGGGTGGAAGTACCTATATAGAATTTTGACAACTTTTGGCAAACTAAGTGAGCATTCATTATCAGTGTGAGTTGCATTCATATACGTATTAGTATTTATTTTAAAGATGAAAACAGATCCAAAAATTTGGGATTTTTTTTTTTTTTTTTTTTTTTTTTTAAACATAGATTTCTTTTATAAGAGGAAAACATGGGGGCATTTTAGAAAATCACAAAAAGATTTTTTTTAGGAAAAAGAAATATTTAAGAATCACAAAAATTAATTTAGCAAAATCAATCCTTAGTTACAGTAATGACACCTAAATGCTACGTACTTATAAATTCTAAAATTATTATTATTATTTTTTTTTTTACAAAGCCTCCCTCACCTTCTCTAGGGTATATATTTGTGATTGGAAGAATTTAATGCATAATATACATTTCATTTTATTTGTTTTCCAGAAAATGTTAGAACTTTCATATTAAGTAAAAGCTTTCAATAAATGTCCCTATTCTAATTTTTTTTAAACTAAAAATACACTAAAAATGCCACAAAGCTCAAACTAAAATTATCAAGAATACTTTATATAATAATTTTTCTTTCCCAAGAAAAAGAGCATTAAAAAACAACATCATCACCACCAAGTAATAAGTTATTTTCTGAAGAGAAAGAATGCAGCAGAACATTCTTTTGTCAGACTATCTGCAAATTAAAAAAATAAAAGCAGAAAAAAATTGATTTCTTAGCATCCAAATAAGGAATTTTTCTCACAAGACAATACAAATATTCTTCAAATATACTGTTGCAGTAAAATATTCATGATAACCTTTTATTAACGTGGAAAAAAAAAAAAAAAAAAAACTAATTTAAAATGAGAAAAAGAAGGTTTTTTCTTGCAAGTTGTCTTGTTAGCAAACAAGCATTTCTAATTTTTACTGGATAACAAAGTTACAAACACATACCTGTTTCACGTAAAAATAACTTTTTTCATGACAGTTATGAATTTACTTTCAGCTCTTAATGGATATTTCAAGCTGCCATATAACTATATATAATAGTAAAAATATTCATATTTAACAATTTATGTCATCTTTTAAGAATTAAAACAAAGTATGGTTGATAGGAATTAAAAGACAATCTCATTTTTCAATATAAAGCAATTACACTGCTCAGTAAAAAGTATAAAAACAAATATTTAAAAAGCCGAAATAGTGAGCTAAATTATATTATTTTAAAAGGTATTTTACAGAAACACCATTTTGTAAAAAATTTCATTTAATACAAGTAAAAATTATCATGATAGAAGACAAGAAAAACTTCCACCCTATACGCAAAAGAAGGGGGAGGGGAGAGAAAAGGAAACAAAGAAGGCCTTTCATAATAAGCCTTATCCGCGTTTTGCTTTTAAATCACCGAGATGTGTGCAAAATATTTACTGAGATTGATATGAAGAGTAGCCTTGATTCTGCTCATAACTGTAGCCTGACTGAGCATTTGTGTTGGGCACGGACTGCCTGTGAACGGCGGGTGGTCCCATCTGATTATTCATGTTTGGGTGGGGCATACCACTGGGCTGCTGGCTTGCCGGTCGGTAATGGCCATAATTACCCTGTGCATAGTTTGACGTGAACCGATTCTGGGGAGTTGAAGAAGGCGGCGGGGTGGAGCCTTGAGGATTAGAGCCCGAGTTGTTCGGATGGATGTAATTAGACTGAGCAGCAGATGGACCATAATTTGACGGTGTGGTTGTTGTTGGGGAGCCATAGGGGTTATTACCAGCAGAAGAATAATTCTGAGAGTGACTTATGTAGCCCTGGGTCATGGGACCTGAGGAGTAGATGGGCTGAGCAGTGGTGGATGGGGCATAAGATTGAGTGTTCTGGTTCTGATACCATTGGGCATTAGTGGTGGGTTGGACATATGACTGCTGTGTTTGGTTAAAGGTTTGTGGGGACTGTGTACTGAAGCCTTGGGGCTGGGAGGTTGTCGAAGGCATGTTGAAGTTGCTTTGCTGAGGCGGATTTCCCGGGTTTCCTCCAGCACCAGCATAATTTTGAACAGGGGGCTGCTGTTGAGGGTTATTAGGTTGCTGATGGGGAGATGGTTGCTGCTGTGGCTGCTGCTGTTGCTGTTGCGGTGCCTGCTGCTGCTGTTGTTGAGGGGCTTGTGGTGACTGATTGGGTGGTTGCTGTGGTGGTTGATTGGGAGGTTGTTGTTGTTGCTGTGGTTGCTGTTGCTGTTGATGCGGTTGCTGCTGCTGTTGTTGGGGATGTTGCTGTTGTTGTTGGGGATGTTGCTGCTGTTGTTGTTGAGGATGTTGTTGCTGCTGCTGCTGTTGATGCTGCTGCTGCTGCTGTTGTTGTTGTTGCTGCTGTTGTTGTTGTTGTTGTTGCTGCTGCTGAGTCTGAGATGTCTGAGGATGAGGAGATGAACTGGGACCATATCCTTGAGGCTGCTGAGAAGCAGGTGCAGAATAACTCTGAGGTGAAGGACTGCTGTAATTAGCAGGTGGATGGTTTTGATTATAACTTTGAGGAGAGGGTGAAGAGCTGTACTGAGAGTGAGGAGTAGGTGGCTGAGATTGTTGACCTTGACTGGATTGATAAGAACCTTGTTGCGAGTATGATTGTTGAGGTCCAGCTGGAAGAGTGAGGGGGGGGGAAAGAAATTTATATAAATAATGAACTTGTTTTAATTGATAACCAAAGAAAAAAAATAGAGGAAATCTAAAACATCATAATTATCAAATATAATTACTTGGCAATAGAAGGAAAAAACCTGAAGTTATTGCCTTATAGCTAAAACTTTCAAATTTTTGTAATATTTTTAATGCAAAATTAGAGTTTCTTACATATAATGTCATTTTTTTTTCTTTGCATTGTTTAGAAATTCTAACAAATTTAAAGGCTTTTTGAAAAAAATAAAAAAAATAACTTGATTACTAAGTAATTGCAAAATTTTGTTCATATACATTTTTATTTAATAGAGAAAAGACTATCTATTAAGAATTTAATAATACATTTATCATTTAGACAGTTTTAAAATACATCTTTTATCAAATTTCAATAAATATCAGCATGTTTAACAAGCTGCCTTAATGTAATAAATATTACATACATTTCAACATAACTTTAATCTTTTACATCTCTGAAAAATACTGTCCCAAAAAGTAACATAGAAATGTGTGCATCTCATAACCACATAATAACTAAAAACTTAAGTAGGTACTTTTTATTTTTTAGGGGGGGGGGGGTTGAAGCACATAAAACAATTATTTCATATTTTTAAAATTTATAACAAAAGAAATGAAATGCTACAAAAAAAAAAAAAGAAACAAGTAATATATAAAAAAAAAATTTAATCAATTCCTACTTAGGTCAACAAAGAAATTTTATTTTTGATACTTTTTATTAAATTAATTAAGTTTAATTAATGAATTAATATTTGAAAAATTGTATTAACATCAAGTGTCATCCACTACAAGTTATTAAAATGTATTTGAACTAGAGTGGATGAATAAAAAGTATTTTATTAATGATTGAAAATTTGAACAAGATTTATAAATAAATACAGTTGACTCCGGTTATAGTGAACCTCTGGGGACCGACAAATTTTGTTCACTATATCCGAAGTTCACTATAAGCAAAGTGTCCCCATATGAACAAGAAATACATTATATCCCAGGTATGAGATTGGCAAAAGAGCAAAAAAGCTGAAATCATACGAGAGCAAAAATTTGTACACGTGATATTTATATCTAAATAATGTGAAAGGAGTTTTAAGAGAAGAAAAACATTGGAACATGCTAGAAGATAAAAATATCACACAGTTAACTAATAACTACAATCAGGAATTCACAGAAAAAACAGAATTTTCAGAGAAAAAAGTGATTTCCTCTTGATTCACAAAAAGCTGAAGAATCTCATCTCTGATATCCATAAGTAAAACATAGTATTTTATACCAGCACTGAATATTTATGTATCAAACATAATTAATCGTACTTATGTGTTATTACTCCTAAGACCTATAATAATTTGGGAGATTCCATTTAATTGGCTGGAAAGTGCTATAGCCAATCAAGCAATAGCGTGTAGTGGTAATCCTTAACCCATCCTATTGCACCGGGAATGGTAAATGGAATCATTCATGGACAAGAGAAACATGTCCGTTTTTGTTCACCATGAAATGTACCCTACATTTTGTTAAGTGCTTAGTAGCCGAAAATGCTATTGATTCTAAACGACTAAGAATTGGATTGAAGCGCTTGTAAGTCTTTTCTTTCTGGTCAAGAATGAGAATGAAAAATTTGCCTGTTTCTTTTTAAAATTGTCATTGCTAGCTTCCTCATTGCAGTAGTTTGGTGTGGGTGTCATGGTCTTTCATGCAGGGTGGAAAAGATGAGCTTATCTTTTAAGCACTGGGGGTATCAGACAAAAGGAGTACGGGGAGGCATACACCACAAGACGTGGGCTATTTTGCAAGGGAATCAAAGAGCTAAAGATAAGTATGCATGACTGCAATGAATAAATTTCTGGTTTCACAGCGGTCAAGAGTCTAAAATCCCCTTTCTCTAGTGCACTGTTGTTAGCCTCTCCCTTTACAATTCCCCTGTACTTTGGAACAGAAGCTTGATAATCTCTTTGTGTATTTATCGAATGCAATACAGATAACCTTTTAAAATGTAGACATCGAAAAACTTCATCTCTGCCATTTCCAGAATTTTTGAAGTTCAATTTTTAGGTTCGCTATAACTGACGTCATGTTCACTAAAACCGAAAAATGCTATGCACATTTTCTAATGTAACTGAATCGGGACTATCAATTTGCACTCACTATATCTGGGTTCACTATAAGCGGAGTTGACTGTATAGGAAGAGTGCAAACTAATAGTAGGAATTGAAAAAAAAAAGATGCACAGTTAGATGTTACAATAGTTCTAAATACGAAAATTCAACATTCTACGGTTAAGAGTTATGCAAAATTGTTTTTGATGATATTTTGCCAAAACTCACCAAGGACGAAGACAAATGGCGATATTTTGGGCATGGACCAAACAATGACTGACTACAGATGTAATATATTAAAGATGTCCTTAGACACTAATGTATTGAAATTCTTTTGCATAGTACTGTAAATTACCTCTCCAGTAGATTGGAACCAAAAATAGAGATGCACAGCTAGATGTTACAACAATCTTAAATATGAAATTTCAACATTCTATGACTAAAAGTTTTTGAGATTTGAGAGTTAAAGACATACACACGTACACCAAAAGTCGTCAAGCTTGGCAACTTATGGCTTTATTCTTCAGGGAGGCATGTGATCGTGGTCGGACCATTACCTAACTATATGGCAGGATGGTATTGTGCTTAAAATGAATGAATGTCCCTAAAACTGCCATTGACTGTAATGTGATGGAAATCATTTGAGTGTTCCTGTAGCAGAACTATAATAATAAAGACACTTTTTTTCATTGAAAAAATTCATTTTGTAATCCTTAACAGCATATATCACATCTGAGTTGTTTGAAGTAGCCTAATACCTCTCAAATACGTTTTAATGAATTTCTGCTTATAGAGCGTAATGTATTTAAAATCTTTTGGGTGGCCCTGTAGATAAACTACCCAGTTGAATGGGACCGAAAGGGGGTGGGGGGTGGGTTGCACAACGCAATCCTGAATATAAAGTTTCAACATTCTACGTCTAATAGTTTTTGAGATATGCAGGTTTAATTTCGTTCCATAGAGCATAATGTATTTAGAATCTTTTGGGTGGTCCTGTAGATAAACTATCCAGTCGATTGGGACCAAAACTGTATTAATATCAAGTGTCATCCACAAGTTTTTAAAAATGTATTTGAACCTGAGTGGATGAATAAAAAAGTATCTTATTAGCCTTTGAAAATTTGAACAAGATATATATAGGGACAGTGTAAACTAATAGGAATTGAATAAAAATATAGAAATACATAAAATATAATGGGTGGAATGACAAATAGTTGAAGAAAAAAAATAATATTTTTGTAGTATTGTCTCACTGTGCAACTTCTTTCTTTAAGCAAATTGTTGAACTACTGTTAGAGGCTCCTTTTCTTGAATAGATTAAATAAAATTTAATAATAATAAAAAGAAGATATTATTATAAAAGAAATGCGCTTTTTTTTAAAAGAAATTTAAATTGCCTTTTTAAAAAAGGCTTACTACAACAAACAAGCTTTACAGCACTTTAAAATTAGGGATCCTGAAATACATTGAAGGTTAAAGAATTTTGTTCCCTTAGGTCCCTAAAGTTAAGTCCAAAAAAACCAGCAAAATTTCTTTTTAAACTTTTGCGATGTTTTTCATATGTATGTGTATTACGCACACATACATACAAAGAAAGGGGGGGGAAATGCCTTTTGAGTTAATTTACAGCAACAATTTTGAAAAACTCACGTGAATGTCCAACTGGAGGCTGGGGTCCAGCATTAAAATTTGGAGGACCGCCACTAGGTCCATGAACTTGACTTCCACCAACTGCTGGTCCAGGAGCCAGATTTTGATCTACAATGAACAACAGTCCTATTAAACAGTGAAAAAGTAATGGAAAGATTTTTTTTTAAGTATATTTTATTTACTCTAAGTGGTTAAGAAATGAGCAAAAATGCACAGTTGTTTTCACTCTACATCAAGTTACTGGGTGTATGCCACTTTAATAGTATCTATATAAATAAAATTAGACTTTTGTCTCTACATTTCTTGGAATTAAAAAATTTTGCGATTTCTATCCATTTCAAGCACCTGGGAATCAGGTGCGACCCTCAAAAAAAAGTTTGTCTGTCTGTCGTTCTGTCAGTGACGCTTTTTTTTGTTCAAGCATCATGTAAAAACGACTGAAGCAAATGATATGAAATTTGGTGTCATGATAGGTGGTCACTCAACTTAAAACATAGGCATTGTATTAAAAAAAAATTTTGATTGGATTTTGAGATTTTGCGAAAATCTGTTTTAAACTGCGTAGATTAGTGTTTGAGCATCACATAAAAATGACTGAAGCGATTGAAATGAAATTTGGTATCATGATTGGTGATCGCTCAATTTAAAACATAGGCATCAAATTTTTTTAAATTCTTGATTAGATTTTGAGAAAATCGTTTCAAACTGCATAAATTTGTGTTTGCACATCACGTAATAACTGCAAAGGTGAAAAAATGATATTTGGTGAAATGACAGGTGGCACTCACCTTAAACTATAAGCATCTAATTTTTAAAAAAAATTGACCAATTTCGAGATTTTGCGAAAATCATTTAAAACTGGGTGAATCTTTGTTCACGCATTACGTAATAACGACTAAAGTGAGTGATATGAAATTTGGTCACGATAGATGGTTGCTCAACATAAACTATAGGTGACGGAAAAAACACTCAAATTATTGGTGTTAAACGATAAAGTAAATAAAAAACTTTGTAAAAAACACACCTAAGATGTTATAGGTAAGAAGATACGTACGTATCTTCTTACCTATAACATCTTATGTGTGTTTTTTACAAAGTTTTTTATTTACTTTATAAACTATAGGTGTCCAATTTTTTAAACATTTTTATTAGATTTTGTGAAAATTCTCTCAAAATAATGTTTATATTTTTTCAAGCATCACGTAATAACGACTAATATGAATGATATGAAATTTGGTGATTTGATGGGTAGTTGCTAATCTCAATTATAGGCGTTGAATTTTTAAAATGCTGAAATTTTGTTCCAGCATCATGAAATAAAGACTGCAGGGAATGAAACGAAATTTGGTGACATGATAGGTTGTCACTCAACTTAAATTCTAGGCTTCCAATTTTTCAAAAATATTGATTAGATCTTGAGATTTTATGAAAATTATTTCAATATGCGTAAACATTCGTTCTCGCATCACATACAACTAAAGCGAATGAAATGATATTACTTAGTTACTCTCTAACCTGTAATATTTTAACAATACATAAAAATTATAACTTTGCTTTCTTTACTTTGGCAACATACTACATTCATTCTGTAGTAATGGTGAGTTATGTACATTCATTCTGTAGTATGTTGCCAAATGCTGACAAAAGTTCTTGCTTTTTTGGAAATTTGCATTCAGTACTAGCTAGTAACATATAAATCTGGATAAAAACAATTTATTAAAGAGAAAATGTTCTAAAAACTACTTTTAGATTTATGAATTCTCTATCAGGGTTAAAACTGAATTTCTGAAATAAAACTTCCTGACTTTTACAGAACTTTTTCTGACAAAATTTCAAACAATGTTGTTGCAATGTACATGATTTTCAACTGCCATATCAATACAGATATCATTAAACTTTTGGATGCCTATCTCAAATCATATGTGGAACATAGTAGGCTTAAGAGAAATAGAGAATTTTTAAAGGTATGGACTTCCAACAAATTTACTAATTCTATTTCCATATCTTGAGCCAAAATTTGCAAAATATATATATATTTTTTTTAATCAGAATAAAAACTCACCATTACTATAGCATGGACAGAATGGATTACTACAGGTTCCCTGACTGGTGACAATCTCATCTGGACTAAGTTCAAGCAGTAGTGTACATAAAAGGTGGGATGGAGAGAGGAAGACAAAGGGAGGCTTATTCAGTTTAATTGATCACAGTTTTAACCTGTTTGCTCTCATCATAGCAGAGATGCAATTGTAAAGGTTCCCTTATGTACCCAGCAGAAAATCTTCACAAATGCATCATTATAAAAATAGAAGTGAGCAGGTCAAATATGGTTCACCATTAAAACTGAAAAGGAATACCTTGGCAAAGTTCAGTGCTTGTTACTGAGTTCATGGTATCTCAATAGTATAAAACATAAATTTGGATAAAAGCAACCACACTGAAGAGAAAATCTATTCAAAAAACTATTTTACTTTAAAAGTTGAAAAATGTTGATGATAAATGTAACCTTATTAAAAAGGTGTAGGTGCATTACCGTGGAAAATGGATGTCAATGAATAAAATTTATGTCTCATCCACTTAGATAATTAAAAAACACTTATGCAAAACAAACAAAGTGAAAGAAACTTTCATATAAGTATCACATTTCAAATGTATACATACGTGATTGGTTAACCGGTGGCTGATTAGCTGAAGGGAAATTCGGACCAACAGGACCATGTTGTTGATTATTACTTACAGCCTGAATGGGTGGCATACTAGGATCTAGAAAGTGAAAACTTATAAACATCATATTTTCAATCTGGTTTCATATGCTACAATTGGCATAAGACAATAAAATACCTGTCCTATTATATACCAAACTGTTATAAAGTTTTAGGAGTCTTCAAGATAATTTTGATTAAAATTTGTAATGAAGTAAATAAAATCCGATAGAAATTTTGCATAAGTCATTACATGTATTGAAAATGCTTTAGTTAATTTTATAGACATAGTATTAGTTGATGCGGTGGCTATCCAGTCTTTGGACTATGCCTCCAAGGACGGTTTGTACTCCAGGCTGAAGATCAACATGGCCAAAATTATTCAGAAGACTTTACTTTATACTATTTACTATTTGAACTTTTAATTGATACTTATTACTTATTACTATTTGAACTTTATATTAGTCATTATGGGATTCTTCAGCAGATACGACAACATAGACAAGGTATTTTATATATATATGTAATAATAAAATAAACTTTTCTAATTTAACCTAATTTAATTTAATGTTATTTGAAAAAGCCTTCTTTAATCTCTGTTACTCTTACTGTAAAGTTTATTTCTCGGCCATACAAATATTACGCTCGGAGACAATTTTTGGAGTTCCATAAGGAGTAAAATTGTTGATTTAGCAGTATCTGCAGTTTTCTGCAGTTTCGTTGCTGTGCGCTTTTGGAACTACTAAGTAAGCAAATATTTCTCATGTCCTGTTTGACAATCTAGTTAACTAATTACATTTGAGAGTAACGCCTTCGCGATTGTGCTACGCCCTGCCAGCAGGTGTAGTAACTAGGAGAGTATTTAAGCAAGAGCACGGAAATTTTGGGAGCCTTAGGTTGGAGCTTTTCGAGATCACAATGTAAAGAGAAAAGATAGCGACAGAACTAATAAGGTCGCCAGCCTGACTCCTGCCCTCTGTCCGAACTTTGAAATAAACTATTCAACCTAGAAGCCTGGTGTGGTGTCAATCATTTCAAGAAGGGATGGCGTAAGGCCATTCTTTACATTTATATGTAGCATTAAACGGCTATGGGAAGATTACTGTCATGTGTCGGAGGAGGTGAGGTTGCTTCAGACCCATTCTCGGCGCTCGACACCAAGCGAGGAGACTCGGGACTTTGGCTTAGAGCCGTTATTGTGGCCTCCTGGTCAGTCTTTTCTGGCCAGCAAACGCTGGAGGGAGCTGTGAAAATCCTTGGGCCACTACTGCTGTCAGTGTAAGAATGAGTCGAACTGCGATTACATTATTTTATTGGGTGATTCGAAACATCTTTCCTTGGCAGCTGTGGTCACACGGCCCATGCCCATTGCAATTATTGGCAGATTCCAAAATCTGGGCAGTGGCTTTTCAAGGTTTGTTATGACTTTTAAGATTCCAGTTGACTGAACGTGGAGACCGCCTACAAAATTACAAAGGAATTGCAAGGGACCGTGTAGTAATTGCAGTGTTTGAAAGTGAATTCCTTTGTTCCAACTGAATTAAAACTGCATAGTTCTAGAAATTTGGGATTTTACCGGGCTTTTGATTTATTATGTTAGATATATATATATATATATATATATATATATTTGCAAGGCAGGCATGTCAGGATCCTCCAATAGTAGTTCTGCGACACAATAAAAAAATAAAGTATAAACTTTGTTGAAGTTTTATACTTTCATACAATTTTTATGGTTATTTATTATTAACTGACGTTGTATATATATATTTTCTTAAAATATATATAGACATAAAATACTAAATCAAAAGCCTGCTGAAATTCCAAATTTGTAAAACATTTTAAAACTGAGTAGTTGAGAACAAAAGAAATTCGTGATCTAGAACTGCTTAGTCACACAACTACTGCACAGTCTCTTGCAATTCCTTTGTAATTTTGTAAACGGTACCTGCATCCCATTAATCTGATACTTTAAAAGACAAAACAATCCTTGAGAAAATCGCAGCCCAGATTTAGATCAACCAATTATTGCAATGCTCACGGGTCATGTGACATGACCTCAAAAGTTAATAAAAGGGCTAGCACAACCTAGAGAGGGTTTTTTTTCGTGGCCGCAACTACCGCAGAACCTGATTCAAGTTCTTCAATAAAATAATTATGTAACCGCAGTTGTGACTTGGAGTCAATGTATTCTCAGCCATACAGCCCCCGGTACCTGCAGGCTTCCCATCACCATTCCAGAGGACAGCAGTGACCGACTCGACTCATATCGCATTTCATTTGGTGTCGACGACAACAATCTTCTCCAGCTATGTGCATACAAAAACTTGCCACTGGAATTTATTTTTAACTTTTTTGATTTCTCGAACCTTGGCTTCATTTGATTTACCTAAAATCAATATCGTATACTGTTTTTACAGTTCAGAGGAAGTGCAGATAAAGACAGTTCACAAGTAAACCTGCACGTGCGAAAAAATTAAGCATGAATACGAAGCAATAATAAACCCGTCCATGTCACTACACGTACGTAAATAGCATGGTAAGCAGTAAACATGAGTGCCTTTATCGATCCTCTGTTCGATTATTCAATTAATCTGATTTACTCAACGGCCGCAAAGTACGTCACAGCGATCGAGCACAGCCATGTGCATGGGATAAGGACGAAGATTTCTCCAAAGTTATGTTACACTTTTGGCAGCCAATTGGATTAATCTGATCGGATTTCTGGTTGCGTGTTTTCCCATTGGCTTATTCAGATTGTGGAAAAACGTTCTGTAGAAACACACGAACACACGTTGAGTAGGGTACATTTACAAACAGAGCGCAGAATGACACAGTTTTTATCATACGACAGTACTTTAATTAAAATCCAATTGAAGAAAATCTGGTTGAAATTCACTGAAGATCTGAAAAGATTAAAAATTGCGGACGTTCTGAAAATGTTAAAATTCACGGAAGATATGAAAATATTAGAATTTGCGGAAGTCCGATAATCAGCTATTTAAAATTAGAAGATTTCCAGTAATTCACAGAAAAATCCCATGCCTGCTTAATATATATATATAATGCCGCATCTCTCACGAGACCCGGTGGCTCAGAGGTACGGCGCTGGACTTCCAAACGAGAGGTCCCGGGTTCGGAACCGGCCGGAACCATTTCGCCATGTTCCTGTAAATAGTTGTTTTAAATTATTCTTCGTATTAATTCTAGATTATTCTACATGTTTCTATAAGATGCAAATTATTTGTTTCTCGAATATTCGATAATTGTATAAAAGCTGAGCTCCCGCCAGTTGTAGGGAGTTCACAGCCAAGTGTAGTTGCTAGCAGTCTGTCAATAAATTATGTTATCTCTATTTGAGTTCTCCTTTCCTCTAGTTGTTCCTACCACCTCGCGACAATATATATATATATATATATTTGAGCAGTGGGAAATACCTTACAAAATTAGTTTTTAAAAAATGCTTTTTTCTAATTTTTCATTACAGCACTATTTTTATTCCAAACAGTTTCTAAAAAATAAGAGCAAACAAACCATACTTTTTTTGACTTGAGAACATTTTAGTTTTTTCTGCTATTATGAAGTATTATATATATTTTTTCTTATATGAGAGTTAAATACAAACTTTTCATAACTTAAACAATTTCCTTTATTCTGAGCTAATTTCTAACTTACGTGAAGGTCCAACAGTTGTCTGTGGAACAGCATTAAAATTTGATGAAATGTTTGAAGAGCCACCATGAGGAGGATTCCCACCAGTAGGTGGTCCAGAAGGCATTTGTTGATCTGCAAATGAAAGAATCAAGTTGTCAAATAATTGCAATTGCAATGTACCTAATGATATGCAACTATTCAAGAACAGATTTGAGTATTAAACTGCCCGTTTTCTCTTAGCACTTAGCTGTTCATTGGCTATGCAATTATGCACACAACAAGGGTTTTAAAAAAATTACATCTTCTGGGGCTATGCATCACTAAGAGTATATACAGATATATTAAACAGGAGAATAGGAAAAACTTTAATGAAGAAATTAAAATAATGAATTCAAAATTAGAAACTTTTGCAGTAAGATCTCAATTGCTACTAAATTTCCAAGAAAACAAGGCACAATTAATCGTTGAGTGTTATGCTTTAAAAACAAAAATTATGAATCAAAAATAAAAATCAAACATATAATTTACAAAGAAAAATTAGGAAAAACAATTAAATTACAAAGGAATATTTTATTCCTTATCTATAAAAATGAGATGTACAGAAAAAACATGCTGAATGCAAAAATTAGAGTTAATTATAAAATACATAAAAACACAAATAGGCAATATAATTTAATTTGAAAATATATATATCCAAGGGGTATTCAGAAAGTATGTACCGTTTTGAAAAAATAATTTTTTTTGAAGCTAATTTTATTTTTACATAAAAGAGCATACCTTAAACTATTTTTCTACATAATTTCTGTCAATGTTCAAGCAACTCTCATAGTGGGCTACCAGCATTTCTATACCTACTTCATAGAAACTTCCCGCCAGTAACAATAACCATATGTTTAAGAAAGCTATGATGTGCAATTCAAAACAAACGGAGAGGAATATTCAGTAAAGGAATTGTGTTTCTTCATAAGAATGCTCAGTTACATACTGCTGGTGACACTCAAACAATGATTTGATAGCAGTTTGATCAGCGGCCGTACAGCCCAGACTTGGCACCGTCCGACTAACACTTGTTCCTGCACATGAAGCGCGAGCCAGGCAGCTAGCACCTCGGATACTGACCATGAGGTGAAAAATGCTGTGGAGTCATAGTTATCGTCATTGGCGGGAAGTTTCTATGAAGAAGGTATAGAAAAGCTGATAACCCGCTATGACAAGTGTTTGAACATTGATGAAAACTATGTAGAAAAATAGTTTAAGGTATATTCTTTCATGTAAAAATTAAATTGACTAGAATTTTCTTTTTTTTTTTTTTTTCAAAATGGTACTTACTTTCTGAATACCTGTCGTATATATGTATATATATTTGAGCATTTAAATATTGATCAACAAAATGAAATCTAAATTTATTTTACATTCTTCAAACTTATTTTATGAACATTTGTTAGCTAGTACATCTAATTTTTCAGATTTTATTTAAAAAACAAAAGAATTTAGTATACAAAATATCGATTTATAATTATTTGCCTTTGAGATTGGTACCTTAACTCAACTGATAGAAAAACATAATATTGTAAAGTTTAAGAAAAAAAAAAAATCAAACCTTTCTTGTTTTATTTTAAAATTTATTATTTTCAAGTAAGCATTGAAAAATAAGAAAATAATAATGCAACAATTATAGAACAATCTAATAAACTAATAATACACACACTGATGATGTTTCAGTGGTTGTATACCAACAAAACCTTGTGTCTAATTTTTGTAATTGATGAGAAGAGCAGAAAGGTATCATGTGTAATTGCAGACATATTCAACATTTAGGCATTGCAGACATATTCAACAAAACTATTTGCAGCACCACCCACCACACCTTTTTTCTTTTTTTAAATCTTACATTATGCATATAAACATTCTTTAATGTGAATATAAATAATCTTATAGACTATGCATAGTCAAATTAAATTTTCTAAAATTTGTTTGAACACAAAAAAGTTTATTATATCAAAAAAATATAAAATAGTCTTAACTTCAGGGGAAGAGAGAACTTTATTAATCTAAACAGCAATAAATTTGCTTGTGAATTTTTGGATAAAAGGTAAAACAGAGTCTAATACAGCAGATTCCCGGTGTTTAAATCTTTCTTTGAAAAACACCATACATAAGTATCTTATTTACATAATATAAATATATTTAAGAAAATTGCATCAAAACTTCTTCAGGTGCTCTGATTATGCAGACACTTCTGATCTACTTGATAGCAATCAGAACCCAAATCATAGCAGACAAGCAAGGAAAACTTTGAAAGCCAGAAGAACTTTTAAATAGCCAAAGAAAATTTAGAAAAGTAAATCCTCAGCCTGAAATTACAATAATAAAGCTTCAGCAAGTCTGCAAGCACTATTGAAAAGATTTACAAGAAAATTTAAATGTATTTTTCATTTCTGCAGTGTACAGGGTAAGTCTCTGGCATTATCAAAGATGGATACCCATTTTTACAAAATATCAGACATATGAGGTTTCGCAGGCATACCCACCAATTTATTATTATACATATTCACATGTTTACAACTCAACATATTGTATAAATATAAAATTTAACTTTGCAATATCAAAGTTTCATGTTTAAAATTGTAGAAAAAAAGTTTTAAAATCTGTAATTGAGAAATGTAATACAAATTTGAGCATTTTCTTGGGTCTTGTAAAACATAAGAGTTTTAAAGACCTGATAACAGCTGCTAATAAGTTTTTAAGATACATAGCTGAAATAGGTGCAATTTAAATAGCTGTAGTTTAGTTTTGATTTAACAATTTAAAATAGATGTGAAGATTAACTTTAAAAAGCTAGCGAAAATCTAAAATGACCTTTCAAACTGCATCGTACAAGAAATTGAGAATTTCTGGTGAAATTCTCCATCTTCTTCATATTTTGATAGATTTCAAAATTTTTATCGCTATCCATGACTGCAAAATAAAACCAAATTAAAACACAATATTCTTTTCACATTAACTTACAAACCAAAACAAAAGAAAAATTATAAATTTTTAACTACACAAATAACAAGTCTGAAAAAGGGATATTAAAAAAAATAATAATCACACGGTACTCATGTTATATAACTTCCATTTTGCCTTTCACAGTATTTCACACTGTTCTTAAATACAAGGTATACTCAATAAATAATACTTTTTGCAATATTTGCTATTGTTTTAAAAATTAAAAGGTCCATGGAACTCATTTTAAAGAGACCACTAGGCGGATTATAACATTTTTATCTAAAGGGTACTTTTTAAATTTTATACCTTTATACATAGCAAGTGCATAAAACTGATTGACACTTTCAGCCTAAACTCAATTTTTTTGACAAAGTGATCAGTGCAAGGACTCAAATTGCTTATGGGATAATCAGCATCTGCTAAATATTTGATAATGTGCATTTCCAATTCCCTAATCTTAATTTAATCATTAATTAGTGATATAATTCTGTATCTAATAAAAAATCTTCAGACAGTTAGAAAAGTATTATATTTATACACTGATACATTTGGAAAAATTATGCTTCTTTAGATATATTTATTACATCGTGTACAGTTAGAGATAAAATGTGCTGTTTTATTATCATCCACAGAATAGCTAAAAATACGGAAAGAGTGCAAAGTTATTTTCATTGTACCTCACTTTCATGGCCTTACAAACAGAAACTCTAAATTTGATTTTTCTTTTTCTTCTTTTCTTGATTCGTAAGGAAAATCACTTCATTTATTTCCTAACACCTGACATTTGTACATTTCAATTTCTACTAGAAAAAACATCCCAGGCAAACTGTGGGAATTTAGGCCATTACAGCACTGAATTAAGAGCATTTTTTATGGGTCTGCAATTATTCTTATAAATTATGTAAATATGTACAAGTTCATAGTTTATCGTCATCTCTTGTCATTATTTTTCACATTGTCAATCTATGCACTGTGAAACACTTCTGCACTTACATGTTTTTGTTGATTTCAAAAGGTAGGTACGTTGCATTGTAACCTGAAATTCAATATTTTACATATATGGATTAAAATTCTAAGCACGAGATTCCACATTTCATGTTCATAGTCTATATTTAAGTAATAAGAATATTTTCACACTTATTATTGAGTTGTTTCTTTTTATGTAATATAAATTTATGAAACTAACAAAAATCCTGAATATAGATTAAAACTGTCAGCAATATCCTATGCTCTACAGTCTTCTTCTTATTATTTTTAAGTACTCAATGACCAAATTTTAAACTATACAAATATATGCTTTGTTTACTCAGTTGAAAATAGCAGTGGGCTTGAATACTCTATAGCAGATATTTTTCAATCAGTGGTATTCACAATGTAATGTAGTATTCTGCTGTGCTAGGATGTCAAGCGAAGTTCCACACCTGGTAAAGTGTGGAAATAGTTTCGAAAAATGTTGGAAAGGAATGCGACTTTTTTCTTTAGTAAACAGATTTAAATAATTTTGAGAGCTTCGGAGGGACTGCTACCATCTGTGGCTGGAAGTGCTACAGTACCACTGACAATACTTAGATGGTGGTAAGAAGCATTATCCAAAACAAAATGAAGACACTGTACTTGACCCCCTTTTTTTTAATGCTAAGCCACTGTAATAATTGAGTTGCTCAAAGAAAAAAGTACAGTCAAGGAAAAAATCAAAGAGCAAAGCTACTGTACTTAGAGATACTATCAGTCAGTTTCCCTAAAATAGACTTTTGCCAAATAGGCTAAAATAGACTTTTGCCTTTCAATATTTATTGAATGTTTAATTATAATCGTACATATTTCAAAACCACTAAATGATTCACATTGCTTTAAGTTTTTGAACAATTAAAAATAATGTGCTAGTATTCAAATTCTATAGAAAATTGACTGAAATTAGATTTAAAATGTTTTACTTTGGTTTTGAGTATACCTGTGTATACTCACTTGAGTATAGCTCCTAAAGATTTAGATGTTATGTCACATAAATGAAATAAATTTTTAAACAAACTCAATTAAGCATTACAGCTCAGTATCTTAACCAGCATAAAGCACAAAATCGTCAATTAATATTTTTTTAGAAACTTCCTGACTAATACAAAGTTTTTCAAACAAAACTGAGCACATTGCTTTAAAATTGCCATTTTACTATAGGCATATAAAAATTTGTGCGCCCATTTTACATGTTCATTTCAATACTACCCTTTTATTCTCATTCATGTTACATACAGGCATAATATTAAAAATACTCACGGGGCTGCCCAACAGAAGGTTGAGGCCCATTGCTATAATTTGGTGGAACATTCGGCATGCTACTGTGAGGTTGATTTCCACCCATTCCTTGACCAGCAGGCATGCCTTGATCTTGAAGAAAACAAGCAATAAGTAAATTTTCATAACATCTTGTTAGAAATAATTAAAATTACTTACAGAGTACTAAAATACACATTACAAATACATAATACTTACAGCACCATAATTCTGAAAATATTTCCAAATTTGTTTTTAAAAATATTTTTGTTCTTACTATTTTTACTTGGGTTGAAAATTTATAGTACAAGGGCTGTTCAAATGAAAAGGTACAAAATTTTGTAACAACTGTGTATGCACTGCTAACATATTTGCCTATGCCACTATGGGAGAGCGTAGTGAGACACCTAGGGATGTGATTGGAGTTTCTGGTGTGCACCGGAGCGTGCAAGGGGGTGCTTGCATGCACAGGAGAGAGCAGAGGCTGTTATAAAGAGCACCGTCCAATTGGGGGGGGGGGGGAGGGGGAATTGTGGAGTGGCACACAATTTTTATAACAAAACAAATCAATTATTTTTATCAATAACAAAATAATACTTAAGCACTTGCATATAGATAAATATTTAATAATCAATTTTAGAGGGAGAATATAAATAATATTTTCAATAAAGACAAATAGGCTATCATTATTCAAAAAGAGCATTTTAAACGATTTCATAAAATCCAAGGTCGAAACAGATCAAATTTTACATCTAAATTTCAGACAATTCTTTTGATGTAAAAATAAAATATTGCAAAAAGACTGGTTTTGGAGTCTAATCTTATTTTTATTTTAGAAATCTTACAAAAAGAAATACAATAAAAATTACACATTCAAATCAGTTTTTTTTATCCTATTCTTAGTTTCTAAAATAAGCATTCAAATAGTCAGAATAAAAGGAAAAAAAAAATTATGTATAAAGTAAATATCTTTTTATAAATATCTACATATTTTTTCCAGAAAATTTTTAAAGTCTTCCTGGTCTTAAGCACCTCCATATATAGAAATAGAAACAAATCAGGAATAAATGCTTCTATCTTATTAATTGCAAACTGCCAGAAAATAAAATAGGAACACAGCTCTGATGGCAACATGCACTAGTACTGCCTCCATAACTGAGCTTCGATCTTCTTGTCTGGTCCACTCCCTCATTGTTTATTTCTAATAGCTACTGTCGCGTCCCCAAGTTACAAAAGGACCCTCACTTTGGTCAGGTAACTTGCAGAAACCTAGCTATTATTGTTTTTTCCGATTAAATTGAAATGTGTGTGCGGTGGCACCTGATGATAGAGCACACCATTTCAATTATCCATTCCATATCCGACTCTTGCGGATACATGTGATTAGGCTTAAAAACCCACCTGGTCTCATTTGGCGCTTTATATCCAATTTATCCACTCTTTCATTGCCTTAGAAGGCTATATTTAAACACTTTATTCGGTATAAGCTCATTAATTGGCACCATGTGCTATCTGCTTTTTTATTTTTATATTTTTTTCACTTTATCAATGGATTATCTTGGGATTTCACATTACGTAAGTTAGCTATTCTATATTATATATATATATATATATATATATATATATATTGAGTAAATTTAAAAAAATAAGCCTACACATGAGAATAAAATGAATTATAGATGCAGTAATTTCTCCCTCCTAAATTGCTGGGGATGAAAAAAAAAAAAAATATCAATAAATATACTTTTAATAAAATGTTTAGTTTAATTCACAACACACTACACAAGTTTATTTTCACTGTAACACCCCCCACCCCTCCTTTCAGCCATGCAAAATCAATCTAATGCAAATCCATATCCCTTTTTAATCACAGTGTCATGATTTCTTAGATTTGCATAAAACTTCCAATTCCAAATCCACTTTAAAATTCCAGAAATTTGGAGACAAATTGAAATGATCATTTACGTACTTTGTAAATCCCTTAAAGATACGAATAAAGCATTACTTAAAGAAAAATATTCTTTTACCAAAAGGATGCAATAGGATTGAACTTCAGTTGGCAGCTATGAGATGCCGATATCGGCCATGAATACATACGTAATTCACATATTGTTAAAAAAAAAAATTTCAATGCCAAAAATAACTGAAACGTAAAATTTTGCAGAAGATTCTCATCCCTGCGTAAATGTAAAGATACTTAGATTCAAGGCACTATTATGCATGATTACTCAGTAAACTAGAAAATTCAAGTTTCATATAACACTTATTCCAAATTCAAACAATTTACCTTTTAAACAAATTGGAATATAATATATGTATGCTTCATGCGATATAAACTGTACAGACTTTTTCTACATCAGGAGAAAAGAATTCATGAATCCACATGACAGCAATAACATTATAATTTACTTTTATGTGCTTTTAAATATTTAAATGTTGATCTAGGAAACAAAACTATTAATTACTTTGATTCATGTTGCCACCTTGAGCTTGATTCTGATGGCCTTGAAAAGAAGCAGGATCAACATTAGAAGGCATTTGATGACCAGGTCCAGGCCCTTGCATATGGGGTTGAGTTGGAGGTGGCTACATTCGAAAGAGAAGAAAACTGAGTATTGGAAATGCAATCATATAAATGTATACATAAAATGTCATATAGTGATCCAAGCAGAGTACAAAAAGAAATTTTGATTATTATTCTTTGTACATTATACAGTAAAGACCGTTTATACGTCTTTCAAGGGACCGGCATAAAACGATAAGGCATATAAATGAAACATTAAGAAACAACTTCGATTATTACATATTTAACATTGCTGATGCAAATTTATGTAAATGTAAGTTTTTAAGCTACTAGTAAATTACTTCTTAATAGTTTTTAGACTGAAAACATTGACTAAATTTTAAAATAAAACATTTATCATTAAAGTTAAACAAACCACACCTTTATTGTACTAAATCAGGGATGGGCAAACTACGGCCCGCGGGCCAAATCCGGCCCGCCGGAAGGTTTTATCCGGCCTGCGGGTGGAATTTTAATTAGCCGGTCTGACAGAAATTGAAAGAATATATATATTTATATATTATATATCCATATTAAGAATTATGAAGATGGCTTGAAAAAAGTGCATTTTGAGTTCGAATGCAGATTTCAAGATTTCAGTGCCATTCAAACAGAATTAGATATTTTTACCATGCCTTTCAACATAAATTGTGAAGCAGTGGGGTCAGATTTGCAGCTTGAATTAATTGAATTGCAATCTAACAATCATCTGAAGCAGTTGTTTCTAAATATGCCAAAGTTGGAGTTTTACAAATCCTTATCAAAAGTAAGTTTCCCAAATTTAATACCCCACGCCCAGAAAATCAGTGCTATGTTTGCTTCATCTCATATATGTCTTGATATATGTGAACAAGTGTTTTCAACTATGAACCTTAGAGAGAATTCTTTCAGAAGTAGACTGACAGATGAGCATTTAGCCTCATTCCTTAGAATCAGTGCATCTCACTTCGAACCTCAATATAAGGAACTTTTTTAATTAAATTGCAATTTCATTCACCTCATTAACATATTTAAATTTTAATACTTGTATATTGTTCTTAAAATTTTAGAAAAATTTATGTTGGCCCGCCAAACTTTTTTTATTTTTATTTTTGGCCCACGGCCGAAAAAGTTTGCCCATCCCTGTACTAAATCTTGAATACCGCAAATCCTATAATATTAATAATATGCATTGCATACTTATTATGATGAGTTTTATATATATTCAGAAACTGAATTAAAAAAATCTTTCATAGTTGTCTGATGCTGTCGCATGCGCTGGGTATTGATTATCTCATTATGGATTGAATTAAGATTATTAAATGTCTTTTCACCTGTGTTATTCTGACATACAAAATAAGTTCTAAGTTTCTCAATACTCTAAGGTTCTAAGTTTATCAAAGTCAATTGCTTCTTTAAAGGAAGGTGGAGTAGTCTCTTCCCATTCTTCTCCATCGTCGCTTAAATTAGCAACAGATATTCTGTCTTCTATTAAATCTTCAACTGTGCATAATTCTGACATTAAGATATCATTATCACAGTTCACATACTCCTCGAAAGTGGTTTCTCCTCTCAAAAGATTCCAGTCTTCTTCTTCCATTAACACCGTTTCATCATCACTTTCATGGGCAACATTTTCATCACTGTTATCACGATCATCTAATTTTGGATCTGGAAATCCTCCTTTGTTTCAGATTTTACTTGATTCCAAGTATGAGAAATCGTATCGATTGCTTGGAGTATGTTTATTTTTCCCTGGGTGTTTCCTGTAATGGTGTTTTGAAGTGCATGTTCAATTAATCTTTTTTTTTGTAATGCACTTTTAAGTTTTTTATAATTCGCAGGTCTAGGGGTTGTAGCTTGCTGGTACAGTTTGCTGGGAAGAAAACTACTTTCACATTTTGTAAAAAGTCAGTGTCACGGCCAGGCTTTGGTATTGGCTTTATAACATGGTGGCAATGTTTTAACGTTCTTAAAACATCCTGGGTTTCGTGATTTTCCTATGACTACAGAAGTCCACTTATCACTACCGTCAGCGTTTGTACACAGTAAATCTGTGAGGGGGTCTTTAGAATGCTTTCCGCCATGGCAGTTGTCACCTTTAAATGCAAGAGTTCTTGCAGGCATGAAATTACAAAAGAGGCCGCTTTCATCAAAATTGTAAATATCCCTTTGCAGGTATCCATCAATTTTGCTTGGAAAATTTTCGAGCCACTCATCAACTTTTTCAGCTGGCACATCTTTAGATTCTCCACTTATCACTTGGCTTGAAATTCCGTGGCGTATTTTGAACTTTTGAAGCCATCCAGTTGAGAAACACGAGTCTGTTGCATTCAGTTTCCCTGCTATTTCTTTTGCTTTTCCATAAGAATGGGTCCACTCATGGGAATATTTGATGCACAACATTATGTGAAAAACTCCATTAAAATGTCTTCTACTTAAGGAAAATATAATTCTTCTACTGTTCCTAGCAAAGCGCAATTATGTCCGACCTCTCTGACCTTAAATGAGGCATGATAATCCGAGCTCGCCTTGTTGGAGCGTCCATGTCCAGAACAGCTAACCTTGTGGGTGTTTCAAGGACCACTGTATCAAGGACTCTGTCGGCATACACAAAGTTGAGTAAGGTGTCTTCTGCGAAGCACAACAGCGGCAGGAAGTCGAAGTTGTCGGACCGTGATAGACGGGTGTTGAAGAGGAAGTCGCTCGAAAACGCAAAACTACACCGGTGATAAAGTTAGATGAATACCTACCTTCAGAACCCTGTATCCATGAAAACTATTCAACGGGAGTTGCATGCTGCTAACATTCATGGCAGAGTAGCTATCCCAAAACCGTTAGTTTCAGGGCGGAGTGGTTTGAACTGATTACAGTGGTGCCAAGAGCACCTAAAATGGACACAACTGCAATGGGAACAAGCCTTCTGGTCTGATGAATCCTCTTTTACACTATGTGTGAAAAGAGGATTCATCATGCGAATGCCGGTAGAAGCATTTCATGTTGACTGCCTGGTTCCAACCGTGAAACATGGAGGTGGGTCTGTGATGGTGTGGGGCACCCGTGGATTGGGGCCTCTCATTGTCTTGAGGGGGGTGATCAAAGGTGACCATTACCAAAGCATTCTCGCAGATCATCTTCACCCCTATGCTTCATACTCTCTTTCCGTCCTGTGTTTCAAGATGACAACGCCCCTGTTCACACATCTCACTGTATTCAAACATGGTTGCATGAGCATAATGATGAAGTGAAACATCTAACGTGGTGTCCTCAGTCCCCTGATCTAAATATCATTGAGCCTTTGTGGTGTTTTTTAGAGAAAAAAGTCCGTGCTCAGTTTCCTCCTCCAGGCATACTCTCTGAACTCGAGAAGACTCTGCAAGAGGAATGGCTGCAAATTCCGATGAACTTTATTTGTCAATCCCACGCCGAATGCAAGCTGTTATTCAGGCCAAAGGTGGCCCAACTCCTTATTAATAAAATATGTGCATTTTTTCACAGGTGTTCCTATTATTTTGTTCTATACCTGTATCTCTATCAGTTCTGATATTATCCCCACCAAAAACTCTCAATATTCTTGAAGAAATTTGTTTTTTTTCAAGCACTTTACCTTTAATTTCTCTCGAGAAGAATCATCGAGCTGCAAAATCAATATTAAAACTTTTTGCTATGACAAGATTTTTTTTAGTCTGATAAGCCTATAGCAACTAATTTTGATTCTGTTGTTGCATTCTTAAGAATTACTTCATATACAATATGTGTCATTAAAGCCCAAATCAAATTATGCCAATTTTTCAAATAAGATACAACACATAGGATTTGATGTTTGGTAATGGCAGAGAAATGGTTCACATGCTTTTGATACCATTTTACAAAAAGCAAATTGGCACTTCATAAATGGATCACTGACAGCATTCTTAACAGTTGAAACTACTGCATTGTTGGGAAGCTTTGCTTCTCCTACAAACATTTTAATATTATTTATCCCAAATCTCAAATGTCCTTTCAAAACATTTTGGATTTCCCAATGTTTTAAAGCCATTGTACGCCATTGTACTGTGCAGAATTTAAGGTGGAAGACACTTTTACCAGTTATACTTGTAAACAACCCCTGGAGAATCATTGAACAAGTAATAAATGTGGCGTAAAACAGTATACATACCCCAATTTGCAGATGCTTTGCCAATTTTCATTGATCCGTGAATCACATGGGGTCCACAAATTCCCAAATTAAGAAAATTCTTTTGATCACATTCATTTGGCTGAATTTTTAAATACTCTTCAAGTTAATTTAAAATTTTTAATTAATGCTCGGGCCATCCATGGATGCTTGTATCAACACACTTCTGTGCAATAGTGTGTGAACTCCAGCTGATTTCTCCCAGTTTCCAGTGTTGCCCTTCTACTCTGGAAGAGAAACAGCAGAATTGGGCGCATAGATTGCATGGGTGATCGATAAGTACAACAAAGATTCTGAAAGGAAATGTAGATTGATTGCTTTGCACAAATGATCTTGGTTCAAAAGGTTTTTTTTTTGTGTGTGTGTGTCCAAACTGTAATTAACAAGATGAATTTCATCACGAAATTTGATTTTTCTTCCATTTCCCTGAACTTTCTTCATTTTCCGAGACTTTTTTTCAATTTCCCTGACCAAAATTTATTTCCCCGACGACGATGGAATGATATGTGTATTTGAAATGCTTCAGAGTACATTAGTATGTTTTCCAGAAAGTATTGTTGATGGACTGTTTAAACAGGATTTAGTAAATTAGAGAAGGTGAGTGATTTTTTATTCTTTTTCTTTCAGTATTCTTTTTTTATTTATGCATGTTAGTTTAATTTAGAAAATAGCTGAATTTCTTAAATGTTGTATATTGTGTCTATGTTAATTGAAAACAAAAAATTAAAGAAAGTATATTACTGGAATAAGACTGGGAACAGCATCTGCAATAGAAGCCAGAAATACAAGATTCCTGTGCAGCATCTGTTGATATCTGAAATAAAAATTAAATTAATAAAATATTAAAGATTATTAGAATACTTTAACTAACATAATATTTCTAGAAAAAAAATTATGACCGATCACTTAAAAATAGATAACTTTTTAGCTTTACACTGTTATGTATTATAAGATAATAAATAAGGACATATGCAATAGATTTAAATTTTAAAAAAGTACCAATTATATTTGGTGTGATTAATGTAGCATTTTAAGTATCATAATTTTATGTTAGTCCCATTTTAAATAACCAATATTTAATTAAAATTTCAAAATATTTATTCATGATTTCATGCTTTTATTTACTCATGATTTTATCATGCATAGTATAAAGCTAAAAATATTCTAGCTTTATACTTTATACAAGCCATAATTTTACTTTTAAATAATTAGTAATCAGAACATTTAAACTTTCAGCCTTTTTACTTCTTTCCTTGTAGGAAGTGAAAGGAAGTAATGTGATCTCTTTAAGTTCTCATTTTTCCTGTAAATATCCATTAAAACAGTAGTTTTAAAACAAAAATTACAATTAATTTTAAATCTGTATTGAATGCTCTAATACGATTTTCGTTCACAAAAGTGCATTCTTATTACAAGTGTTTATTAATTAATCCTTCGTTTATGTCCAAAATTTCAATGACCCAAAAAAAAATTTTTTTTAATTAAAAAAGAATGTGACTAACTATATGGAGGTATAAAGAAGTATAAACAAAGAAATATAAATGAATTTTTAAAAGCATTGAAATTTTTTTGTCTGTAAATTTTAACTTCGAAAACCTACATTTTCTGTAAGCCATAAATGCATGTCCAATCCATTTTGACTGACCACAAGAGCCTTTTGACCAATTTCCCCCCCCCCCCCCCCCGATATCTGTACGTACGTAACTCACATACAGGGCCGGACTGGACAGCTGAAACGGCCCGGGCGATTCGACTAGACCACCTCCCTAATATCATGCGGGCGCATGTAGGATATTAGTTTAGCTGGGGGGGGATACACGAATATAGCTGAATTCTGATTAAATGAACTCTCTTATAACGTTAAGATATTATCTATAGGTTCAATCACACACCTAAAGTGCGATCCTCGCTTATAACGTCCTAAGTTATCTGTTCCCTTCAATGACTTTAAAATTGAGTTCATTTGCATATGGCATTATTAGAGAAAAATGTATTTAATACCCAATATTTTTTATTAAAGTTTCTTTCAAAGACAACTTTAAAAATATTTTAATTCAATAATTCAAAGTCTCTGACGACTTTGAAGAAAATTTCATTTTGATTTTTAACTTTGGGAAGAGGAGTGATCAGACCCTTTAGTGTTTAGCCTCCTCCATGGATGCGCCTATGCCTAACATAACTTGATAATGAGAATGAAATAAAATAATACCGAGTTTTCAATATAATATTTTTTAATTATTTAATTGACCACCAAACAATAAAACCATACTAAAAACTAAACGAACAATACATACATACATAACATTTTAAATTCGCTCTATAAAGTTAATTCAGTTAATAAAAGAATGTGAAACATAATATACATATTTACAAAAATATATAGCAAATGAGCCGAAGGTGGCCGTAGTTAAACTTAAATATTAGGTGATCATAGTATTCTGGTTAGGTGAATGTGGCTTTTATTTTATTTATTTGTAAACATAGTTGGGAAACTTTCCTGCATACTTTTGCTACGACAGTGGCAAAAACTGATAAAAATCAGGAACGTGGGAAAAAAATGGCAAAAATAAAATTACTCAAATTTAGCACGCAATTATTAAATATAGCATATTGTAAAGGTGCATGTTTCGGTACATTACTTGGTGAACTAAGAGTTATTACGTTTGTTTATCTGAGTTTAATTAAAATGTTTTAGCTAATTAAATACAATTAAATTATTTTAGCATGCTTTAAATTCTCAATTTACATTTTTATCATTAGATACTTAGAAGTAGTTATATTCAGAAACTAAACTTTGATTACTGTTCAGAGTTGTCATTATTTTAATATTCTGTCAAATATTTTTAATTAATAAACTGATAGGAACATAGATTAATTTCATTTAATGAGAAAAATACATAAACATACAGATCTTAAATACTTTCTCTGTTGGGAAAATTTGAAGTTAAGTATTGATTAGAAGATTATGAAGGTAAAGTAAAACTTTAGTTGGGTAAAGAAATCGTCTAATAACTTCATTTAATTTAATTGTCTACTATTTAACCTACTTCGAATCAAAGTCACGAACTCAGAATTAAAAGTAAACCATAATGAAATAGCATTTAGAAATGGCTAATGAACACTATGAAGAAATGGATCCAAACATTGTGAATCGTATTCAGGATTTCAATTTTCAAAGACTAGTAAAAGACCTTATAAAACAGTATCAATTGCCTTGGACACTATACAAAACCATTCAGCTATCATAGCAGATGCGTGCCATGTAATGGTGTGTATCTCTATCTAAAAATTTAAAACCTCATTATTCTCAAAAGTAGAAATTTGAACAAGCCATTCTGCCATGTCACCTTGTTAGTATATTTACTACACCCGAAGTATAGATGTGAATATTTAAATTATAAGAATGAAGGGAAGCATGGTTAAGAGAAACTAATTCTGACTTTATAACATGCGGTATTAACTCTGGATTAAAAGAATACAAAATCGTTCAGCTATCATAGCAGGTGTGTGCCATGTAATGGCGTGAATTTCTATCTAAAATTTTGAAACTTCATTATTCTCTAAAGTAGAGATTTGAACAAGCCATTCTGCCGTGTCATCTTGTAGTATATTTACTACACTCAAAGTACAGAGGTGAATATTTAAATTATAAGAATGAAGGGAAGCGTGGTTAAGAGAAACTAAGTCTGACTTTATAACATGAGGTATTAATTCTGAATTAAAAGAAGAAGACCCAATTCCCATATCTATTTTACAGAAAAAATAGTCATAACTGTCAAGGCTGATAAATGATGAAAAGTGTGTAGAAAGTTTGTGAAATTTCTAATGATTTTTGCTCACTACCTGTACACATCCAGATTACTTGTACACCTCTTCTTCGTCCAGCAAGCAATGCTGCTATAGAAATATTTTTTTCAACCTTATCTTTTGTACAATTGTACAATCAAAAATTCGAAATAGACTTTCAACAAATACGCTTTTAAAACTGGTTTATTGCTATAATAAGGTACCAGAAATTAGATTATGCAGAAATTGCAGAATTGAGTGAAATTTTAAATTTTAGCCAAACAAAAAATTTTAGCATTTCAGTTTATTTCAAATTTGATGAGCTTATTTTAACTTTATCAGGTCTTACGATATGTATCTACGTATAATCCAGTTTTAAATTAATTGGGTAAGATTCTTTAAGATTTAGAATAATCATTAATAGTTAAAGAAAATGAGTTTAAAATTAAAAGAACGATTTATTTGCCAGGAGAGGACAGCTCGAATGTGTCGCTTAGAGCTACATATACGTCCTTCCCGGAATTTCCCACCACAATTTGGAACCTCATCAGAAGGTGGGGGACTTCTGAATATTGGCACCCCTCGGAAACTGCTAGCGACCGCCGAGAGGACTTTCGGAACCACAGATTTAACGTGCACATACACCACATGTACACGGTGGTCTTGAGTGGTACGCCGGTATCGAACCCGCAACCTTCCGGTTATGAGTCCAACGCCTTAACCACTGGGCTACCACGGCCCTAATAAAGAATAAAAGAACAATTGATCCGTTAGTCCTCGCGCTCACTCACTTGATGGAGGCTGTTGGCGTTTTAGTTAAGGAACTTCTCTTAGATACTCAGATTACAGGCTTAGAGTTATACGGGAACATGGATGCACGAGCCCCTCCAATAATTTACTTAATTATAGGCAAAATTGAAATCACTTAACTAATTTTCTGTTTTAGCATATAAGACAGCCAATGCAGAATTCGTGTTTTGTATTTATTTGGCTTTTCTTTCCAAAGACTCTGTGGGGAAAAGAAGAAATATTGGACTCAGCTAATTTTAAAATAAAGTTTTGAAGTATTTTTAACACCTGCAGCAAATTCTGTTTCTTCTTTTTTCAACGGGCCATAAGTAATCTAGATTTATTTTTGTGGTATTACGGCCATTTATCTACACTAGGGGTATAGACCAGATGTTCCGTTGTGTGTTTTAACTGTGTGCCGCGGCACCCTGGGGTGCCGTGGAGATAATCAAGAAAAGTCTAAGTTTTGGGGGAGCATAATCAAAAAAATTCCTTTGAAAAAATTCCTTGAATTCCTCGATATTTCACAAAAAAGTTTGCCAATCCGATGATCAAGTAGGCGAAACAAAAATATTTTAGTCAAGTTCGAGAGAGTTCGGTGTCCAGTCGCCTCTATTTTACAGGAACTCCCTGAAATACGGGGAGGGGGGGGGGGCAGAAATTCTATATCCCTTTTCCAAGATAGTGTAATAGTAAGCCCAATAAACATAAAAGAAACAATGAAAAATGTATCCAAACTGCTTCATTCTAACCTTCATATTCATAATGCTTTAAATGTAACCTGCCCCGAAACGTTTTCAGCCTGAGAAGGGTGCCCCGAAATGATTTTTAGCATGACAAGAGTGCCCCAAAATGTTTTTAGCCTGACAAGGGTGCCACGGGTGAGGGGGGGGGGGAAGTTTGGGAACCCCTGGTATAGACTGATGGAGGGTGCCCTCCTTGGCAGTCTTTCTAAGTGGTCTTAACCCAAATTTACTCTAAGTTTCGAATAAAACCACGGAAAACTACGAACAGTTATGTTGGCGGAGGTGTCTTGGGCTTGAATCAGGCATCTTCCATCTCCTAATTGAAGGCGCTATGTGCTCGGCCACGGGTGGGGCTGTCTAGAAATGGTAATTAAAAATTTCTCTATACGTAAAAGAAAGCTTTGAACATTCTTTTGTTTTGTTTTACTAACATCACTAATAATACATTATGTTTCATCTAAATTAAAATACAGCATATAACGTCAAACACACACACACGAAAAAAAAAATTGTAAATTTAGAGTTATCGTCTATTTATTTCATTTTTTCACACGAATATGGGTGTGCTAATGTTCTTTAACACATTTCCTTACTCTGACAGGTGCTTTTAAGATAGTTTTGAGTCATTATGGGTCTCGTATGACCTAAGTGTATATAAAGCTGCATAGACAGTAATGTTTACAATTTTTAGATACGTCAATCTTTTTCAATTCCCTATTCTAAGGAAGTGTGGATCGTAGCGTCGGCCCCGCGCTTCCGTTTCGCGCCGGTGCTAGGTTTTTTTGCTTTTGTATTGTATCCTGCTTGTCCCAATGTGTGTTTTAAAAATGTTTTATAAAGCTCATTGAAATTTTAATCTTTATCTAGTTTAGATACCGGAGCCATTATTCAGCATACAACATACATAGTCCCCCACCTTTCAAATGTTGCGTTGTGAAATTGCGGGTTTAGGCCCTCTGGTTCTATAGAGCACCGGCCCATCGGGCAATCGCTCGATGCCCCAGTCTGGCCCTGCTCACATATCTCAAAAATAATTTGCCGTATAATGCTGAAATTTTATATTTAGGATTGTTGTAACATCTAGCTGTGCACCTTTCTTCTGGATCCAATCGAATGGATAGTTTATTTACCGGACCACCACAAAGATTTTACATACCAGGGGTCAGTCCAGGTTTCTTTCCCAGGGTCCTATTTTTGTGAAATTTTACCTAATTTTGTGAATTTATAATTAATTTTGTGAATTTATACCTAATTTTGTGAATTTTTTCTATTTTTGTGAATCTTTCCTTATTTTGTGAACTTCTTCCAATTTTCTTTTTCATTTTTGAGCAAGAAAGCAATCACGAATTAGAATTGAATATTTTTTAAAAAATTAAAAACAAAATGGGTATAGTTAGTTCCCTTCAGAGCCTGATTACCGAATAGGCCCATAAGGCCCAGGCCTATAGTAAAAAAGGTCTAGAGGCCTCAAAACTACAATATTTATTATTTATACTTGTGGTATATGATAGGAATAGGTGGGTGGGGGCCTCAAAACAATAGCGGGCCTATAGTATCAGAAAGTGTTAACCAGGCCCTGGTTCCCTTAAAAAAAAGTTGGCCAAAACTGAATAATTCCTGTTCACCGAACATCCGGGATAGTCATATCCTAGAACAATATTTTTAAAAAAATTCGATTAAAATTAAAAATATAAAGCTTTAAATCTTTACTTTTAAATGATTAAAAAACAGATTTTATAATAAACGTAGGCCATGGTAGTTTTGATTTTAAATTGCAGGTACTAAGCACTTTTATTTACACCCCAAATTCAAACTTTAGTAATTTTTAAATATTACAATGTCTGTCAGTTTCGACTAGAAATACTCTAATACTAACGATGTGAAAAATGCAATTTATAAATCTAGTTAAATTTCAACAATCGAAGGGAAAGTAAAAATAAGTTGCAGATAATTACAGATGGGAGAAATTAGCTAACATTTTTAAAAATTAATTTCAACTTGTACCATTAAAGAAAAATTACTTGTCAGTGTACACAGAATATCCCCAAAAAACTGACCTGGGGTTTTATTCCTTAAATATTTTTCACAAATATTTTACAGTAAATCACAAATTTATGATTTAAAAAAAAAAAAAAAAAAAAAAAAAGGCACAGAATTTTACAGTAATGATTATAATAAATGTTGGAAGATTAAATCTAAATAAATACAAATGTACATTATTATATGGTCTCCAAACAGAAAATTCCCGCTCTGTAAGATGTGCCCATGCATTAATTAAGTTTAAAAAATTTAATTAAGTTATAAATTTTCAGTCTTCTATCAAAAATGATAGGTTCTAGCAAAAAATTGCTCGCTACGGCCCTGCCTATGCCGATAGCATTTCTCTGTAGTGTACCCCTATGACCGCTCTTTAAAATGATATTAAATCCCAATAAAATCACTCCTATACTTTGTTGTTCACTCCCAAGAATGAAAAAATGCAGTATTACACTATTTCTACCCCCCCCCCCCCTTTTTCCAGCTTTGAGCAGTGATTGACCTATATTTATCCCATTTCACATTCCACAGCCTGGATTCTCGACCGATTAAACAGGGCGCGGCACCCGGCAACCCTTTAACGTCTGGCAGTCCTTTTTCTCCCCCCTATGCCTGGGTATGTCGGTCCGTTTTTCTTTTCTTATTTGCCAAAACTTTTTCTCCTTCCTTACCATACAGTTTTCTTATACAGGAGACAATACAATGAAGTCAAAATTGATGTTTAAACGACCCTTTACAAAACAGGAAGTATAACTGTTCCTTCAAAAAAATCCAATCAGCTTTTTTTTTTTTTTTTTTTAATGCAACGAGATAAAATGTCCTTTTATAAATAATTATTGTTTCTGTTTTCTTTTATTTGCGTAATCTGAAAGATGCCCTTGGAATGTTTGTTTTTTCAGCAATGTAAAAGGGCCATCTGGCACATTACGCTTTCAGTTGGGGGGAATGAAGGGAGTTGAAAATGATTTCACCCAAAAGGATGTTATGTTTGATAAGTATGCAGTTGTGAATTAGTAAACAATAAGCTTAGACTTAGCCATGCAATGACGGCAGCTCCCGTTGTTTTGAATTGGATGTTATACACTCTTCCAAGTTGTTCTTAATGATTGCTTTTAGTGTAATCATTACATGGCCTTTCTACTTCAGATTATTTATAGTTATTACAGATATTTACTAAACATTAGAGAATTACGGATTCATTTCAAAATGCAAAACGAATTATTGCGAGTTAGAACGTTTGCACGATTTTGAAACATTGCATTGATCTGAATTTATGTCTGTCTTTTAGAATAAGATTTAGGACTAAGTTAATCATTTTGAGATTGCATCAAACGATTTCTGAACATTTAATACATGGTGCATAAATGTGCCAGTTTCGAAAACAAAGTGCTTTCTTTTAATCTCCTCCCCAACCTGTCTGCCCTTTTTACATACACCACTGTCTTTATTCATGAAGAATGTTGTAATTATCCGAGAATGACAGCTGTCATCACCTTTTCTTCTGGCAATGAGCCTTATTAATATTATAGTGGAATATGTCTTGATGTTTAATTTTTTGGCATAAACACAACTCACATGAAAAGAAATAATAAATGAGCGCTCGCTACTAGTCCGATTTTTATTCCTAGAAAGAGAGCTCCTACATAGCAGGTGAGGGGAACTTAGGAGGAAGAACAAACAAGTGCAGGCGTCTGCTTCAAACTGCAATCGTAGGCGGTGTAATTTACCCCCCTGGCTTAGGGCCTCCAATCAACCTACCTCCCGTCATCATCATCAACATTGTTTACATTTAGGCCAAGATATTATTGGGTGCCGATCGGCGATCGCTAAATGATAATAATTCCTAAACTCAATTGAGAAGTGCAATAGTTATTTTGTGAAAGCGTCGTTTTGGTCAAACTGAATTTTGTGAAGGGTCCGTTTTTCCGATATTGAATTTTGTGAAGGGTCCGTTTTTCTGATATTGAATTTTGTGAAGGGTCCGTTTTTAACTTGTTGAATTTTGTGAAGGGTCCGTTTTCGGACCCGATTTCGACCTGGACAGACCCCTGCATACATTACGCTCTATGGGTAGAAATTCATTAAAGCATATTTTAGAGATATTAAGGCATTTCAAATGAATCAAAAGTGATATATGTTGTTAAAGATTACAAAAGGAATCTCTCCATTGAAAATAGGGTCTTTATCATTTATAGTTCTTCTACAGGAACACTAAAAAAATTCCAACACATTATGGTCAATGGCAGTCTTAGAGACATTTATCCATTTCAAGCACAATACCATAATACTGTATAGTTAGGTAATGGTCCAATGACGGTCATGTGCCTCCCTTGAAAACTGCACCAAAAGTCGCCAAGCTTGACAACTTACTTACGTATGTATGTAACTCGCATATCTCAAAAACTATTAGTCGTAGATTGTTGAAATGTTATAAATAAGTAACATCTAGTTGTACACCCCGATTTTTGGTTTTAATCTACTGGAGATTAAAATCAAACCTAGGGCCTTCCCAAAAAATTCCTTTACATTAATATCTACAGACATCTTCAATGGATTATGTGTGTTGTCAGTCACTGTTTAAGCCATGCTCAAAATCTCACCTACTATCATTAATCATGGCGTGTTTTTCTGAAATATCGCTAAATTTAGCATAAAAAATAATTATGTATTTCATATAACTCTAAAACTGTTTACCATAGAATGTTGAGACTTTATAACATACAATTGTGCAACTCTTTTTTGATGCAATCGACTGGGTAATTTATTTACAGGATGAACCAAAAGACTTTAAATACAGATCAACAATATTCCAGGATTTGAGTTAATTTGAGAGTATGCCGTATACAAGAAGTATGTCAAGGAATGTTCCTCTGAAAACTTTGCAAGAATTTGGAATTCAGAGGATATTTCACAGAGGTTTCCAGAACTAACTCAAAGCAAAGCAAGTACTCTTGGTACTCAATTCATTGAAAGTGTGTGGTCAAATTCTACTTTGGCTATCCCCAAAACCTCGCCAACTATATCAAGCTTGTCGGCTTTTAGCAAAATATCGCCAAATTAAGTGCCAAAAACAAATCTTTCAAACTGAATCCAGCTTGATGATAACTAAAAAATTTGGCTAGAAATTGCTAAACCTTACTATTATTGCAATATTCTATCTCATTCAATCAAAGTAAGTTTAGATGAAGTGTACCAAAATATTTATGATTGGGCCCTACAAAATATGCAGGAAATGTTTCAGAATTAGGGGGCATTGATGCAGTAGTTTATTATGCAGTATTTATAGAAATTTACTGAAACAATGCAGATGAGTAGGAAAATAATTATGTTAAAAAGAAAAGTAATATTTTAACTTACAACTAAAATAAAGTGTGTCTTACTTTTGCACTAAAGTCTATTAAAATAAAGCGATGCTTAAAATAAAGTGATGTTAGTCTGGCAGCTGATGATTCCTTCAAACTCTGCCTCTTTTTTGAATATATTTGGCCGTAACATAAAATTGTGTTTTACAGTCTACAGAATTAGATAAAACTAAGAGTACTTGCTTTGCCGAGTGTTAGTTCTGGAAACGTTTCTGAAATATCCTCTGTGACTGGATTCCGATCAAATGCTTATCTGTCGTTATCTCCCTTTTCCATCGCAGAGTTGCGGCAACCGGCTCATTTTCCGAAACAGATGAAACACACGACGCCGCATCTTCGAGTGTCACATGATCAGTATTTGCGGCAGCTAGATGCTGCTGCAAGTCACAAAGGCAAGATGGCTGACATTATAGCTTTGGCACGAATAATAGAAAAAATACGTCCACATTTGAGAGCAATTTGCATTTCCACTGTCTTCTCTGTGCAAATGCAAATGGGGAAATGCTTTTTGTGTTTATTATTCTGTGTTGTTACTTATATTTTTATTTACAATTTTTAATCTTACACGGAGAGGGCGCGACCTTGGTAACACCGATTTGAATGAAATTTGGTACAAATGAAGCTCATAGCATGCAATCACTGATGCAAATTTTAGGATGCAATATACAGGGATTCTCAAAAGATCACCTTCCAAACATTTGAAAATCAGCATAAGCAAGTACAGCTTTCATGCTAAGCGGATGTAGCTTAAGTACATTTTTAATGGAGCAAAGCTTGATCCTTTCTGGGGTCGTGCGTAAGCATGTTAAGCTGCGAATGTCGTGTTTGCAGGTTTGAACCCAGCTGGCATGACTTTTATCCCTTTTGTAAATTTTAATGGCCAATTTCGTTAAATAATGAAATAAAATTAATTTTAACATCACAGCTTGTGTTATTGAATCACTTTCAAATGAATTATTAATATTACAGGTATTTTTTTGTACTCTTTCCAAATAGAATAGTAATTTAATAAGCAAAAAATAATAAAAATAAGCAATTTAATTTTTGAGAATGCTGCATCAATGAATATATGATTGGAGCAGGCAAATATATACCTAATTTTGTGAATGGTTGTATTACGCGTGCGCGAGAGACCGAATGATGATACTTCTTTTTTTTTTTTAAAGAAAGAAAAGAAAAAAGTTAATATTAAAGGGGTCAAATAAAATAGGTGATGCGCGGTTGTCATCTAATGTTCTGAAGTTTAGGACGGTTTTTTCCATATGTAACGTGGTAACGCACTAGAGCCCCTTGTGTAAATTGGAATACTCATTTTAAAAACACAAACATTTTATTTTAAAAAATGTTCTTGTAGGCTGGAAGTAGGCTGTTCTTGCAAGCAAAGTCAATTTAAGGGGAAAAGGGTAATCGAATACAAACACAGAATGCAAAACAGTAGCCAGAATGGGTGCCCAGGGGCTTGGGCACCCATAGAATTTGTGATTTCTGTAAATTAGATATCAATAAATCAAGTAGTTTTTGTGAGAAATTCTATATTTTCCACCTTAATTTACCAATATTTTTTTAAAAAAGTAAAAAAAAGGAAGTTTTTTTTTTAGTATCTTATACATGATAAAAATATACACTAAAAAATATTGTAAACAAAATATATGTGGCTCGAAACGAAACCGCAGAAAAGCGCTCTTTCTTGGAAAATATTCCGCGAGTTTTGATTGGTTAATGCTGTATGGTTATCGATAAAAGGCAATTCTTGCAGTCAGCATTCATAGATTCCGTACTTCCGGTCACACGGTGACGTCAGCAGTTACAGAGTGCAATAGTTGTTTGACCAGAATATCTCCTGTGGCTGTTTCCCTTTCACTGTCACTCACCCCCCTACATGTGACAACGCGATCAAGAATTTGCAGCATTTGACCAGAATCGCCACCCTGTATTCTAAATTCATGCAAAGTTTTCAAAGGAACATTCCTTGACATACCCCTTGTATACAGCATACTCTCACATTAACTCAAATCCTGGAATATTGTTGAAGACTTACTTCATGATCAAAATTCATGTTCGACTATTCGTTTGGGTCAAACAACTCAAGCCACTTTCATGAATTTCAAAACAGGTTGGGAAAACTTACGCTTATTGGAGACATCCATTTCTGGACAATAATACACGCTCAATTCTGCAAGGGTTTTACGGTATTTTTAACATCTATGGTCTAATTGGGATAGAAAGGGTTTTTGAAGAAAATATATTGAGAAAAAATTAAATAAAAAGTTTGTCAAAAAATTCGGAGTTATGCAGAAAAATAGTAGTTTATGCAAAGAATCATAAATTATGGAAAATTTCGCATATTTTATAGGGTCCTATTTACATCAGATTTTTTTATTAGCATGAAATGGCCCGTCATGTAGGGAAGAAATCCCCCTCAAAAAAAAAAAAAAAAAAAAAAGCACCTTAGTAGTGATAAACATAACATTTACTATAGAAAACTTACTGATGACATTCTGCACTCTTTCCTTTGTTCTGATAGTCAACTAAAGCTTGAATCAATTGGCTATTTTCATCCAGCATCTGCAACACACATTTGCCAAATTAATAGGCAACATATATATGAATTATGGCTCAAATGTTAAATTAACTGAGTACTACTATATGTGAACTGTTTCAAAAGTTAAGTTTGTTAGCTTTTTTTTTTTTTTTTTTTTGCAATGTGCTTTTAATACTGCAATCAGAACTTAATACAAGACAAAATTATCTTTGAATAACAGTATTATAAATTACAATGGCTTTTCAAAACTATTGGTCCCAAAACTCATACAAGATTAACTACTTGCAGTTCCTTGCTGAATTTTTAGAGTTCTTTTTAGATAACATAAAATAATTATATTAATTTCTGTTAGTGTGATTTCATAAAATAATCCATTTTTCTTTTAATTAATTTATTTCTTTTGATTTATTTAAACTGGAAAGTTTTAATTACAACAGTAACACTATGAATGAAAAATACTAGAATAAATGAACCAACTGCAAACAATCGGGTTACATTGTAGGACTCTGGTGAATATTCTAATGGCGCAGCGTCATTTTTTCATTAAAAATTCATGGAGATAATGCTCAGGCGAGTTTAAGGGATCAAATGCACAATAGAATACATGTATTCTCGATTGGCAGAACAAAGAACCAATGTTGAATGACTTAAAGTTTTTTTAAAATTCAGAGTACATCAAGCATAACATGATAATCGGGAAATCGCCATGACAGATGCTTTCAAGCATCACTCGATGATCAAGAGTTATGTTAATTATGAAGTTTTTTTTAATGTACAATAGGTGATATCATCCTTATAAAATATAGCAACTAATAAGATTTAAGTAGCGACGACTAAATAACGTTAAGACTAAACTGCGCAAAAATCAGCATCCAAAAATCTAGGTTTAAAAAAAAAAAAACCACCAGTACTGAAGACGTGAAACAGCACTCTACTAATTTTCAACTTACTTTCTGAATTTGAGCTGGGCCTGGAGGTGGCCGGCCTTTTTGCGGAGGAACATAAGAAACAGACATGCTTAAATAGAAGATATTATATATTTTAGCTAAAAATTAATAGTCTCGTATTTCTAATCCGTTTCCAATTGCAAAGAGATGACAAGCAGAATCGAGCAGAGCAAAACTAACGACCAGAATTACCCACAAATCCAATAAATCTGATTGGTTTTCAGTTTTATCACGTGAATGTTTTATTTATTTATTTTTTGGGGGGTTCAATGTTTTTTTCAGATGGGTGCGTTTGCAAATCGGCTCTCTAGAACTTTTTTTTTAGTCCAGTAGTTTATTCTTAAAAGCATTGTGCTGTTGGTTACACAAACGGCCAAAAGCAATATTTTTCAATTAATAAACTTTGTATTATCAATTATTTTGTGAGGATTTTCAAGCAATTAGGTTTTTATATTTAGAAATCCGACGAACAAGGTCACTTTACAAACGTTCCATAATAAACTAAGCGATTATTTACTTTCGATTTCGAATTTTTCTGCTCAAGCATTCGATTTGGTTTCGTGTGTTGTTCACTATCAAAATAAATTATATTTGTATAGATAAATATTTTACAGTATTAGATATTTAACTGATTGTCCTTTTATTTATAGGGGTAATCATTTAAAACATCTTCTTTATTAAATTACGAATGTTTTAAGACCGCTATACTTTTTTTTAAAATTTGTTCAATATTTGTAGGCGTGTTGGATTTGTGGGGTTCTGATTTATGTGATACTGAGTGAAAGATCTCTGGTTTAAGCCATTGAAAGTTTTTATAAATGCCCATGAAATGTTGAAGATTGAACGTTGCTTTTTATGATATTACACATTCCTGACAAGTTGCATTATTTCAATTAGAAGTAATAAATGCTGTTTGTGTGTGTGTTTACAGCTGAATACATGCTTCTAGTTTAAGGTGCCTTAAAGATAAAAATATTATATCGTTTTATTTTGTCGTTTTTCTGTGGTTAGTTCTTATCATTTTTTTCGTTTCTCAAAGTTTTAAAATTTTATCTCTTTCACAAGTATGACAAATTAAATATCATTTTCTAAGCATCTCGTTGTTTATTCATGTCTATTAATATTGATGCTAACTTAAGATGTGTTTGCATTTCTAGGAACTGATGAAACCGAAAATGACAGCAGAATCCAAAAAAGCTCAGAATGTGCCTTCGGGCCTTTTGACAGCAGAGGAAAACCAAAAAGTGTTTTCCGCTCTCGACAAACAATGTACAGTATGTAATATTTATTATTTGCTATGTAGTAACTAGTCCTTATGGCAGTATGAAACTATCATAGTTATTAATACCTTTTTATTTTAATAGACCTTGTCCACCACTGTTGTTCAGTTGTTTCTAACTGAAGCTCCTTATCATACTGCTTGGGTGAAGAAGTACTGTGGTGTGATGTGCTTTGTAAGAGATTGCGATCGACGATCCTACTTTTTTAAGCTTTTTGACATGGATGTAAGTTTGAACTTTTTCGTATTTTTCCATTAAGAATGCATGGATCATTAAATAGCGCATATTTTCAATTATCGGCTTAAAACAGAGCAGACCAAGATGCTACCAGCATATAATATTTGTAGTGGTTTAGAATATATAAACACTCATTTTTTTAAATGTAAACAAATGTGGTTCGGCTACAATAATGCATTACTTCTATTGCCTTTTCTCAAAATGCGCATTTTTGGTGCTTTGGTACACATTTCTAAAAATCAATTTCGAATAAAGAGTTGATACTTTCTACAGTTGTTTAACTGGCTTGTTCCTTTAAAAATACCTAACATTAAAGATCTGGTCAGAGAACTTTTTGGGTTAAGGGTGAGAATTTCTCACCCTTTCCCCAAAACTGAGTGAGATTTCTAAAAAATGGGTGAGAATTTTTCACTAGATTTGGGTTGGGTAAACACCTAAAATCAGGGTATTTATGATTTTTAATTATTTTTATTACATGTAACTGGACCTCCAAGTTAAGTTAGTCCAGTTACATCCAATAAAAGTAACCCAGTTGAGGAACAGCCATGTCTCCAAGATCCACCATCGCCCTTTTTTTTTCTTTCACAGATTTTAGGAGTCCTCGAGAATCTACTTTCACACTCTGTGTTAAACTTACAACTGTTTTCATTATTATACAGTGAAGGCTCATCATTAGGGGCCAGAAGGGCCCGGCCCTGTCAGCTAACTACCATTTAAATCAAGCTTCTTCCTATTATGAAACAGAGTTCTTTTAATTATTTACCTTTATCAAAAAAAATGCATGCATTTTACTCTATTTTAATACTATCCATTAAAAAAAGCAATAGTTACAATTTTTCCCTATCTAAATCATGAACGGGCCATGGGCTTTGTTAGCCAAGATTGGCGACTTTTCTCTGTTTACCTGGTTGACATATTTGACAATGACCACAAAAGTCATGTTGACGTGCCATTGACTTGGCTTCCAAATGGCTTAATTTGGCACTGTCTTTGGGGCCCAGATCTTCGGGCCCTCACATGGTAATCTAAACGACTGTATGGAGAAAATTTGCCAATCGGTAACTATTAGCAAAATTTTCTGCTCAGGAGGAAATCATTTTTTTATGTGTGTGATCATATTTTTGAAGTGCAGTCAGATATTTTATTTTATTTTATTTATTATTTTTTTATGAAATGCGATGTGTAAATGTATTTTATATGTTAATATTGATTTTAAAATAAATAAATCATTTAAAAATTAAAAACAAGCAGCTGTAAAAGACTTAAATAAAAATGAAACGGGGCCTTTTGATTTGTAATAGTCAGTATTAACATAAGTTGGTAAAAAATAGCAAAAGTGATATAGCAATTTTGATCATCATTTGCCAGTCAAAAAACTCTAAATTCTTACACTGTGTGCACGGAAAGATAGGTTGCTTTGTATATATGGAAATATATTTTCCATGATTTTAATTGGTACTATTTTTTTGGGGGGAGGGGGGGCCCACCACTGAAACTAGTCACGAGCCGCCACTGTTATTATATATATATATATTTCAAGGAACCAATTTGTAGGGTGCTTGAATATCTCTCAATAATAATTTTTTAACGTGAAAAAAGGAGAAAATGCCAGATGTTCTCGCATTCTAATGAAAACACTGAGATTACAAAAACAAAATAATTAAAATGAGTCTGCATGAGCTGCATTCTGCCTTTGATTAGAAAAAGAAAATACCACCCTAGGCCATTCTCTACTCTGGCTTATTTAAAATTATATCCCTATATTTGTCACCTGTTAGCAGCATTAATTATTGGCATGTAACATTGAGGGGAGGGGTCAAAATGTTTCCTATTGTAGAAAATTAGTTTTCAAAGAAGTGATACCTGAAATTTAGGGAAGGTAAATGTTCCCTCCCTTTTTTTTTTCTTAGTAAGCTACGCGTATGGCATTAATTATGCTATCGTGGCAATTTCTAGCATGAGAAACATGTGGTATTGTATTTTATTGGCAATCTTAATGGGAAATAATTACCAATCATATGCATGAGTCACCATAGATGGCTACTATCCAAGCTATTCGAAACTTATTATTTTTTATGTTTACAATATCATTCATTTTAAAGGTTTTTAAAATAATAAAATATACTAACAAACCATAATTGATATTAAATAAATGTTACATAAAAAACCTTATTATACTTATTTGGTGCATTCTTTTTTTTTTTTTCTTTCTTTCGTTAGAAATGTTGTTGGATGTGGGAGCAAGAGATGTACCATCCATTTACCTACAAGCCAACTTGTACCTTTTTTCATGTGTTTGAGACTGATGTAAGTTTTTATCAAAAAATTGTTTATTTCACTATTCGAGAATAAATGCTGCAAGCAATGTACTAAAATACTATATGATCTCAAATGTTAATATTAATTTTCATAATTAATTTTGTTTATTAGGCGAATTATAATAATTGTTTGGAAGATTTATTTAAGTAAAAAAACATCAGGGTTTTCCTTCTATGGTAAAGCAACTCTAGATCTTGGGTGGGGAGAGATGGATAATGGTCAAAGATTAGTTGGTGGCTGACAATTAAGCTGTGAACCCAAATAGGGTTTTGCAGCCAGTTCACCCTGAATCTGTTTTTAATGTAATGTGTAATTTAAAAAAAAATTCCAGATGTTAATACTTGGATTAAATGTTTAGAATATAAAGTGGGGAAAAGCTTGTTAGGAAACTCAATATAGTTTTCTGATTGCTGTTTGAAATGTTATTTGGAGTTCACCCTAGTAACATTTCAGACACCAATCCAGTAATTTCAAATCACCTATCCCTTTAATTCTGTTTTGTACTTGCAGAGCTTAAAAAGATTTAATATTTTTAAAAAGTTGTATTTTTTTTAATTCAACTTCAATTTATTGCACAAAACTATACTGTTACTATAAAACATATTAACCCCCCCCCCTTTTTTTTTCTTTTGGTGAGAGGGGAAGATTGCAACTAATTATTTTATCAGAGAGCATCTTTAAAATTTTACACTCCAAAATAAAATACTGGAAATCTCCCACTACATTTTACAAAAATATTACCTAATATGGAAGCTTGGAAGTCTAATAAATCTTTCAATCAACAGGTTATTTAGCCAAATTGAATTTTTAATATGGGTTGTTTACTTTTGATGATAACAGTTCATTGATAACTACAGTTATCACAGTCTACAATTTAGTGACGATTTCAGTTAGAAGCCAGATTTTAAAACACTTTCATAAAAATTATCGTGAGTTTATTTATTGGATATTTTTGTACAGTAGACTCTTGATTAACTGGGATCGGATTATCTGGATTGCAGCTTATCCGGATGGCCCCAATCTATTGTGTTGATGATGCATAGAAATTAGTAATATCCATGCATCATCAACATAATAAATTGGGATTGGGACTATCTCAGATAAGCTGCAATCCAGATAATATGATTACAGTTAATTGAGAGTCTAGTATTTAGATAATTCTCCCTCTCTCAGTGGCGCATCAACCCAGGTTGGATCATGGTCTTCCACATAATTGAAACGCAGGTTGCTGTGGTCTTGGCTAGACTTCTCCAGTTTTTAGCATAGGAACTTTCAGATCTTTCTCCAGGCACCAGACTCTCGGTCTTCCCATTTTTTTTTCCCATCCCAGAAATATTTGTTACCAGCAATAACTCTTGTTACGTACTTCTAGCGTTGCATCATTTACAATTTTCAGTTCAAAGCCCAAATAGGTGAAACTATTGACTGCTTCAAATTTGTAGTCTTCTATTTCAAGATATATCATTAAAACTGATAGTCGTCATGTACCTGGTTTTAGTTTGGTTGATTGAAAGATGCATTTTCTTGGCCTCATTTTCCATGGAAATAAAGGCTTGTATGAGAGCCCCTGGAGTCCGGGCAACTATGGCAATGTCATCAACAAATGCAAAAATTTGCACAGATTTGTTGAAAATAGTTCCTTTGGTGTTAATTGCAGAATCTTAACAATCTTTTGGAGAGCAAGATTGAAGAGGAGGCAAGCCAGTGCATCTCCTTGTCTGAGACCATTTGAAAAAAACAATAGGTTCCGACAAATTGTTCTATATCTTGATTCTTAGCTTAGTTTCATGTAAAGTGATTGCGACCAACTTAATGAATTTTTTAGGAATTTTACTAAATAAGAGGAACACCCAGAACTGCTGCGCCAGCTTTCCCTTGAGGTCATAAATTGTATTCCCTCTCGAGCCCTCATCTTCTACACTGATAGAAGTCGATCGGAGATGGGAAGAACAGACAGTGGTGTTTTTATGAAAACAAGTACGGGAGAACATAGATATAGTTTTAGAAACCCTAACAACAGTTCAGTTTTTCGTGCCAAACTTGTTATAAAAGAGGCATTAGATCTTGCTTTGGTTGCTGACACAGATGATGTTTGGATCTTGACAGATAGCAAAACCTGCATCCAGTACTTAAAGAACTGGCCAAATATCCTGGATAAGTTGGGGCAGGATATCATCCTTAAACTGTCTATTTTGGCCCAGGGTGGTACTGTATGTTTACTGTGGATTCCTTCACATGTTGGGGGTTTATGGAAATGAAGTTGCTGAGATGCTTGCTAGGAAGGGTAGCGAACTACCTACTTCCCTTACCACTGAACTGCGAACTTCTGAGGTCCATTCCCAGTTTCTGAATAAAATTAACACAGCTTGGAGGACTCCGCCTGATATGCCGCTGAGTGCCCTGGACTGTCTCTGCAATGTACCAGTCCAAGACTTGTACAAACCACTTTGCCCAGACTTAGGACTGACCACATAAAGAGTCTAGAATTTAATGATAATGAAAAAACTTATGCTGTCTGCTAATGTTCAGTCATCACCTCTTCCCCTCATATCTTGGATTGTATATGTGCCTCTTTGAGGCAGCTGTTGAATGAGGGGGATAAGGTTTTTAATTTAATTATGCAGCATGGTCTCTTGGACTTGGTTTAGTTGATCTAAGCCTGGGGGAATTAGCAACAACAACAAAATTTGTGATGGCATCCTTTAACACACTCCATTTTGTTTCCATGTTTTCCATGAGCTAGGCTTGTTGTGCAAAGTATCTATCTCACTTAAGTTTGACTGGAGGCTTTGGTGGCTTCATCTTTTAATATCTCACTGTCAACTCATTTAAGTCTCTCTCCCTTTAGCTTGCAAGCATTTGAAATTTTAGCTTTTAGCTTAGCGATAACTAGGAAATGATTGGAATCACAGTTTGCACCTTGTAAAGTTTGTGCATCATGGATATCTGATATATGTCGGATGTCAATAAGGACATGGCTAATTTGATTTTGCGTCTCTCCGTCAGGAATGACAGGTCTCCTTGTGAATTCTTTTGTGGTTGAATAAGGTGCTGGATATTGTCATACTATTTCCAGTAGCAAAGTATAGCAGGCACTGTCCATTATCATTTGAGCTCTTGTGTAGGCTGTATATCCCAATCGCTTGCCTGAATTCCTACTCTTTTCCTATTTTGGCATCCATATCACCTAATATGATCTTAACATCATATCTCGGACAGCTGCTATAGAGTATGTGAAGATCATCGTAGAATTGCTCTTTAACTTCCTCATCTTTTTCCTCTGTAGGCCCATAGGCATTGATGATAGTATAGTTGAAAAAACTTTCTCTTAATCGAATTTTACATAATCGAGATGATCTTGAGACAAAGTCAATCACCAAGTGTTTCACCTTCTTACTCAAGAGAAATTCAGTTCCGAAAATGTGTTTCTTTTTCTTACAACTGTAGTACAATGAATGGTTCTTTTTCTCAATGATTCCTTCGTCTATCCATCTCATTTCCTGTATGGCGAGTAAGTCCATATTGTATTTGTCAAATTCTTCAATTAAGAATTGCTGTCCCTTACTAAAGTACAGAGTACGAGCCTTCCATGTACTGATATGCAGTTTCTTAGTCCATTTCTTTTAGGCAGCTGGATATCTTCTTCCTTGGATTTCATAACGAGATTTTTTTACGGGGTAGGGGAATTAAGGACCAGTCACCTCTTACGACACATATGGGCTACGTCTGGACAATTCTTACTGCCCGGTCCATTTAGATAATAATTGTTGCATATTGTTTTATGTTCAAAATAATAAACTTTTTATTAGTTGTTTCTAGATAGTTTAATCTTTAAACCTGCCGAATTTTTATGAGTAATGCACAATGTTTTTTCCTGGTACTTCAAAGTAATTTCTACATGTAGCTGATTTTGTATTTCATAGAATTGTATGGCTGGTTTGAATTTTGCTAATAACGATGAAGCCCTTAACTTCAAAACTGCTGTGCAGAAGAAACTTCAACTGAGAGATGAAAGAAAAAAAGGTAGATATTTGCATGTTATCCGATCAGCCATTTTTACCAATATGTTATTTATGGTGCAATTTTACACCAGTAAAATAAAGCCATTACATAACTTGTAAAGGTCACATAATTTGATAGGGTTTCTAGTCTTGCTAATCTACTTTCTTTATATTCTACAACTTCTTCCTTGTGGCTTTCTCAGGTACAGAAAGAACAATGACAGTTATCATTTCTTATACACTTCGGATCTTATTCCATGATAAAATGAACTTTTGAAAACATTTTATTATCTTTTACTGTGTAATTTGATGTTACTTTATTATTTTTTATTCGTCAAATATTATCCAGCAAAGAATTGTGCAACTCTTAAATGTGTTTCATTATTATAAATATTTTTAAGTCTGTCATTTGAAAACTGCTTTTGTATATTTTGTGTTGACTATCTGAATTTAATTATAATAATAATATGTTGTCATAATAAAGCTGAATTTGTTATGTTCCTTACTCATTGTGCCTCTGTGACCCGCAAAGGGGCACACTGGGACAATTTGAGTACCTTTACAAATTTTATTTTGTTTTAATTTATTTTTATTAATTAAAATGAAAAAAAAATATATTACAAAACAAGTGAAAATTGTCCCTATTGTAGCTATGCTGTTTAGTTATTTCTGCCATGAAATCATGTAAATATTAAGAAAAAAACAGGCCTATCGAATCTCTTGCAATGTTAAAGAGTTGGGAGTATGTATGAGAGGAGAAATATAAGTAAATTTATTATTTGAGAGCAGTGGAAATGAGCATCACTATCAAGAAGAGATAATAAAAATGGGAAGAAATAAATAAAAGGTGTTAAGACAAATAAAAATAATTGGGTAGAGCAATTGCAGAAGCTATTTAAAATTCAGTGTCAGTGTGCTACTTCCAAAAATATTTTTAATTTACCTCTCTCCAATTTGAGTAAATTAGGCAATTATTATTATAATGATATGTATTTTGCATACAAAAAGAATTTCACTGGTTTAGTCTGTTTTTTTTTTTTTTAATGTTACGAAATTGAACATGAAAAAATATTTTGGGACTGAGAATTTGCTTTAACTCTCTGAGCATTTTGGAAATAAGCAAATAATGTAAAGTTGTTTTCATTTTAAAATTTTTATTCAGCTTTTAAATTATTTTTTAAAAAATCAAATTTTAATTGGAAGAGCTTTAATGTCATAACATATTTTATGATATCCCAGTGTTATAAATAATTTAAATTATAGATGCATTGCAGTGAAAACTGGAATAAAGTAGATATGATTTTATATCACAACCGCTTGAAGGGTTAAATTAGAACCTAGTATCAATTAATTTTGTTATATGTTTCTATAATGAACCTATATCAGATAATCTTTGCTACATTGAACCAATGTATTCAGATGTTGCTTCAGTATTTGAATGCCATGATTATGCATCATCTCATAGATCCATAAATGTTTATACCCAAGATGGAGGGTTGCAAAACTTAACAGTATGCACGCCCATCCTATGTCATGTATTAATTTGGTCTGTGCATATATCATATAGACTTATGTTTCAAAATATCTTCCTAAAAAAAATTTTAATCCAATTATTAATGTTAGAAAATCATCTCAACAATTGATTGTTTATGATTGTAGCATTCAAGGGAACTAATTGAAATTTATTATTCACAGTAAGCAAAATTATGAGTAGTCACATATGCTGCCCTTCAGAGATGACTTGTGTGCTCATGTCGAGCAAGAAAAGGGTTGGACAAATTGTTATTTTACCTCCTTCTTTCACTGTTAGACTGCAACTAAACTTTTGGGTACATTTAATGCTATGCAAGTTTCATATTTTTTTATTTATAATCTTTAAAAGATACATAAGAGTTCTGTTGTTAGTTGACATTGTTTTTTCAGCGCTCTTTAAAATTGTTCTCATAATTTGTAAAGTGTTTGTTTATGAGATCTGTTAACAAGTTAGCTTCATTATGAATTTCATATCTCCTTGCTAATGCTACCCAGACATCAACAAGCAATTTTTTTTTTCAATGAGTTATGCACTAATACCTAATGACTCCAGATTAGGTAGCTAGTATCTGTAATACTTAATAACTTCACTTCCTCATAAAAGATGTTAATGTAATTATGTATTAGTTCAAATGGTTCAGTTTTTAAAGAATAAATTATGGGTAAAGTATTTTGTTTTACCTTTAAGAATAATTTAGAAATGGATCTTTGATATTTTACTTGATTTGTTAACTAGTGAAATTTTGTTCAAAATCGTTTTTGTGAAGTTTTTCTTTTTCTTAAATAATTTAAGAATAGAAAAATATCTTAAAATGTCACTTGTGCACTATTTGGCAAAAATCATTAAAAAATACCATTCCTGTGTTATTTTACGCTTTGGGAATTTCAAAAGTTTGCAGGTGTGAAATTATTGACATTGTTTTCTTCATAGTACTTTCTAGCCTGCACAGTGCAGATGCAGTTAATTTGAGCATATTTTGAAGTTGCCCTATGTTTTTGAAAAAGACTACCAATCGCAAAGCTAGAATGGTTGGATAATGCTAGAAACTTCTGTGTCTGTGCTTGCAATGGCCTTCTGTCATAAAAACATTGTTATCCCATGTGCACAGGAACTAACACTATTAGCATTAGTATTCTACTATTTTTCATGGATAAGGCTACTAAAACAACTATTCTGAGCACTGATAAGCGGTGACAGCCATGTAAATTGTTATGAGTAAGTTTAGATAAAAATTACTCTTATCAGTGCATGTTTGGTGTTTTTCAAAGGGTGCTGCTCCCTGGTGGACTTTTATTTATTTGTTTATTTTTGCATATGGGACCTGTCCTTTTCTTTTGGTACTGATATGCCCTGCCTTCTTTCTTGTAGTGCTGTTGCACCTTGCCCTTTTTTCTTAAGTGTCGGTTTGCTGTGCCCTTAATAAAAGAAAAAATAAGCCTTGCACCTTTTTCAAGCATTTACTTATCAAATATATAGGTTTTACTAAATTTATCATTCAAAAAGTAGTTCTGTTAGTTTTTCCCCATGGATTTAGCTTCTCTACCCTCAACTCATGCATGCATGCTAACCCAATTGCAGGAAAATACCCTTTTTAAAGAACAGTAGCCATGCAGAGGAAGAGTCCAGTAATTTTGGGACAGTTGCCTTTTTTCTCAGCTGAAGTGCTCTTTTTTCTCAGTAAAAAGCGCCTTTTTAAAAAAAAAAATTTGAGCACCAAGCCTGATGTTCAATAGTGCTTATGGTTACAATTAACTTATTTTGCTACTTGTTTCCAGTAAATGAAAATCTAATTGACAATTATTGTAGGCATTAAAGTATAAAGATATACAATGTTTATTTCACTGTGTTTTAATTTTCTTTAATTATTATATGCAAATAATTTTTTCATTGTTACATTACTGACTTAATTTTTTTCTAGAGAGGAAAAGGGCTCAGCAAGCCGTACAACCTTCAAATATAGGCATTGTAGCAGCACGTAAGTTTTTTAATTTTTATTTTTAAATTTGTATTCATTAACCATTATAAAACAGAATTTAATCAGGATATTGGTTTTTTAATTTTATTTTTCTCAAGTACTTTAAAAACAAATCCTGAATTAATATATTATAATTTCCAATTTTTCAAAATGATAGGCGTATTAACCTAGCAGGGTGCGTGCCGTGAAACACAACACAAGAATGCACATGGGGTGTCAGCACACCCCAAACATATTAAATGGCATAAATAGGAAAGAAATCTTTTCAAAGATTCTACCACTTAATCCAATTAATGATAATTAAATGCTTTTTAAAGAGAAATGATAGCTTAATTGTTAAATTATTGTTAATAATTTTTAGGTTGATCGCAAGCTCCATCTTCTGAAGAATCGCATTCTTCCTCTGACTCAGACTGATGATCACTAAACATGTCTTTATTATTTGAATCTTCTAATTCTTCATCTAGAGTCTTCTCATCTCAAGAAATCTCCTCTAACAACTTTTGGAGCCTTTTCATCTCTTTATCATATGTCAAAAGAGGGAAACACCAAATAGAACAACTGGGGCAAGCCATGGTTTTGGACTAAAAATTTCTAACACAAGAGCGTGCATGGGGTATCCACACACCCCAAATCATTTTAAGAATCTAAAAAAATATTCAGATCTCATCATTTTTGTCTGTAACTGAGGAAGGTGACCTTTTGGACAGGTACTCAGGAACCCAAACATCGCAGTTTAAAGAGGAAGAAAAACAAGAAGTATTTTTGGGCGTAGGGTGTCAAAAAACCCCGTGCATACTCTTCTGGGTTAATAAAGTGAAAGATTAGAATGATTTGCTGTGCTTTGAAATAAATTTCAATTTCTAAATGTAAGAAAGATATATATATATATTCCTACTATATAGTTATGCTGATCCCTGACTCACTCCGTAACCATTCCAGGCACCCACTTCAATGTAAATATTCTACCGCCATTACTCCAAGAAGATAAAAACGTACAAAAAATTAAAAACCAGAAAAAAAATTGTAATAACATCTACACCATTTATACAATCTGCTTAAAATTTTTCATCATTATGTATAAAAATATAAAAAACAAACTGTGCTACTTTAAAAATCTGAAAATTCACTGGTTCCCTCATTTTTAAGCAATTTTTTGCTGTTTTCAGCTCCTTTTATTTCCAAGAGTCAAAAAAGTGAATCATTTGCGTTATAAAATGAACTGTTGCAATTGATATGACGTCCTATTTATCACGATCATCAGACTTTGAAAGGAAAGTGTGATTCTAATTTTTTTAAATGGTTATTCAAGATTACATAGTTTAATTATATTTTTTTCACAAATAAGTCATCTGCATGGCTATAAGAATGGCTGTGTACGCAAAATGAAATCTTTCAAATGCCAAAAATTTCAGTGCATTTCGAGAAGAGCATGAAATTCAATTTGGGTATACAATAAAAAACTGAATATGAACTTATTTATTTTAGGTGGATGAAGATGAACTACATTGAGTGTAGACATGCTTTCATCAAATGTTATTTCTAGCACCCGCCCATTGTAATTGCCTCCCAAATGGGCTTTTACTTCTAGTATATATATATATATGTGTGTGTTTTTAAAAGAACAAGTTTTTTAAAAGGTTTTAATCAAGCTTAGTTCTTAAAAGGCTTGTGAGGGTTTTTTTTTTTTTTTTTCTCTCTCTGAGCTGGGGAAAAAAAATTTAAAATTGATAGTTAACTAGATCTGTTTTGACAACTCATTCTAAGTACTCAGGCTATTCTAATTGTACAAACACAATAAATTTCTCTGATTGAAAAAAAGAAAATTCTGTATTTTCCTTGCTTTATTTTTTGCAAATACAAAAACAAGTCAGAACCAAGAGAATTAAGGTGTAATGCACTTTCTTTATATAGCTATATAAATAAAAAAAAGTATATTAATGCATTAATTTTGTTTGTTCTGTCTACAATGTTTCTTGTTAATGCTATATGAATTATTCATTAATATATGTGCAAAAGTATTCTTTATGCTTCTTAGTAAGATCTATAGTCTGTTCGCGGAAATGAGAGAACAAAATAAACAAACGGGTTACCAAAGAATTACATTTTTTGGCACCAATCCCTAGTTAGGCGAATTTAACCTTTCCTAATTCCAAACAGCGTAAATAGAAGAAAGCAGAAATTCACACTGTGTTTGGCGCTTTGGCAAAATGCTAGGTGTTTACTCTTCGCCAGTTTGCATATGCAATTGTTTAGTTTCGTTGTCTCGACTCGGCGAACAGACTATAATTGCTGGTTTGTATTATTTCAATTTCTTTGCCTGGTAATAATTGTAGAGTGTCAATGACTTATTTGGATAAGATTTTTGTCAGTAAAACTTTTTCTTTTTTAAACATCCTATGATTATTTATTCACTAATAGATAAAGCCATTTGTGGAGGTAATTACAACAGGCGCTAGAAAAAATATTCAACAAAAATTTATATTCTTACACTGTACACACTGCACATTTATCTTTGTCCACTTTTTTAAATGAGGAAAAGCTTGGATAAATTGTCACTTTTCAGTCTCTGCTGATTCTTTGGCACTTTGCACATGCACAAAATCAATAACCATTTCCCATTATGGTTGCTATTAAAACAGTTACTCATATATTCTTATACATAGTCCTTGACAGATTGACATATTTAGCACTATAATATATTTCATCATGTTATGGTAGCTTTACCACAAATAATTTCATATTCTATTTTTAATATTATAGTGGCAAAAGTAATGTTGCTGCTGCTGAAGTTATTAAATTGGAAAAGCTTGAATATTTACTATGAATAGTGACTTTTTATTCTCTGGTAAACATTGGCAATTTGCACATGTTTATAATAGATGATTACATCCCATTATGGTTGCCATTAAAACAGTTCTTTGGTATATTTAGCAACGTTAAAATATTTCATTTCGTGGTAGTGGCAAATATCCAAGCTTCGTCGATTTTAAATTCAAGGAAACATGCAAGCAAAAATGTGGGTAATTTGGAGAAGTTATTTCAAACACTCTGAAATTGCAAAAATTGCAAATCAGTATGTTTGAAAGAGTTTTTTTAAATCCTACACACTGTCTGGGCCATTCAGCCATATATGCTGTCTTGTTGCCCAATAAAGATGCAAAAGACAGAAATGAGAAATATCTCCAGTGTTGATAGCCTTCAACTCAGAACAAATGGCGCTTCTGTTCATTCATAATTCCATCTCCACGTAGAGAACATGTGGAAGAAGTTGCCACACTGATTCTGTTGAGATGCTGCTAGAGATAGTTATGGCTAAAATAAATGATTGATGTAGATGCAACAATCTTTTACTACTTTTCACTAAAATAAACCAATATCCTGAAGTAAAAAATTGATAAAAATCAGGAAACATAGGTAGATTTTCCGATGTTTAAGATTTTCCGATGTAATGCATAAAACTTATTTTTTGACACAATTGTGAAAAATTTTAAACCAATTGTACCAACAATGTGGATTCTATCACATTTTAAAACTTAACTTTCATAACAAAACATAATTTTTTGTAGTAATGCCGGTAATTGTTACACCTAGACTTTTATATTCAAATTTGTTGTAGGTGCCAAATCTGAATCTACACCTTCCCTTGTCAATGGTCGTGAGCCAAAAAAGAAAGAAAGAGAGAAAAGAAAGAAAAAATTGACCAAAGAAGACATTAGCAATCCTACTAATTTCACGTAAGTTTACAGGCTCCTTAAAACATTTAGTTGTGAACTATTGTAATTGATGCACTTACAATATGGTTTAAACAAAACTGAATGGTTCTGTTTTCTTCTTCCCTAAAAGGCATGTGCAGCATGTTGGTTGGCATCCTGAAAAAGGCTTCAATGTATGTATTCAGTGTCTTGGTTTTAAAAATCTGTCCTCTTTCATGTGTTTGCTGTAAAAAAGAATTGAGCTTAGACCAGGCAGGGACGATCCTAGCGGGAGACATGATAGTGCACAGCATGTGGGTGGCCAAGTTTAAGGGTTGTAAAAAAATATAAATAAAACATAAGGTTTGTATAAGAAGGGCAGCCAATTCTAATTTGCATGTGGATGTCTGACTGTCTGGATCGGTTCTGAGGCCAGGGATATTTGATCTGTGGGTCATGACTTGAGAAATTTCCTAGAGTTAGCAAGATGAATTAAAATTGTAAATAAGTTTAATTGAATTTCTGAATACATCATAGACAAAATTTTTGGAAAATATTTAAAAATATGAGGATTCCATTCTTTGTCAAAATTTATTACACCATACTATCTAAAAACGCAAATGCATTATTTATTTACATTTAGTTTAATACTCCAGTTCTTTCTCTCCACTTCCAACAAACATCTTTTCGATTGGCATGTAAATGTCCCTAGTGGGATCACTCTGTTATAAGTTTTATATACTACAGGTTTGGGCTCATGCAAGTCATAATAACTGTGGTTTTGTACAGAATAATAAATAGATTAAAAGTGTTTTTTTTCTCTTCAAGGTGAAGGGGGAACTTCTATGAAATTAAAACTCATAAAATTCTCCAATTGAATATTTTCCAGGGATATTTTAATGCTTATTGATACTTTCATTGTTGTTTACTTATATCAGCATGTAAAGCTATGTGGATCCTGGATGCATTGTTGAGAGGGGATCTCAAAATCCTTTGTTTCCAAAGAAAGGGATGCCTAAATTGTTTGTCCCAGGTGACATAACAATTGTCCCAGGTGACCTAACAATTGTCCCAGGTAACCTGGGACATAACTGGGACACCCTACAGTTTATGTCCCAGGTGACATAAACTGTAGTTGCAGCACTGCATGCATCATCAAGTTATCTGCATTTTCGTTGGAAATCAGGTATCTGTCTAATAATGAATAAGTGTTATTTCCATCTGAGAGAAAATAGAAGAATATAAGTTGTTTTGTCTATATCTGATATTAATAATTCATGTGCTTTAATTAACCTTGCCACAATTTTATGCAGTTAAAAATTTATTTAAAATGAATCTTGATTATATTAGTATGAATAATTAAAATCCGCATTGTAGCTGTACTAAACTATCTGTTATGAATTTTCTCAAATATGTAACATGCACAATATCAATACAGATAAAATAAAATTAGCTTCTGTCAACATTTTTTGATAGGTTGAGAGTGTAGATGAAGATCTTAAAGCTTTCTTCAGCATGGCTGGTGTGTCGGACAATGACCTGAATGATTGTGACACTAGAAACTTCATCTATGACTTCATTGCAAACCATGGTGGTGTCGAAAGGGCCAAGCAAGAAATTGTTCTGAAAAGTAATGTTTGTTAGAAGTTTGTTAAATTATTGTTTTAAAATTTTAATTACATGTTGATATCATATGTGGTTAATCTCTTGAGGGTAGTGGACTACAAACCATTTTTGCAAATAAATAAATAATTATCCTAAATGGAGCTATTTAGTGCCATTAATGGAAAACTGTATTTAATTGCCATTAATATTTTCATAATCTTCACTAAGAAAAAAAAAAAAAAAAAAAAACTTCACTGCAAAAATTATTGAGCCAGTTTGGTGCATCAAACATAGTTGTATGTTAATATGTTAGTATTAAGATAACATTTAAAAGTTTTATGACTGGCATAATATAATAAATCATTAGGCTTTCAAAACTGAACTACATCTACTTCCAAATTGGATCCAATACCTAGCTTTTAGGAATATTTATGTATAATTCCTGGATTCCAGAACTAATCCAGAAAACAGATTTGATGCCTGTTTCATGTAATAACACAGTAGTTTTTTTTTTTTTTTTCTTGCAATAGCAAAACTGAAATAAATTTGTATAAAACACATATGAGAATAACAATATTTGAATATTTATTTCTAGAAATACAAAAGTCTTCCGTTGTAAGTGTATGTTGGTGAATATTTTCTGGTGATGAAGGAAGCATTTTTGTACTCCTTGAAATGGATACTTAATTTTAATTACCATTATGTGTGTTTTTAGATTTATTCATTTTCATATGTCTGTATCATAAACATTTTTTTTTTTTTTTTAAGATGTAAAGATTCTCAGCAACATCTCAAAATTTTGAAAAACTGCTGGCATTAACTTTCAGTTAGGGATACTCTTGGTGTTTCCATATAAGCAAAATTAACATGCAAGTGCCACCAACTACAGGGTTTTTGCCATCAGAACATTAGTTCTGAAGCCAGGTTTGGCCACTACTTTCAGAAATAAAATCCTGTCATTTTTACTGGAAGATGTGAGAAATATATAATAAATTTGCCCCCTAAAAATTTTTAATGCCCTCTGCATGAAAAGTTTAAGACCATTTTGGTCACTTTTTTTTTTTTTTTTTTTTTTTTTTTTTTTTTAAGAAATGTTGGGTTTTCACATCGGAGTTTGTAGAGTAAAAAAGTACTTGAGTTAGCTGCTTTTAACTTAATAGTTCTGTTTACCCTGTTAAGAGAACTGTGACTGTGGCATAAAATATGTGTACTTGTGGGTGAGCTGAAGAAAAAGCTTATGCTGTTGAATGAGCTGTTGGCAGAAAGTGTTAAATAAAGCTTGTTTTGACTCAGTGTTATTCAAAGTCCATTAGATTTACAAACCCAGTATTACAATATTTTGATATGTTAAAAAAAATTAACATTAATATTTATGTTTTGCAATTTAAATTTCTAAATGCAGATATTTTTCTTCACAAAAATTTAAGATTGAAAAAGTTAAATGAACCAGGCAAAAGTTAGAAAGGGAAGTTAGAATCATGGTTTTTACTTTTTAAATAAGGTAGAATAAAAAAGAGATTTACATAAAAAAAAAACTAGCTGCATACCCGTTCTCCACACGGTCGGGAACGAAAATTTTTCTTATATGTAGAATTCAAATTGATCCCAGTGGATGTGGAATCTAAAAATAAGCAAAATGATTTGACTCTTGGCGTAAAGTTACTCATTAGTTATTCGTAAAGTTAGTATAAGTACTGATCTGAGACCGTTGGGATATTGTGACACAAAAAACTATGTCGGTGTCATTCGTGATCAGAAAAGGAAAAGCTTGACGGTTTTCAGCGAAAATTCCTAACTTTCAAAATGTCTCATTTCTACATCATACTCTTTTTTAGGTTTTAGTTAGACCATTAATACCTTAGATACTACATCATGTAGAGAACCGTTTTATTTTATAATTACATAGCTGTGTACCTGCTCTTCACAAAGCAAGAAGAGAGCATTTTTCTAAAATGTGATCATAACTACTTGTGACAAAATAGAATCTCCAAGTAAAAAAAAGTTCAGGTACAGTCTTTTCTGTTGAAACTACCGCAGGATATATTAATGTGACATAGAATTACTTAATGTTTAGTTTTCTATGCTGTAAGCCGGCTGTTGAAAAATAAATAGAACACTTTTTTAGTTTCAAAAAATATTTATTAATGCATATATTGTGCTTTGATCAATATTGCCCTAACATATCTACTAACTATTACATATAATATCTTTTACTGATACCAATACTATATATTTTTGTTTTTCCCACTTTAATGTTTAATTTAAGGAAATGGTCTAGATATTTGCTACGAATGTAGTCTTTTATTGTTTGGTGATTCTTTACAGTTTACGCATTACTATAAATGATAATCATTTTACTTTATGGTTGCCATTAAAACAGCTCTCCATAAATGTTTATGCATAATTCTTGTCAGATTAATGTATTTAGTGTCGCAAAATATTTCTTGCGATTCAAAATCGTGCCCTGTTTAAAAACTCAATCGAAAATAATGCTGGATAATTCATTGTTGAAAAAACAGTATTCAATTCTTTTTCTGGCAACATAATACAAAATATGTAATTATTTCGTGTCTGGCATGTGTTTTACTTGTGAGTCCATTATTCTGATTTTCGAAATGGGTATTAAACTCTTTACATCAAAATGACGTAAATTTCTCATGTGAAAACTCTGAAAGTAATTTTATTCTTTTTTTTTTTTCAACTGGCAGCTATTCAGTTTCAGTTCCTATGACGACAAAAATCGCAAGCGTAATGTCAAATGAAATCTTAAAGCAGCAGCTGTTGTGTTCAATATCCTTCTTTACTTAAAAATTCGTAAAAATTCTCCTAATTTATAATTTTTCCACGTGTTTCTTTTAAAGAGGGCAAAATCAACGCTGCGTCATTTCCAAAAAGTTATGACGGATATGCAACAGTTTTAAATTATTTTACAAAGACTTTCGTCAAAAGTGATCTTTCTTTAAAAAATTACTAAAAATCTGCAAATAGTGTTACATAGTCATAACAAACTGTTTTTAACCCTTTATAAGGCAAGTTTATGCGCAGAGAGTTGAAAGTACTTGGGATTTTTCTGGCCCGATTATTAGGAGTAATAAAAACATATAAAACATTATTTAATATGGTGGATTAATTAGTTAAAGTTTTTTATTTGGGAATACCTTATTCCCCCGTACACGATATATATTTCGGTTACACACATAACCATCATCAGTCGTTTCTGGATCTTTCGTTAACTTAGCTATATATTTAAATTTGTTCCTAATATATTTTTTAAGTAAGAATAGCTCAAAATTTTTTATATCATAAAAGAATTCGTTAAGAAGGAAACTATTTTTAATTTTCATGAATTTAGGGGTAATTTTAAAATGTACACAGTCTTTTAAAAAATTGATATGCTGAAATTCTCTAACTTTTTTCTTGGAAAAACATCTTAACTTACTGTATATATGCTCCACATTCGGAGGCTCAACCGTAACAGGCGTCATGAGATGAACAAAAGCTTGAATGGTGGCACAAAAACTTGAAAGCACGTAGATGAAGACCCAAAGTGTAGAGTATAAGCTTGTCGAAACACAAGACATAAAATACTTAAAAAGCCCGGTATCGGCTAGACATAATAAAAACATATAAAACATTATTTAATACGGCGGATTAATTAGTTAAAGTTTTTTATTTGGGAATACCTTAACCTCCAGAAACAAAGTACCGCTGTGGCCCGTTTTGCTTTAGAAGAGCCCATTACCATTGATTTTAAAAATATTAAAAAAATAGCCAACTTTAAAAATAGTATATATGCCTACATTCGTGAGAGCTTGGAAATAGTGACGACAGATGGCAGCATCAACGATGCGCTTCATACAATCGACCGATCATGGGATGACGTCATTCATCGAAATTTCCAGAAGAAGAGGGAAGAGATAAAAGAGGAAGCCGCCATTAGTGTGAGATCCAGAAACGACTGATGATGGTTATGTGTGTAACCGAAATATATATCGTGTACGGGGGAATAAGGTATTCCCAAATAAAAAACTTTAACTATTAGGAGTAATTTATATATTTTCCTCTACTTTAATATCCTACGTGAAAATTGGAGAAACCAGTATTAAACAAACATATAAATTTTGCAGGAGAATACATTAATTATTCACGAAATCAAAGTCTGAAGACTACTTGCTGCTTGTACATGGAATTAAACATAAAAACACCTAACTAAAAGCGATAATGGGCTCATTTTTCCAATAACTATGCGAGATTTCTTTAGAAATGCAAGTCAGATGAAATTTTATAAGCCAAATGCAATTTAGAATCTCTATACATGAAAAACATACTTATTCATTATTACTGAAGAAAAATTGGAAAATTCACTAATGATAATTGATTTCAGTAGTCAACAGACCGTAGGTGGTAAGTATTCTTATCACGGCTTTAGAAAGGATTAAAGGAAATTCTCTCCTCTGTCCGATAGTGCAAATATCATTTTATTGCGAGTGTAATTACCGGCATTGTTACATATCAAGCGAGAAAAAAATGACAAAAATTGCATAAAACATAAAACATTTTTTGATTCAAATTTCTAAAAAATCGTTCCGAGGTATATTAGGACATGTCGCAGTGAATCCGTATACAGAATTTGGTAGGTCTATGACCACCCATCTCTGCGCTATGCGATCGAAAGGCACAAGCATAAGAAAATCGAAGGTCACATACATAGCCAGCCAGCTATAAACTTTGTTTACTCTCGGATTTTATTAAATAAGATGATTTAAATATTTCTAGGGGGGAGGGAGGGGAGAGAAATGACAAAAGTATTTGGTATGTACTTTTCTTTTACATTCTGCTAGTTACTTAAAAAAACTGAAAGATTTGGTATAGGTTATGGCATAATATGTAAAAAAAAATTTTTTTTAATGCAGCTTTGGTTTGTATAGAAATTGTGTTTTTTACCCTGTGTTTCCCTAGCACTAGTCCATGGATTGATGCTGATTTAAGACTTAGCTGCTGTTTGAAAAAAAAAAAAAAAAAATCTCTATTAATAAAAAAAGCAGCTGCAAATGTTTCACTAACTAAGCATTTTATTTGCATAACATTTGATTGAATAAAAAAAAAAGAAATATTTATTTATTGGCTGATGTTGGTCTGTGAAGCATTTTCCCTGTTTTTGTTGGTCTGAAAGTGTTAAGTTTCAGAAATACTGCTCTAACTACAAGTTGTGGAAGGACTTAGATAAAATTTCAGTGTTAAAGCTGTAACTAATGCAATGGAACCCCCAGACACACACCTGTGACACAGGTTCATATAAGTTGGATTCATATAACACAGAATGAAAATGTGGTGGTGTTTGTATAACATGCTAAAAGAGGCTTGTGCTACATCGTAAAAGAATTAGACAGATGTTTCTGTGTTGCCTGCTAGCATAATGTGTAGATTGCTGATGTTGCTTATATCCTAACGTAATATTATAAATGCGAAAGTGAGTTTGTTTGTTTATGACGATTTCACGCCTAAATCGCTGAATCGATTATGATGAATTTTGGTTTAGTTATAGATGGGACTCTGGAAAAGGCTATAGGCTACTTATAATTTAAAATTTTTAATTACTTTTTTAATTATTAATTAAAAACCGTTTTTAAGTTGCCATGCTTGGCAAGTTTCGCCCGTATCAAATGATTCATGTTTCCAGCCAACAGGAAGGCTATTACTTCACTGAAGAATCACATGCATCTGAAAAACATTAGAATGGACACACCATGGAAATTATGCCAGTTTTATGCCAAATCTATCTATCTATAATAATAAAACTGAATGTTCTCCAGACAAATCCACAGAAAGCAGAACTTTGAAAATTTGAGTATGACTGAGCTCATGACTTGGTAAAGTGCACCTGAGGCTCAGAATTTTGAAATTTTAATTACTTTTCTAACTATTAATTAAAAACCGTTTTATCGCCTGCACAAAATGATTTATGTTTTAGAAATAAAGCAGAAATTCTATTTGCAAAATCACATGCATTTGAAAAACATGAAGTGGTATGGAAATTATGTTGATTTTACGCCAAATTAAAAAGCATAAGTAAAGAAAAGCGTACTTATGTATTATCCCGGCGATCCCCCAAGACGAGCGATTTTTTTTGCAGAGATAAATGCTGGGCACATGAAATTATTAATGGTTTTGAATACGATTGGCAACAGTTTGGCAATTCATTCGATGAAAAAACAGTTTGGTGGGAATGACCACCAGGATAATACGTAAGTACCAAGAAAAGTCCAGATGTGTTTCTTAAAGTTCATAAATTTCCAAATCCTACCAATAATATAAATGTGTGTTTTTGGGTGTTTTTGACATAATCACACAAAAATGGTTGAACGGATTTGGAAAAATTTGTAATGAAGATAGCTTATGCCCTGGATTAACATACAGGCAACCTTCCAAGCATATTATATAGCTAAATAATTCTTTTACAAAGGCACTCAAAATAATTCTAATGCATTGTGTTCTATGGAAATTTTGTAGCTACTAAACCAATTCTAAAACTTTTTTCACTGATTGAAAGTTACATTTTTCCTGAGTATAATTTTTTGTTTGTTTTTGGATTAAGACCGATTGGCTGCACTAGGATCCTAGGTCTATATGGGGAATTCCTCTGTGGGGGACTTTCTAAGGGATCCTAGCCCGTATTTCCACGAGGTTCTTTAGAAAACCACGGAAAACTGCGAGCGGCTAGGTCGACAGGCACGACCGGGATTTGAACCTGGCACCTAAAAAGGCTAAAACTCATGCATATAGCATAAATATTTCTTTTATAAAATAGTTCGCGAATACTGTCGTAACTGTCTCTATTTGCCAAATACCTGAATAAAATTTAAATTTAGTAACTCTGCATACTCTGTTATTTTAAATGAAGTATACTACCATGCATTGTACTTCATTTAAAACAAGTAAAAAGTAAATAATATTTAAATGTAGTTTCTTTTGTCACAAACATATTTGTTATTCACACATGCTTCATTTCTCTGGGAACCTAATTCTAAAGCCGACGCGGACGAAGTCGCGGGTAGCAGCTAGTGTTTATATAATCTAAATGAAGTACAACATTAATTCATGTAACATGGAACATATACAGTATTATAAGGGGGTCTAACTGTACAGTTGTAGATCCAAAGAGGGAGGCAATAAGATGATTGCATCTCTCTACCTTTGCCTTGAGCACACATGTACAAAAGCAGTTTCCCATTAACATTACAAAGATACAGTGCAAGAGATTCATCTTCTGAGTATGTCATTGAGTTTACATTTTCGCTCCATATATACATAATTGGTTTCTTGCCAACTTGAACTAAAAACCTATTGAATTGTCTGAGTATTTAACCTATCATTAAACCAAGGTTTGGCATGTCGTTTCTCAGCATTGTGTTCTGTTAGATCATTTAGACCCAAGCTAGGAAACAACATTGGTCAATGAAAAGAAAGACTTTCTACTGTACCTTTTCAGCATTTTAAACCTAGGTTCTCAAGATTAAAAATGATAAATCTAAAAACAGAATGACCTATCTAAAATACACTGCTGGCCACCCAAATTGCAACACCAAGAAAAACAAGAGATATCACAACAAAATTTATTGTGTAGATAACATGTTGACCAAGTAACAAATGATTAAATTTACAGCATTCTATGAAGCGTGGTTCCTGCCAAAATCAGTACCCAGAGTAGCCGCCGTTGTTGGAGATCACAGCTGCCACACGCCTCGGCATTGATTCAAAGAGACTTTGAATGTGTTCTTGGGGTACAGCAGACCAAGCAGCTTCCACACGTTGCCAAAGTTGATCTGGTGTGACAGCTGGGGATGAACTCTGGGTCAGTCGTTGAGCAACCATGGACCACATGTTTTCTATCGGCGAAAGATCCGGAGAGCGCGCCGGCCAGGGAAGCAATTCAATCTGGTGATTGACGAAGAACCCTTGGACAATGCGTGCCACGTGTGGCCGTGCATTATCCTGCTGAAATATGGCTGTTGGCAAGCCCTGAAGGTAAGAAAGGACAACTGGCTCCAACACCTCGGAGATGTAGCGCTGGCTGGTTAAAGTACCGGCAATGCGTACTAGAGGAGTGCGAGAGAGATATCCGATACCGCCCCATACCATAATACCCGGTGCAGGACCAGTGTGACGGTGCATAATGCAGCTGTTCAGCATCCTCTCTCCACGGTGTCTCCAGACTCGAATCCGACCGTCGTGGTGTTGCATACAGAAGCATGACTCGTCAGTAAAGAGAATTTCATTCCATTCTGTCGTCCACATCCTTCTTTCATCGCACCATTGGCGGCGGAGACGTCTGTGGTTCCGCGTCAGAGGTAGACAAAGCAACGGACGTCTTGCGGACAGACCATTCTGCTGTAAACGACGTCGAATGGTACGCGCAGACACTGGATGATGCGTTACAGACTGAATCTGCTGTGATATGGTTCGTGATGTGACTGAGCGGTCCGTCACTGCCATGCGTACAATCTGCCTGTCATCACGTGACGTGGTGCACTGAGGTCGATGCGGTCGATCACGTCTGTCCGTCGTACCCTCCTGCACCCAACGATCACATATCCGCATCACAGTTGTTTGGTTTCGTCCAATACGACGACCGATTTCCCTGAAAGATAACCCACAATCTCGGTATGCCACTATCCTTCCTCTGTCAAACTCGGATACTTGATCAAAAGATGATCGTTGTTTCCTACGAGGCATAATTTATCGTTTTTTTGAAAAAAAAGCAAGAAAAACACAATTGCTGTACTTGAAACCGTCGAAATCTCCAAGCCTTAAATAGCGCTTTGAGGTGGCGCCACAGGCGCGCTTGATGTGCGTCTGCGCTGAAATTCTAATCATTTGCATATCTCACCTCAGCTAATGCATGTTGTAAATTTCATATTATTTGCATGCTTCCTTCAGGGTGTTGCATTTACGATGGCCAGCAGTGTACTTTATCTTGATTATTTGCTCTCACTCCTAAAACTTTTCTGCATTTAATATTTATATTTTTTACAGGTAGTCCACCCCCTGTGCCTGTCAGGGATGCTCCGCAGACACCTCGTGCTCCACGTCTTCCAGCCTCTCGTTCTGCTGCTCCTCCTCCTCCACCACCTCCATTGGTACTTCCAGCTTCACAGCCCCCCTCTCTTCCAAAGCACTCTTCTGCCCCTCCTCCACCCCCTCCCCCACCTCTACCACCCCAAGCCCCCAGTTCTGCACCACCACCCCCACCACCTCCCCCTCCCCCACCAGCATTCTCTAGTTCTGCTCCTGCAAAAAAGGCCACTCCTGGAGAAGGTGCCAGGCCCAGTATTCCACCACCTGCTCCTGATGCAAAATCTGCTCTTTTGGATCAGATAAAGAAAGGCAAAGAATTACATGTAAGTGTCTTTTCATGTTAAATTAACCCTTTAACGTGCAGTGACCATACTGTGAGACCACCTAATTTCAGTGCTTTGTTTGTTAATTACAAAAAAAAAAAAGTTTTTGAATGCCCCAGCACATAGCCAGCTATGTCAGAAAAGTTCTTTAGCTTTGACTGACCACCATGTTGCTGGTAGTTAAACCGAGCAATGGTAACAGCTGCACTTTTTCAGTATTAAGTAGTATATCCAGTTGTTCTTCTCTATTCATTAGAAAATAGTTGTTCTTCGAAGGGTTAAACTGCAAATTTATTTAAAGGACTGAATCAAGTCCTGTCAAAAAAGAAAAAAAAAATCCATTGCCTAACCTTTTAAGGATGGACTTGTTTTCAAGCTCTAAGTCTATTTCAATTAAAGATGTTATGGGTGATTAACTGAAGTATTTTTGATTAGTTTCTGGAAAATAATGTTTGTTCGTATACAAGTATTTGTATTTATTTGAATGAAAACTAAGAAAAATATAATTTATACCATGCACAATTGTACAAGCTCAGTTAAAATGGAATACAGTAGAGAGCCAGAAATCTGCACAGCTTGGGACCATGGCTTGTATGCATTTGGGGATTTTGCAGATTCCGGGCCATAAAAGATAAATCTTTATATTTCAGATTAAAAAAAAAAAAAATAGAATACAGTTATAATGAAAAGAAAAACTCAGTCAAAAGTATTTCATTATATTTTCACATTAAATACAAAAGCATAGGAGAAAAAAGAAAAAATTACATGAAGACTAGGAAAGCAAATGGTTTCAAATTTTCCTTTTTACTTTCCAAACATGGACCATGTAAGGAAAGTATTGTAATCATGAAAAAATTCAACTTCAAGATTTTGGTGTATTTACACGTTTTGAGGTCTTCTGAATTCATTTATGCTTTTTTTAAGAGATCTGTGTATGTATATGTGTTTGTGTGTATGGGAGTGAATACGATAGCTCCTAAACGGAGCATTCGATTGAGCTCAAATTGGGTATATATGTTATAAGCCACCATCATAAGACCAGTATTGATTTTGATGTGCATAGGACTTATAGTTTTTCTACAGGGCTACAACAAAGATTTCTTTTACATTATGTCATATGCGGGGGAATTCTTAAAGTGTGCTAGCATTTAAATGGTGCATTTGATTGAGCTTCAATTTGGTATATATGTCTAATTATTCATCAATTAAAATTTATTTAAATGCTTGGTAATGATCTTAATCGTAAGTGTTCGAAAAGTCGAGTGGAGTCACTCCAGATTTTTTTAATTTTGAAAACATGTTCTATGGTGATTTGTTTTTAAATATTATTATTTTTTTCTTTCAGTTTCTTTCTTTATTTTCTTTCTTTATTTTTGCAAATTGTATATTGTCATTAATTCTTGTTTTGTTACAGAACTTTGCTATTTTAAAAATTTAAGGTATTTTCCTACTTTAAACTTTTATCAAATGGATTTTATTTTTATTATTGCCCAAGTGTCCATCATCATCATAATCATATTTATCTGGATTCAAAATACTTTTCAACAATTTCATCACTAGTGGATGACTGTGAATTTCATTATTTAGATGAGAGGTGTGTGGATTTTAGGTCAGCAGATTTTTGGCACTCGACTGTATTTGTTCAGCTTTTTTTTTTTTTTTTTTTTTCCTTCTTCGTTCTTTCTTTTAAATATATGTAAAAAGTTTTAAAGCAGCAGTAAACTCTTGATTGGCTACAGGCAGTTTAACCACTAAGTTGATTATATCTGATTTCTTTGTCTAAATTTTTATGCATCTCTCTGTGATGAAACAATTTTGAACGAAACTATTTCACAAAGAAGAGGTGTTTTGGATGTTAAGAAATAAAAGCAGTTAAACGAAGTTTTCAAAAAGTAAATGAACTTACGTATACAGATGACTATTTGGGTATATATTATTATGTGTTTATTTGCAGGAATCGCACTGTTGCACTATATTGAGTATTATACACATTTCTTCCTAGTACTTGCTTTTTTTAAATCTCTAAATTCTTGAGACCTACTTTTGAAGACTGAACTTACTTGAGAACCCACTGTTACATTACTGTATTGGGTCCCTACCTAAACTTGGGTCACAAAGTTTTCAGGATGAGTTGCCGATCTTTCAGATTTTCTACTCTTGTAAATGTGCTTAGCATGTTAAAAAAAGAAAAGTATAAAATTATAGCATTATATTTGCTTTCTTGTGAATTACCTTTCTGTCATGACTCACAGAAGGCACTACATAGTATGACTCTGTCTCCATACCTTAATGGATCTCTCATCTGACTACTTCAGAAACAGAAAAGTTTGCCAAAGTATGCTTGAAATTATTTTATTTCTGTGTTCATTGCAGAACAATCATATTCATTTTTATTTGTAGTGCATTTGTGATATTTCTCCCAAGTTTATTAAATGACATGTGTTTCACGCAATGGCCAAACACCAGTATTATAAAGACAATTTTCTAGAATTTGATTTCACATTTATAACTGATTGAGTCAATAAAACCTCAATGTGTCATGTGTAGTGAAGTACTCAGTAATGAGTCACTAAAACAAAATAAGTTAAAGGGACATTTGGAGACGAATCATTGCCTTTTACGAATAAAGAATGGAATTTCTTTAAAAGAAAAGAACAACAACTAAAGAGAGATTGCCTTGATTCTGGAAATGAAGCAGTTTTATTTATGGAAAGGGCTCTCATTCATCCTATTATATAGCAGGGCAAATTACAAAAGCAAAAACTTCTACGTACTGTTATTGCTGATTTTGGTCAAACCATCAGCAGCAATAGATATGGTCCACATTGCACATGATGAAGAATATGTAAAAAAAAATCCAACAAACACCCCTAGCAAATGACACAATATGGACACTTATTTATGAAATGGCAAAAGGCATGAAAGAAGCAGCTATTCCATCCATCAAAACAGGTGGACAGTTTGCAGCTGGATGAAACTACAGACGTGAGTAATGATACCCAACTAATTGCTTACGTACACTGTGCTGGTAACAGCAAAATGGGAAAGACTTTTTATTTTGTTATCCGCTCACCACTAGTAAGACAGATGAAGACATTTTTAAGGTAACGAGCACATCTTTTAAAAAAAGGTTTATCTTGGGAACAGTATCTCAGCCTCTGCAGTAATGGTATGCCATTAATGATTGGGGCACATCAAGGTTTCAGTGCAAAAGTAAAACAAATTAATCCTAATGTAAAGGTGTTTCATTGCCTTCTTCACAGAGAAAATATTGCAACTGAGAGGCTGTCAGAAGATTTGAATATTGTTATGAGTAAGATTGTTCAAATCATCAATTTTGTAAAAACAAAATAACTTAATAATAGGATAGTTAGCAAACTTTGCTTAGAAATGGGATCTCTATACACTCATATCATTCTGAAGTCTGGTGGTTGTCCTTGAGGAACTATATTTGAAAGAGTTACCTTATTAGCCTGAATAAAACATGATATTTCAAGCTACTATGATATTGTTTCATGAAAGAAAATCCAAATCTTCTTGCTTGTGAAAAATCATCCTTTGACTTTCCAGTTTCCTGAGAAAAATTAGTTTTTGAAATTAGCATTCTTTCAGATATATTTGCAGAACTTAATAATTTAAAGAAGAGCTCATTGAGGCTCAAAGTGACAAATCTTTGTCAAATTGTTATAAGGCAATTGCTTTTTAAAGTTCATTTATCGACGATTTTAATTTTCTCTTATTCGTGTTATTTTATTACTTTGTATAAACAAGCTTTTCTCTTTTGTAATAATCCTCTTACAAATACATTTGACTTAGCCTTGTTAGGCTATTTTCAAAAATTAAATATTTTTTTTATGATGAATATTAATTAGCACTTATTGCTGTACAGTATAGAACCTGTTATCCAGAATGGTTGGGACCAGATGTATTCTGGATAACTGGTTGGGTATTAAAATGACATCCACTTATTTGATTGGTAAGTTTTGCAGTTGTTTATGTGTTACTCTACTTTTGATTCTAATTAATCATTAATTATTAATATGCTACAAAAATAATCTAAAAAATCTCTTAATAAGAACAGTAATTTCACATTTTTTATCTGGATGCTATTTTTTGTGACACCGTCTAGTAATAAAAAACTCAAACTTCCGAATGTCAATAAATAACACTTTTAAAAAAATAAGAATTTAATTGATGGAAAAATGATTCAGGATAACTGGTTTCTGGATAAGAGGTTTCATACTGTAATAAAGGCCCAAGGATTGCAAATAAATCATGTCATTGATTTTGGGTTGCAGCAAAAAAAAAAAAGGTTAAAAAACCATGATGTAAACTGTTGCTCATTTCTCTGTTAAAAAGAAATAAAACAATTTCAGTTGTGAAGCTGATGGAGAAAAACTGTTAAAAAATTTACTTTTACAGCTTAATTTGCTATGTAGTTGTTTCTTTCTTCGTCATGTTGCTTTTTGCTGTATTTGTGTGTTTTGCTTTTTCTTACATATTGTATTGTTCTCAACAAAATAGCATGTTGAAGCTGGCTCAGGCAACAGTAATCAAAACTCTAGTAGTAGTGGTGGTGGTGATGATGTTCGGGATGCTTTACTAAGTCAGATTAGGCAGGGAACTATCCTCAAGCCAGTGAGTATTATATTATTTTTGGAAATTTTTCTTTTCTTTTTTTTCTTTTAAGCACTAGAGTAGAGTTCCTACTCTTTTCAACCTTATAATACCATGTATTTTGATATACAGCCAGATTTGAAAACCATACTTAAAGTGAAGTGAATTTTCCTCTTCCATTGTTATTTTGAGGTGCAAATTATTCACAGTATTTTAATAATTATATTATGTTGGTAATTTTCTATTCGCGAGTAGTAAATTTCACTGACATCAGATTTTTCATTTTAACACTGATATAGAACACCAACACTGTGAACAGTTTCAAAAATAAAGCATCATTTTCTTCAAATGAATAATTTAATTTAAAATTGAAACCTAAACTAATAAAATTTTAAGTGTTGTTTTTTTATAATTGATTGCTAATGCCTAGCTAACTAAAATAACTTGCATTTTTTTTTTTTTTCAAAATAAGTGAATCCCTGTATATGGAAGCTGTCCTCATAAATTAGCATTATAAAAAGTATGGTTGTTTGTACAGAGGTGGGGACAGGGCTGAAGGCTCAAACCTCATCCCCCTACCTTTAGTATAATAAACATTTTCATGGCAAAAAATTTTTTTTTAATATTTAAAAACTAAAATGTTTGAAAGTTCAAGATGAGCCCTATACTGAGGGTGTTGAGTGGTATTTATTTATTTAATTATTTTTTGTTGCTGCCAGCAAAATCTTGAGACACTGCATTATTTAACTCCCTAGTAGTTATTTATACTTATGGTAAATATTGAAATGCACATAAGACTCAGAATATATAGGGTACTGCAACAACGATCGTACAAACTCACGATATGATCGGACACGTAGTCATCCAATCCCCTTTTACACATTTAAAAATCAATTTGAAGAACGGTGGAGATTTCATGTTATTATGCACCACATTATCAAGGAAGTAGATCCAGATACATGCTGCTTTTATATATATATATATATATATATATATATATTGGCCACAAGAATGCACACATTGTACGCTGAAGAAAAATTTCGCTTGATTGAAGAAATTTCACTTGAAGCAGAAGTATATATCCTGAATCTCCATGATGTACTGATGGTGAAGCCACTTTAATTGAAAGTGAGCCTTCCCCGCATGAACCTTTATGTCGAATTGAACAACCATCACAAGCAGCCAAAATTCTAAAATAGGTACATCTAAAAGCTCTCAAAAGTTCTCAAACAGCGAAGCGTAGCACTTTCCGAGAGAACATAAAACCTCAACAATGCACATCTCACAAGGATAGCTGCACATGCAAAGAAAGAAGACTCAAATGTAAACAGCAAAGGGGCCACACCAGAACAGAAACATAACAGCTGCTATGATTTTTCCTTAGTTACAATTTTTTTTTAACCACAGAAAATGTTGAGCGATAAAGAAATCTGAATATTTTATGAATAGAGACTTTAAAAAGGGAAGGATCAAAAAGAATAATTAAATTTTGACGATTAATGATTATTATTTTTTATACTGTTATTATTAACAAATTACTATTATTAAAATATTTTAAACATAAAAAATATATCTGAAGCAAAAAAAGAGAGTAACGGGACAAGCCTCGGGGGGGGTATCAAGTCTTGTGACAAAGTGTGACGTAGTTGGAAGGAAAGTACAAAATTTACTGTAATCAGAGTGACATAATTTATGGAAGCCCTCTAACCATTTTTAATTGTATTTTTTTTTTTTTTAATCTTATGCACGTGTGTGGCCATTACATGATAAGTTTTAATTTTAAGATGGTGATGTTATAATTGTAAATGTCTGCAGAACACAAAGCTAATATTAAGTAATCTAAAAAATTTGAAGATTTATGTATTCTAATATCCCCCTGCTGATTAGGGCCCTGATTAATAAAAATTACCTCTTGAAGTGAGCTTCCTTTACCTCTGGAGATCTAAAAAGAGTAATTACATTATGACTAATCTATCATTTGTTGCTTAAAATGGAAATGTTTTTAATAACCGATTGCTCAAAAATTAAGACTACTATTTCAGCTTCACAGTTATGTAATAGAGATGGTAAATAAGGACATAATAGCTTGATTTTGAGTTATTGTAAAAGAGTGGGCAGTTTTGGTTTTAACTATTAACAAATATTAATTACAATTAACTGGTTAACTAAACAATATTAATTACAATTAACAAATATTACAATTAACTGGTTAATTATAACTGGTTAACTATTACAAATATTAATTACATTAGCTCTTAAATTATTAAATTAGAAAGACCCCTCACAGAGGGCATGCCACCCATAGGCCTAGATCCCTCGTGTAGATAATTTTCATTAATCCTACAACTTAAATTTCTAAAGTGAGCAGTATTTAACTAAGTGTCAAAATACAAATTATTGTTTGTTTATTTAAGATCCTATCGTGCATGCTGTGAAGCTGATAAAATTTGCTAACTCTACTCTTAAATAAACAGCCGTTAAAAACGTTTCTATATCCCACTTTTTTTATTATTGCCAAAAAAATTCAATTTCAGGTCTCTGAAGATTCATCACACCCTGCTCAGAGTACTACTCCTTCAATGGATGGATTAGCAGGGGCACTTGCAAGAGCTCTTTTAGAACGTAGCAGAGCTATTCATCAGACAGGTATTTTTTTACTATTAAAAAAGAGTACTACATTGTGTGATTTTATCATTAATGTTATTATTGCGGATGTGCCTAGTCTCAGTATTTTGGCCTAAGTTTCAGACTGTTGTATCCAGTTTCGGGCCTCAAGCTTTTAAAAAGTTCATTCAGACATGTCTTTTTCAGTTTTAATTACCAAGCTGGTATACATCAGTTCCAAATGCTATGAAATAGGTACAAGTATCAAGATAATAACCATAGTGTTGCTTTACTTGTGTATTATAACGCACACTTAAAAAAAAGGGAGGGCAAGAATTCTAGGTATGCATTATACATGGGTTAATTTTTTGTTGCTGCATATAATCACACAATATAATCTATGAATAGAGAAATGTATTCAGAGACGATAATAAAACTGGAAAATTTTTACATAATAGAAGTATTGCTGCATTTTTATTTTACTGCTAACGCTTCTTTTATGCAACAGATCTAGTAGCAATTCTTATTGCCACTGTTGTTGCTATTATAAAAAATGGTATATCTGGAGTTGCTATAAATAATAATGACTTAAATCAATGTTTATTATTTAAATCTATTTATGTATATAATAAATGAGATATTTAGACGCTCTGGTTTATTTGCCTTTTTTTTTTTATCTTTTACCAAGAAATATGTAACAAAGTTCAAAGATGTATTAAAATAATAAAATGTTCTGTTAAAAAATCATATACTTTTTTTAAAAACTCCCTTTTTTTCTATAAATTTTTTTATACAATATTTGTTGCATTATAAAATCATATTCATTCTTAGTTAAAAGTGATTTTAATAAATTGGTGAGCATTTTCAAACCTAAAAAGGAAGTGTTACCCGTCATCAACACAAACTCTGTAAGAAGTTATGAAATAAGATTACATAAATGGAATTAATGATCAATGTTATAAAATTTTTATTTTTATTTAATTAGTCATTAAAAATTGATACTATACAAGCACATAATGCCTATGATTTATTTACTTACATATTACATAATGAGCTTTCCAAAAAACTGATGAATTTTACATTATTGGATAGAACAATTAAACATTCAGTGTTTCTAACAAGAGAGTTGGGTGTGCATTTTCAGTTTTCCACCTTAATTCTCCAGTGCCTTCCAAGTATCACAAAAACTTCGTATCAACAGCTGGCAGGTTTTAATTATACCCAACCAGTATACTAGGCAGTGATAAAATCATAGCCCCATCTATAAATATAAAAAAAAGAAAGAAAAAAAATATGTTTTTCTCTGAATAATTTCTCTCAAAGAACAAAGGATATTTTTAAAATAAAAACTGGATTTTTTTGTGACTTGTTTGCACAGGCCCCCCATGGCCAAAGTCTCACTTTGTCAATTCAGTGATATTTCCTCAGACAGTCATGGATGGAGTGGATTGTTGTACTTCATCAAAATTTCATGCATTTCTTTCAAACTTGAATCTTTCTGCTAAGAAATGTTTGTTAGTATTTTCAAACAGACCTGAAAATTCTATAATTTACAAAAAGAAAAAATTATTTGAGACGGTTTCTGAACAATTTAATGCTCTATCCATAGAAATAACAATAAGTCGTGCTCAAAAAATTGCCTAGCCTACTTTTTTTTTTCAAACCATTCAGTGTTTCTAACATTTGCAATAACAAAAAGTTTGGGCTCCAATTTTAGTTTTAAAAGTATAACAAATTTTTCTTTATTTAGATGAAAGTGGAAGTAGTAGTGAAGAAGACGATGGAGATGAATGGGATTAAAGTAAGATTTTCAATCATTGGACTCATTATTTGAACATATGTTTAAAAGAAAACAAATTTTTAAGCAGTTTCTTTTAAAAAGAGAATAATGTTCACAAGAAGTCTTTTGTTGTTCTTTTTTTTTTATAAAATTAACCATAATTTAGTAGGGTTTTTTTTTTTTAATGTATATCCATGGTGCATTCAGAAAATAAACATCAATTTTGACTATACTTTGTAGATTATATGATTTACTGGATTTTTTCTTTTTTTTTTTTTAACAAAACATAATACTGATAAAAGGAGTTTTATTGGGACGATAAATATTAAAATCTACTCTTTCATTTCTAAGGGATAAAATTATTCATGATAATATCTAGCTAGCTTAGTAAAATACATTTGAGTTTCATTATAAATCTCAATAACTAATACATTCACTGCAACAAGAACTTTTACTAACCAGCTGTTATTTTTCTAAAATAACAGGTTTTATTTTTCTAAAATTAATTCACATTTTCGTAACAAAAACACTGGAATGTAATTGAAAATTATTTTATTAACCAGATTTACATTAAACTTAAAGATATTACAATAACCTAAAATTTAACAGAAAAAGGACCAAAATTGATGAATGAAGATTTTTAAAAAAGCCCAAATATATATATATAGTTGGAATAAATTTGCATGGCATAAGTAGTAAGAATTCATGCATTACTTTTTAAAGAGAGCAAGCAAAAAAACATACACACATACAATATTATTTTGAGATAAACATTAATTTGCATACAAATAACTACAATAAAAAAAATTGGATAATCTATCAGAGAGAAATCTGTATTTTTCAGATGCAAACAGAACATCATTTTAACAAATAAAAAATGAAACATTTTAAATAAATGCTAATATAAGATCACTTTAAATGATTAACTTTTCAGACTGACATGACGAGTCTAAAGCAAATAAATTTCAAGAAATTATTATGATACTAAATAATCAGAAGCATCACTAGGTCCGGCTCGCATTGTAAGGGGCCTCTCAAAAATATGCTTCTGATGGCCCTTTGCGAGATCCCAAAAAACATCACTGGGTCCAGCCGTTGCTCTAGGGCCTCTTTGAAAAATGCTACCGCTGGCCCTTTGCGAGACCGCAGGGTTCCTCTATGATTGTCCCTCTCCCTTCCATTTTGCGGCTGTGGATTAAATTCATCAGCGGTGCAACTCGCCCTTTTCTCCTTTCGCCCGGTGCAACTAACCCATTCCCATACAAAGGAAGCATTAATCAATAGAACAAGAATGCACATCAAGTTTATGCACCGTGATGCTATTCATTGTTTTAACTGGAATCGCATGCAATAGGAAAATTTGAATTCCAAATAAACGGATAATTCGGAATATGTCACACGTACAACATATTCTGGAGCTATTTTATCTTTCCTTTATCTCTCAAAAGAAACCATTTTCCAATTATACCTGCATTTGCGATAACAGTAAGTAAGTCTCAAGGACAAACATTCGAAAAAAGTTTAATATTATTGAGTTTTTCAATTGTATGTCGCAGAAAATTAGTGTTCAATCATTCCATGGTTTGAGATTTTACATGAATTTTTTGTTTACATTTTATGCACTTTGAAAAAGACAGACGAAGTAACTGGCGAAACTGGCCAGTATAGCAATAAAATTAATAAAGAAATAATAAAATAAACAGGGAATGTCAAAAAAAAATGCATTGCCGCTTTTTAAATATGGCTTAGCCAAATTACAACTCATTTCTCCTATTGTTCAGAGTTTTCAAATATCTGGAAAAATAATGCATAATGACGTATTTGTACACGCTCACAGCTGAGGTAATAGAACAAAATAAAAAACTTTATAACCAATGATTATATAGAGGTTTAATGTATTACGGTCAAGTTTTGACCACTGGATGACCACTAGATTTTATGATTGTACTAAACATTTGCTCTAATATAAAAAGAAAAATGGTTTAGCTAGAAAACATAATGAGAAATACTTGTTCTATTTTATTTATTATTTAGAAATGGATTTTATTTCCCATGCATGCTTCACCTTGTGTCCATCCCACACTGTTATGATTTTAGACTGTAAATCTAATCATGCCATTTCATGTGACTGAAAATAATTTTTATTACTTCCTTGTACGTAGTATAAGGAAGTAATGTGATCCCGAAAAATTTTGGGGGCCAAATTTCGACAAAAAAACCGATTTTGACTACCTCTAAATTTAATTTTAAGAATTTTTTCGATGCATCTCATCGTAGGCTAGCATGCACGATCATATTAACGCGTCTGCAACTCATTTTGACCAGCGGCGAGTCTATTGTGGTCAGTTTTTCCATGCCGTCTGTACGTACGTACGTACGTTCGTACGTACGTACGTATGTATGTAACTCGCATATCTCAAAAACTATTGGTCGTAAAATGTTGAGATTTGATATTTAGGATTGTTCTATGATCTAGTTGTGCACCTCCCCTTTTGGTCGCAATCGAATGTATAGTTTATGTACAGGACCGCCCAAAAGATTCGAAATACATTACGCTCTATGGGCCGAAATTCATTAAACTCGCCTAACTCAAAAACTATTAGGCGTAGAATGTCGAAACTTCATATTTTGGATAGTTGTAACATCTTGTTGTGCACCTCCTTTATTGGTTCCATTCGACTGGATAGTTTATCTGCAGGACCGCCCAAAACATTCGAAATACATTAGGCTCAATGGGCCGAAATTCATTAAACTCGCATATCTCAAAAACTATTAGGCGTAGAATGTTGAAACTTTATATTTAGGATTATTGTAACATCTAGTTGTGCACCTTCCCTTTCGGTTCCATTCGACTGGACAGTTTATCTACAGAACCGCCTAAAAGATTCGAAATACATTACGCTCTATGTGCCGACATTCATCAAAGCGTTTTTTTAGAGGTTTTGGGCTATTTCGAACGACTCAGGAGTGATATATGCTGTAAAGAGTTAGAAAATGAATTTCTCCATTGAAAAAAGTGTCTTTATCATTTACAGTTCTGCTGCAGGAACACTCAAAAGATTTCCAATACATAACGGTCAATGGCAATTTTAGGGGCATTCATCCATTTCAAGCACAATACCGTCCTACCACATAAGTTAGGTAATGGTCCGACCACGGTCACGTGCCTCCCTCAAGAACTATGCCAAAAGTCGCCAAGCTTGGCGACTTTTGGTGTACGTGTGTGCATATTTAACTCTCAAATCTCAAAAACTATTATGAAATTTCATATGTAAGATTGTTGTAACATCTAGTTGCGCATCTCGATTTTTGGTTCCAATCTACTGGAGTTTCTTTACAGGACCACCAAAAAGAATTTCAGTACTTTAATGTCTATGGAAATCTTCAATATAATACAATTGTAGTCAGTCATTGTTTGGTACATGCCCAAAATCTCGCCGTCTGTCCTCGACCTTGGCGAGTTTTGCCGAAATGTCGCCAAATTTGGCGATAGTCAGTCATTTGGTCCATGCCCAAAGTATCGCCATTTGTCATCGTTCTTGGCGAGTTTTGTCGAAATATCGCCAAATTTGGCGATAATCTGTCATTGTTGGTCCATACTTAAAATCTCGCCAAATGTCGTCGACATTTACGAGTTTCGCCGAAATATCGCCAAATTTGGCGCCAAAAATTATTTCGTATTTTGTATAACTCTAAAACTTTAACCCGTAGAATTTTGAACTTTTGTATTTAGAACTATATTATAATATCTAACTGTTTTCAATATCTTTTTTGACAGCAATCGACTAGGAATTTATTTACAGGGTGAGCCAAATGGCTTTAAATACATTAAGGTGTATGGATGCATTCAATTCATTGAAAGTCAGTGGTCAATGACCACTTTGGCTATCCAAAAAATCTCGCAAACTATCTCAAGTTTGTCGGCTTTTTGTGAAATATCGCCAAATAAACTGTCAGAAGGAAATCTTTCAAATTGAACTCAACTTGGCGATATCGAAATATTTGGCTAGAAATCGCTATACCTTACTATTATTGATATTTTATCTCTTTCAAACAAATAAGTTTAGAGGAAGTGCGTAAAAAACATTTTTGAATTAATAGACGTGCAAGGAAGTCATGTGTTGGACACATCAGATTTTTCCATATGGTTAGATTGTGAACATTGAAAAGCTATACTATTTAATACTTTCAGGTCATAGTTATTTCGACCACATGTCTTCCTGTGGACTGGGGGTTTTGCTGCATTTCATGATTTAAAAAGAAAAAATAATTGTAAGATCTATATTTAAAAAAAGCTTCAAGCTGTTCTTATTCATAATGAAGAAACTGTTTAAATGTACCAAGATTTAATAATTAATGAGAAATTATCATAAAAAGGATGTTCTAAAGTGGAGAAAGGAAGTTCCACACAAGAAAATTTCATTCTTAATGTAAAATATTACACACTTACCAAATGTTGTACAAACACCTGAAAATACGTTTTATTCAAAGCTGTATGATGTGTGAGTACGTTAACATAGATCACATAAATTTTATGTGTATTCAAATATTTGTATGATTTTTATGACATCAAACTTTTGCTAAAAGGTTCGTAGATAGTATTTGAAAAGATGGCAACTGTATACAGTTCTTACTTTTATGAATCAGAGAGTTAAAGGTCAACCCCAAGGGACTCTCAAGCTTAGTTCACTTCACCAAAAATTGTAACCTGAGTGATCCTTGGATTTAGACCTTTGGCCATGTAATTGTTACTGAATAAATCGTAAATTGTGTTTTGCTGAATCATTAGTGTTTTTACAGTTTTCATATAAATACTTACTTAAAACTACTATTCAACTAAAAAAAATAATGTTTAAGTTAAAAAAATAAATAAATAAACTTATATGTAAAGCATTTTTTTGAGCATTTCACTGTTATAAAAAAATTTTTGACTTATCACATGTATATTTAAAGTATGTCTGTTGGTAATTTTTGTTTTTTCCTCCTAGATAACTCTGCTGTGGCTTAAAAAAGATGCCATCGACAAAAGAATGTATTTGTAGAGCTTAGAAATGAATTCTGTGATGAAAGTTTATGATTGAACATTAACATTAATTTATACAGTCCCAAAGTTAATTTCATTCAATAATTTGTATTTCATTTGTATTCTTTCTACTTTTGTGCTGGTCTTCAGTATTTTAAATTTAATTTTGTTTTTGTTAAGAGCAATTTACATTAAGGTTTATTTCCTTATTATTTTCTGCACTAAATTTTATTGCTTATTAGAATGATTTATATGGTGACTGTTCTATTGTATTAAATTTCAATATTGAGTGACATTTTTGACAAATTGATCAGTTATATTTTTCTGAAATTGAAAATTATGCTTAATTTTTGTTACCAATTATTGAGAATTTTTATTTTATTGCTATGGATACTGGCTGTATTTTTATAAATATATGTAATGACAGTTTTTCACTGTTAAAAAACAGTCGTCTATTGTGCACTGCCATGGAAAATAACTTTTACTTTTCAATGATAAATCAGAAATTGTTGCATCTATTGTTCTTCATGTGCTAATTTCTTAGTTATGGATTACAACTAAATTTCAATATCAATGTTAGATAACTTGAAAAATAAATTTATTTTTGTAATAAAACTAGTGGTTATTTTTAATAAATAATCAAATGTTTTTTTAGAATCATGTAATTTATATTAAAGACCCTTATTACTTTTTTTGATTATATTACATTTTAAGTTATTATATACATTGAATTGTTGGTGAATATGGTTTGTTAAAGTATTTGCTGAATGTAAATGTCATTGCACATATGAAAGGTATACTATGAAGTTTTATGTCTTGCATGAGTTAATATGATTTTATTTAATTATTTTTCATTTTCAATCATCATTCAAATATTTTACTTTCAATGCTGTAGTTATTTGCATCATGGTTAATAAAATTCAAATATTTTATATTTAAAAAAGGTAATGGCTGCATCATGGGAACAATTGTATAACCTCAACAACTAACTAAAAGATAATTTTGTTTTAGAATCATTGGTACTTTTACAACTAGAAAAAAAAAGAGTGTCATGATTAACATTTTTGACTGCACACATCTTAATAATCAGCTAAATACACACAGTTTAAAACTAAATCTATTTTATAATGTGCATCTTGCTAAATTTTTGTTTTAATTTTTTTAAACATTCTCTGAAATGTATTTTATGAGACTACAAATATGTCTGAATTTCTAGATGCCTTTAAGATGTTAAATTTAACATAAATTAATACAATTTTAGTATTTAAAAGAAAAACATCTGTTAACCAATGCACAGTTTTAGCTTGTATAGTTTTAAAAAAAAGCATAATCATAAAATATGAAACTCCTTTAATAAATAGGATCTTAGTTTTATTATTATTATTTAAAGGCAGTAGAAGTTGTTACATGCATATTTTATCACAGTACCAGTTGTACTGTCTCAATCACTTTAAGTGAAATGAAATTACTGATAATGTGCAAAGATGTACATTGTGCCTCTATTATGTACACTTGTTAGTGTAAAAATTTCTTTGTATATATTTTGAAGAATTTACAAATATGATGTAAATTTTCTGCCAAACACTTCGAATCAGCAATACATGCAAAATTGGTCTGTTAATAACATGAAAATAATTATTTTATGTGTAGTTGTTATATTTGTTACTTATATTGTTAAAGTTTTATTTTAAAATTTTTCCATTTCTAATGTACCACACTTTGACTGCATATACAGTCATGTTTGATTAATTGTGGTGAAATGGAATACTTGTAAATAGAAATTATTATTTTTAAAATATTAATGAAAATGAAAACTATAATTGCATAATTTTGTATCCATTTAAATTTAATAAAGTAATAGGTGAAGTATGATTGTACTTCCTCTTAAAATGATAGCATCTCTTGTTAAAATAATTTCACAAAAACAAACATAAATATTTATTTTTCTTGTTTTTCTTTCTTTTCCGGAGGGTGAGCAACATTCCAACTGAATATTTTGTTTGAAATTCTTAAGTTAACAATATCCTGCAAGTGTTCTTTTTTTTATGGGATACTCAAAACGTAAATTAATATAAAAATGAAGTGAGTTGCATTTTGTATTCTGTATGAATAAATTGTACATGTAACCATCTGACCGTCTTGGAAATGGGCAAATAATGTAGAGTTGTTTTCATGGTAAAATTTTCATACAGCTTTAAAAGAAAAGTAAAATAAGATTTTGAAAAAAAGTTTTGTAATTACCGTATTAGCCAGAATAAAATGCATAACGCATGTTGTTTTCTAACTGATCATTTCCAATTAAAAATCTGATTCACGCTAAATTCAAGGTCTAGATAATGGATTTTCTAATTATTTTTATGAAAATCCACTAATTTCGGTGTTGCATTATATTCAGACTAATAGGGTATTAAAAGAAAACCTCCTAAATTACTTACAAGCTTTAATATCAAAATTTTTTATGATATCTGAGCATTATAAACAGTTTAAATTATACATGCCTTGCAGAGAAAACTGGAATGAAATGGAATGGATATTACATCACAGCTGCTTGGGTAGTACTTTTATTCTGTCTATAATTAATGTTTCTTTAATTAATTTTCTGTGGTTACATATTCAGCAGTACAAAGAGATCCTTTTTTTTTAGTTTAAAAAAATCTAAAATATTACTTTATTTGTAATATAATTCAATTTTACCTAATCTTTAATGTCATGTCATGTAAAAACTTACTTAAATGAAAGTTTTCTAAAATAGTTTAATTTGCACTTGTTGAAAAAAACTTGTTAAAGGTTACTTTGAAAAACTATGCATTATTTATTATTGTCAAGTCTTTAATGCTTTTTAAAATATAAAACATAACAACATGCTGTCTTCATAAAATTTCTTAATTTTGCATTCAAAAACTTAAATATTTAACATTTTCAATAATTTTCTTCAAAAATCTACATGCTTTTGATTATTTATTTCATTGTGTAATATTATCCAACTCTGCAGCTATAGCCAGGCAAACGACCTCCTTCAAATCGATCCCATGTTTTGATTATGTCATACAAAGCTTGCCCTGGGCATTCCGTGCAAACACCATCTCTGTGTCCATGAATATGATAATCTTCTGTTACATAGCTCTGGAAGAAGGAAAATTACACTATTATCAAATCACAATCAATTAATTTGGTACTATTATCAGTATTATCAGTTAAATTCATTTATTACACTCAAATATATTTTGAAAACTTTTCTTGTCAGTATTAGAAATGTAACTAAAATTTAAAAATAAAGTGTTTTATAATCATGCCAAATGCCACAACATCATTAAAGCATTTTGATCACTAACGATCCATTTTGCATAATTCATGGGAATTATTTTGTTTGTTTCTGTAAAGAGGGACTTATAAATGCTGTGCACACCATTGTCAATAAGGAACTTTTTTGTTAATGATGTGCAAATATTCATGTGTACTGACAGTCTTGCGAAGTAAAGTCAAAATTTCTTATTGCAAGTTGTGTTAATGAAAAACATTCATTTTTCTCTGTTGGAAAGGATTACAGTTGTTAAAATACGCTTTAAATAATGAAGCCTGAAAACAATAAATATTTGAATTTAATATTTATTTCTCTTTCAAAAAAATATGCCACTTTTCTTCCTATGGCATTTAGTCTGCTTGTATGAAATTTCCCCAACATAAAGGCATTAATTTCTGCAAAAATCACTATGTTCTTGAGAGACAAATATTGAAATTTGTAGGGAAATTAAAAAATATAATCACTGTTTTTAATTGGTCCCTGACACTCTAAGTGAACAAAGAGCAAATTTTGTAAGATCGTGCCTAATTTAATGAACCTTGCTGTGACTTAACAATGTTAAAAGCTTCTACTACATTGCTCTGGATGTTAATTTGAAGATGTGACTTTGTAAACCTGTTTGTCTAGTTCAGATTTCTGTTAAGTAGTTTGTATTTAACAACAGCACCCTACATCAAAGCACTGTCGAATGAAAGCATATATTTCCTGTTGAATCAACCCATTTTAACATAGTGGATATATAGTCGAATCCCATTTTAAAGAACTCCAAGAGATCAGAAATGATTTTGCTCTAACAAAATTTCACTCTACCAATATTGTATTTCCATATTGTAATTTTATTTGGAGATTACAAAAGTCTTTGCTATAGCGAGATTTTCACTGTAACAGTCTTTTCCAAAATGGGATTCAACTGTATTTAAAAATTAATAATGACTTTGAAACAGACTAACTATTTTCTATTATAACAATCATCTGTATTTAAAAATTAAAAATGACTTTGAAACAGACTATTTTCTATTATAACAATCAATATTTATATTCATTTTGATTTTATAAATATACTGGCTAAAGTACTGTTTCTTTGCACAGAAATGACGCTTATTCTCCCAACTCAGGGCTCTTCTCTTTTAACCTTTTTGATCGGCTTACTCTGATGCTCAAATTAAAAATGATACAACATTTGTCATGCTCACTTGATTACTTGCACACTGTATCATTTTTTGAGTCAACTCCAGCATGTTGTCAGGGGGTGGATCATTGACGTAATTTCCCAAAAGAGAGAAAGCCACAGACACACGATTGAAGCCGTAAGTGTGAGCTCCCACTTTGTTCCAGCCACGTCCGATATAGACTCTGCCATCTCCACCGATCAAGAAATTGTATCCAATATCTCCCCATCCTAAAACAGGAAGGAAAAATCATACCACACATATAGAACCCTTTCACAGTAGCTGAAGCAGATCTAAGGAGGTCGATGAAGAGATCATCCCTAGCACACTTAAATCTAAAAGCTGTTGAGTCTTTTAGAAATTTAATTCACCATTGTACTTAGGTTTAACCCAAAGGCTTCTAGCTGGTCAATCATTACCCATTTGGGGACTGCAGTGGCTTTTTAGGGGCTTACTGATTATAAAATATAAGAACTTAAAAATTCAAACCTGTGTTCAAAATAAAAAAAATTATGTGGACAACACATAACTTCTTTGCACGTCTATGAAAACAAAAATATTTTCGACGCAGTTCATCTAAACTTATTTTGTTGGAAAGAAACAAAATAATGCAGTAATACTAAGGTTTAGTGATTTCTAGCTAAATATTTTTGATATCAACAAGCTGGGCTCAATTTGAAAGATTTTTTTATACACTTAATTTGGCAATATTTCACCAAAAGCCGACAAGCTTGAAATAGTTTGCGAGATTTTTTGCATAGTCAAAGTAGTAATTGACGACAGACATTCAATTAATCTTGAGGTGTATGGATACACTCGATGTGTAGCAACCCTAACCTAGGCGGCTAGTATGTAACAAAGTGTTTCTCTGAAATCTAGGTTGCTATCAATTGAGAGAAGGCATTAAAGTTACAATAGTTCATTTTTTTATTAGTAAGGGGCTACTTCAGGATGGTGCTGATGACATAAAGATTTTGAAACAACGTGTTTTTTGACTACTGTCTAAAGAGTTGCCAGTGTCATCCGTAGAGTACGGCAAAACACCATGATTTGCCACTTTTGGCAATTTATCACCAAATTTGGCCTCAAAAACTAAAACTGAACCCAGCTTAGAAATATCTTCTATATTTGGTGAGAAACTGGCAAAATTTATCGCTCTTCAACATGAATACTAATTACTAATTAGTGTGAGTGTTTTTAACCAACTTTTGTTGCCATTAATGAAAAATGATTATCAGTTATGCTCATACGTAATATGCCAAAAAAAAAAAAATAATAATGAAAAACTCACCATGTGTAGCAAATATCTGAGCAGTGCCATTACTTGAAGACGGTTTTCTTTTTACAAAAATTTTACTTGTTTTATGCATTATTTTTTAGGTATAAATTTCATATAACTAATGACACACACTTAAGGTTAAATTTCTCCAAAAGTGAATATCCCCATACTTAGGGGAGGGAGTACAATAGGAAATAATTACCTAGGTTATCCATGTGGTAGCTCTGTATGCTTCGAACCATTCTAGAACAAGAGGAGGGCGTCGAGCAAGAACCCATGGCTGTGTGGTGTATGAATATGTGTGGAACTGGCATCTCCATCATTTCTGGGTCTACGGGGGGCTTTGCGCCCCACTCTTCTCGAGTCACCATCTCAACTCCGCATGCTTTGGGGAGACGAGGAAGGTAAGTCATATCAAATGCACACACTTAGTTACAATGCACTTTCATGTAGCACTCACTACAAGTGGCTTAATTTTGACAGATAGTATACAGCAATGACATACACAAGGACAAGGCCAAATTGACGGAAGCTTGATTCCCATAAGAACACCGAAAATGAAGTTTTGCCTATCTTGGTCAGTGCTTGGAAGGGTGACAGCCTCTTTGCGGTGGGCTGCTGCAGGACCGTATACGCAAACGGGAGCTGATACTCATAAGCTCAGTCATGGTGCCATGTTCAAACAATAAGTTTGGGAGGTGTCCAATCCAGATGCTTGTCTCTCATCTGGAGTTGGTTCGAAATTAGGAGACCCCTTATCTAAGTCGGTCTTCCTGACAGTGGAGCTCAATAAAATGGAAGCCGCTTCAATTCGCCTATCGTATCCAGTATGGAGAATCTGACATCCCTTTGCAGTTACCGTATGTTTGTTGTTTGTTTGTGGATTAAGGTTGATCGACTGCATTAGGGTCCTAGGCCGGAGGAATGCCTTCCGAGAGTTGGGCCAAGAGGAATGCCCTCCGGACTTTCTAAGGGATCCTAGTCCGTATTTACGTGAGGCAGTAAGCCATAGGAAAAACGGAGAAGTTTCTGAACTGTAGAACAGTTTAGTCCCACTTTCCGAGAGATATTTTTAATTATGAGCCCTTCTCCAAAATTTAAGCTCGTGAATTAATAAAAGACAATTTACTTTATTGCTAGATTATCATAAGTTTTGTGGACATTAGTGTTGTAGTGAATGGAATGCAGTCAAAACATACGTCATGTCTTCTGTTTTCAGCCAATACTGAAGTGTTATTAATCTTGGAAAGCACATGTCATATTGTCTTCCGATCTGCTGACCACCTTGGATTTAAACAAGCATGCTTGCTCTGGTGCTTCCCTCCCTCTTGCATCGTAGTTACCTAATGCAGGGCGCCCCTAAGGTATGTGGTGCCCCCTGCAAACATAGAAAACTCACCCCCTTTTATGCGGCAGATCAAGTTTCTCTCAGGTTTGAGTTCGAAAATAATGCCCCGATGCCTAATGTATTCTGTTGTGTATTTATCTAGTGCACTCCAATGTCGACCAAACCAAAGCACATGTCTAAGTTTGTATCAAAAACCAGCAATCTTGATAATCCAGAATTTTTCAATAATCCGGTGGTTGTCTGGTCCCATATGCAGGGTGTCCGAAAAGTCCTTGACACATTTAAAAAATTCAGAGAAAAGCAACAAATTATCATTTGAATAGGCAGTTTGCACAATAATACTTCACAGTTCACGATTTCTTTTTTTATCATAAAAAAAAAACTACTTCCAAATTGTGTTCATAGGAGGCACTGTACCATCGCAGTAAGCTTCCCGAAAACCTTGTACAGTCTCATCCGATCTTCGTGGCAGACCACTTCTTTCCCTGCCTAACACCCTTCTAGTCTCTAACTTTTCATGCCAGGCCAAAATACTGTTTTCGACTCGGAGGGTTTTTCTTAAACATGTTACGAAACTTTCTCTGAAATCCAGTTATGGATTTTGATTCAAAATACCTATCTACGCTTTCTCTTGCAGTTGCCTTAGGTAGAATGGATATTCTCACACCGTCAATGCTGTTCGAAACTGAAGAAAAATCTCTCTATTGGCTCTCATTGCTGAAAACGAGATGCAGCGCCATCTATGTACTCATTTTGTAAGTAATTTATTTTAAGATGGAAAAATAAATTTTTGATTCTGTGAAGCATTATTGTGCAAATCACATATTCATACAAAAATCTGTTGCTTTTCTGTGAATTTTTGAAATGTGACAAGGACTTTTCGGACATCGGACTTAGTATTTCGAATTATTAAGATGGTACTGTAAAATTTTACATCATGGCTCATTAACTAATAAACCACACTTTGAAAATCAGAAGAGTTTCACGCACTAGACGCCTTAACACCCCTTGCTATTTTTATACAGTAAGTTTATTTCTCTATTTTTAATCTACACTCTTAGACACAAAAAAAAATGATGCACCAAGAAGGAGTTATCCAAATGGGGCGAAAATTGGTAGATGGGATGTACATGTACAGAAAAACAGATGATTACAATTTGAGAAAAATTGGATGATTTATTCAAGTGATAGAGCTTCACAAAATGAAAAAGTCAATAACGCGTTTATCCACCTCTGGCTCTTATGCAAGCAGTTATTCGGTTTGGCATTGATCGATAGAGGTGACGGATGTCCTCCTGAGGGATATCGTGCCAAATTCTGTCCAACTGGCGCGTTAGATCGTCCAAATCCGGAGCTGGTTGGAGGGCCCTGCCCATAATGCTCCAAACGTGCTCAATTGGAGAGAGATCCGGTGACCTTGCTGACCAAGGTAGCGTTCGGCAAGCACGAAGACAAGCAGTAGAAACACGTGCAGTGTGGGGACGGGCATTATCTTGCTGAAATGTAAGCCGAGGATGGCGTGACATGAAGGGCAAGTCAACAGGGCGTAGAATTTCGTTGACGTGCCTCTGTGCTGTAAGGGTGCCACTGATGACAACCAAAGGGGTCCTACTATGAAAAGAAATGGCACCCCAGACCATCACTCCTGGTTGTTGGCCCGTTTTTTGGAAGACAGTCAGGTTGGTATCCCACCGCTGTCCGGGGCGTTTCCAGACACGTCCTCGCTGGTCATCGGGGCTCAGTTCAAAACGGGACTCATCACTGAAGACTATTCTACTCCGGTCAGTGACATTCCTGTTCGAATGAGCCCAACACCACTGCAAACGGGCTTGTCGTTGTACAGAGGTCAATGGTAGGCGGCGCAAGGGGCGCCGTGACCTCAGCCCCCTTTCTGTGAGCCGCCTGTGAATGGTCCTTGCGGTCACTGAGGCACTAATTGAACGTACAATCTGTGTGATAATGGTGCATCTGGGGCTGTGAGTGCCGCTCTGACGATTGCTCGGTCCTCACGTTCTGTCGTTTCTCTAGGCCGACCGCTTCCTTCTTGACGCTGTGTTCGACCATGGTTCACCCATTCCTGCCAACATCGTCTGATAGTGGCATCGCTCCTTCCCAAATGTCGAGCGATTCGCCGATTAGACCATCCGGCTTCTTTGAGCCCAACTACATGTCCTCTCTCAAATGCTGACATCTGCGCATGTCGTTCGCGCACCTGTATGCGAGGCATAGTTACTGTATACCTGAGTACAAGGAATGAAAGGAGCAAAGAATTTATGGCCTGGAATCGAAAATTCTCCTCTTAAATATGCTGCCAGTTCATCAGATAAGATGCGCTGCAGCGACACACACTCATTCATTGGCTGCCAAATTTTCAAATTTTGCATTTTCCTTCGAAACCTGTATGCATAGCAATTAGTGTCCAATTTGCATTACATGCTCGTGGTGCGTCGTTTTTTTTTTTTTTTTTTTTTTTTTGTTTTTTGTCTAAGAGTGTATATAACAAAGTTGAAAGACCCAAATCGGACATTGAGCATGCTCAACTCTCGGACCATGTTTATGTTATACAGTGTGTCCTTAAAGTTGCCGTACTCCAACATAACGAACTCGTCCGTAATTTTTGTTTAATATTAAATTTTATTGACTGCTTATCGTAGCATCAATTCTTTAGTTTTTCTTTCTTTTTTTTCTGCGCTCAAGTCGTGCGTGAATAAAGTTCCATGATATATGCTGCATATTGAAATGTATTTTTTACGCAATCATGGTATTGCGCTCCATGTGATATATTATGAAAGTAAATCGTATGAAACAAGGAAACATGTTTTGCTGAATAAATATCCAAATGGTATCCATAAGTTATCAGTGCAGGAACTTTTAGGACTTCCTGTATAGACTTCAGAAAACTTCAGTGATGTGATTTAGTAATTAAAAGTTAGTAATACGAATTTTTTTCTTTTTAAATCCCTTCCTATTACAGCATTAATTTCATTACAGTACACAAAGTTTCTTTAAACAACTGGAAGCATTAATTTCATTACGGGTCTCGCAGTGGTCGAGTCGTTTAGCTTGGCTCCCATTAGAACACTGTAAGTGAAGCGGCGCGGCGCCGACCTTGATCAGCGCTTGGGAGGGTGACAACTTATCTCGGTAGACTGCTGTGGAACCGTGTACACTAATGCGGGTTGGTGAATGTAAAATCTATTCGTGGTTCCAATGTCCTCCATATGAACGATACCTCACCTCTGCCGATTTTAGGTGCTGGCCTCTCATCTGGAATTGGTTCCAATTGGTGGAAACCATTCATAGAGGGCAACGTTCATCTGCCAACTAGGCACCTCCATACTGAAGCCAACTTCCCGGCCCTTGTTGTGGTCAAGCCTATAGTCGGTAATTGACCCGGCCATTTGGAGGAAAAAATTCCATTACGGTGCACACACGCGGAGTTTCAAATATTCGCGGTCAAAACTGCAGTGTACGAAAATAGCCGTAACAGTCACGTTACTTATTTTTTCGATTCTTATTGGTTTCTTGAATCCAATGACAGCCTGCATAATATTTGAATCGTTATGTTTTAATGGTCAACCGCTATTGAAAAGTTTGTCGCTCCTAAATAACAACTGGTTATTGTTTAAATTTGAAGTTATTTCAAAGAAAAGTTCTCGTGTTTTATAAGTGTTTGGTGTAACTTTTATAATGGATTGTAAACCTGGGGGATATATTTGTGCATTTAAAATTTAGTTATTATTTTCTTTAGTTCTTTTTGCAAAAACCAAAAGAAAACAAATCTTTGAGTTAAATTTAATGTAATGATTCACTTTATTGAGCTATAAAGTTATATATTCGTTAGAATCAGACTACGTTATAAAAATTTTAATGAAGTTCCTCATCGTAACTTAACGTCTACGTTAATTGTAGTTGCTAATATTTGCTACTCTCCTCATTATTATATAATTATTAACAGAAATTCAAAAACACTAAAATATATTTATTTTTTTATTTTTAAATTTTTTTTAGGTTTATCTTTTGAGAATGTTGTCATATGTGGTGGACAATTAAGTGAATATTATAGAGACAGTAATTCAAAAGATAATGATAAAAAATTCGAAAATCTTGTCAGCAAAGTAAACATTTTTTGGGGTGTTAAGGATGATTTAACAGATCACTTTTCATATGCTTTTAGATAGTTTTTTTTTTTTTATTATTTCTTTAGTTTTTAAATGTTTAAATCCATCTATAGGTTTTGACCAAAAGTTTTTAAAAATCCGCCTCTGTGCGGTGTGAAGCTTCTTTTAAAGTAGTTAGAAGGGCTTTAATTCCTTTAAAATTAACGTTCTGATTTAACTGGAAAAATTTTGTATTGTAATAACATATAAATGTTTTCAGAATAAGATGCGGGGGTATAAAAATATTCAACCGTTCTGTTCGATCAGAAATCTTGATTTTATAAAAGCAGATTTCTGCATAGAAAAGATATGGGCTGATCGTTTGCCTGTGTATAAGTTCTCGAAATTTTAGTAAGGCTCTGCTGACTTTTTTTTCTTTCTTTCTATGGAACCATTTAAGGGGATTGTTTGAGATGAAATTTACAATGGTGTCATTTAAGTAAATAAATAAATAAATCTCTTACTTGCAGAAGCGTACTGGATCCCCACAGAAATAAGACAAACTACTAGCAAAGACTTCATCTTGTGTGGCGAACCTGTAAAAGGGGGAAGCACTTTTTGCGTTATTTTATTCCTGAAAAGACACAAAGCTTTTTTTTTTTTATCTCCTTCGGCATCTGAATGGGCAATAACAAAATAATAAAGCAAACATCAGTTATGAATGAAACTCTTGCTTCTTTGTAACCAACCAATCCGCCTGTCATTTTTTTCCCTGTACATTTGTATTTTTTGATCAGCTTTTCCTTAAAATAATATCGCGTTGTGGAAATTATTTTATGTTTGTGTGTGATACAGTTATGAAAGGTATGCTAATCTGGCTACAGAATTCTAACTGCTGCAGTAGAAATGTATATGCTTCTGAAAGAAATGGTTGAAAATTTATATTCGATTGAGGTAAGAAAGTATAATTTCGGTTTTGTGCCAGATGTACAGTGGTTTATTTTCGAAAGACCTCGATTAATGGTAACTATAATTTTTTTTCACGGATCACTTACTTTAGAAGCAAATTCTGTGTTGTTTAATCAACAACTGCTCGATGCCAATTTTTCAGAACGAAATCGAATTTCATAATTTTAAGTGAGCGGATTCGTATGTTTGAGTTTTTTTCCGATTTTTTAGAACTCTCGTGACCTTCCTAGTATCAGGTGTGGCCATAGCCGTGACCTTCGATAAGAAGACCTGTTGGCATGCGAAATGAGTCGTTCTATGTAGGCGGTCTTTAGATATAAAATGATAATTTATACTGAAAAATTATGATTCTCGTTGCTCATCATAATTTTAACAAGTTTATCGTTGCTTAAATTTGTCCTTGGAAGAGCAGTTAAAATTATATTTAAAAAACTGACACTGCAGTCATAATTTTTTTAAAAATTTTAGTATAATATTTAATTAATTATAAATCAAGCAATAATTTGATAAAATGATAATGAGCAACTATATAATCTTATTTTTTTTATACGAATTTTCATTTTATGCCTAAACCTGCTTACATAGGATCACCCCTTTCTCAAGATAGCAGGGCTTCTTTCCGAAGGTCACGAGAGTTCTAAAGTAGAGATGGGGAAAGAATGAACACCCTGTTCTTTTGAACCTGTTCTCAAGAAAGAACGGGAACACCCTGTTCAGTGATCACGGCAAAAACATGTTCTCAGTTCATTAAGGTCCGACGCTTCAAAATTTTATGGCAGGCAAGCGTGTTGAAAAGAGAAATTTTGGAAAATGCCTTAAAGGTGAAATTTCTCATTGGAAGGCACGATTAATATTTTTTTGCTAAGAAAAATTTAAATTCTGGGGGGGCAGACCCCCCTCCCCCACATTGGCTACGTATCTGATGGTGGGGACAGAAGTTTACAATTTTAGCTTTATCAAATTCTAATTGTGGAATCTTAGTTATTTTGAGAAATAACGATAACGAAGATGATTATCTGGGGGGGGATAGAACTTTTAACCCAACCTACCATAATTTTAAAGAGGACCCGGGCAAAGAAGCTTTCTTATATGTTCAATACGAAATGCACTCACAGGAAAACAATGCGTCAATTTTTATTATTCCAGCCAAACTACTCAATTTGAATCAAAGTAAAAAATTTCATAATAAAGAAAATGATAGTCTGAAACACAAACAAATCGAAAAAGAATATTTTATCAACGTCAAACAATAATATAAGCATTACACTATCTCCATATAAAACGCGCCTTCGCTTCATACGCTCTTAGCCATCTCTTATTGGCTGAAAAAGAACCTGTTCCGGAGCAGCCTCTCCTATTGGCTGAAAAAGAACACGTTCTTTGATCACGACTCGAGGAGTTCTCCGAGCAGTGAGCGGGAACACCTAGTTCTTTGCACCTAGTTCGGCGTTCTTTTCCTGAGCTGGAGTTCTTTTTCGGAACGGAGAGCTAAGAGCGGGAACGGGGTAAAAGGCGTTCTCTTGCTGAACAGGTTAAAAGAAATGTTCTTCGGTGAAAGGTGTTCTTTCATTAAATCTGTTCCCTGTTCTTTTGCTTTAATTAAGTTCTGAGCTAGGGTCAAAGTTGTAGACTTGGAGTCAGAAGCCAGGCCGTACTTAGACGGGGGGGGCAAGGGCGGATTAAAGGGGGGGGGGGGGTCGGAGGGGGCGACCGCCCCCCCACCCGAGAAAAAAGAAATTAATGTAAAAGATCCTATTTTTTCTTCCAAAAATTGGATGTATATGTCAATCCTCTAACTTACCGCCCCCCCCCGAAAAAAATGCATTAATCCGTCACTGGGGGGTCCTATGAGTTCGGACGCCGCTCCCCCGAACTTATTACATTATATGTACATGGTGTATTTATACAGGGACGTAGCCAGAAATTTTTTTCTGTGTGGGGATGGTAAGGGGCATGGGTGCCGGCAGCATAGGGCAAGGGGGGGCAATGCCCCCGCTCCCTGGATTTTTGTATGCAGTGTTATCCTTTGCTTTTTTGCTCTTTCCAACATGGTAACTATACGTTGAAGTAGTCTTTGCCCCCCTAGGAAATATTCTGCCGGCGCCCATGGTGAGGGGTATGAAATGCAGTGATGTATAAATGAACGAAATGTTTGTGCAGTAATAAAAAAAAATTTAATCTTGCTAAATTAGACAGAAATTGGGTATGGGGGATATATCCGGAAAATTTTATCCCGATATACGATGCTCCCCGACTCCGAAATTATTTTCTAGGTATGGCCCTGGTCGGAAGCCATGTAATTTTATATGCCAAAGTCGTATTCATTTTCTTAAATCGTAGTCGAAGCAATCGACATATTTATACACGCGTATCATTTTTAATCTGGAGCCTGATACTTACAGCTTTTTAAACGGAGTCTCTAATTTTTAAGCTGGAGCATGTACTTTTTTACCCTTTAAGGCGCAACCATTTCCCAATGCTGAAAAAAGGGCGGCCGTTGCCATCGCTCGACTGAACTACTAGCAAGAGGGCGGACGATCGAAACGTTCATCGCGTGCCACAGATCTAGAGATCCTTTTTTTGACGACAGCTGCCATTAAAATATTTTTACAAAAAATTACTGTTAACATACTTGATTGAAGAAAGCCAGAATGTTGGTTGCAAAGTTTTTTTTAAACATTTTACAATTGTTGTTGTTGTGTGCTAATGCCCTCTGGCAACCCGCGGGGCGGTGCCAGATCCCTCAAATAGGCAGGCGATGGGCGGAAGGGGCTGCTTCCATTTTAATGAGCCCCAGAGGGAGGAACTCCGACTCAGCTTGGGGTCCCCTAATTTTGAACCAATTCCAGAGGAGGGACCCACCCACTGAAATCGGCATCCCCAGAGGTATCGTTTAACAATTTGGAGGACATTGAAGCCACGACGGATTTTACGTGCACCAGCTCCCATTAGGGCACACGGTCCCACAGCAGTCGAGCCGAGAGGAAGTTGACCCTCCCAAGCACTGGCCAATCCGGATGCTGCTTCACTTTTCGTGTTCTTATGGCAACGGAGTTTAGTGCCCAGACCACTGCGGGTTTTACAATTGTACTAAAGTATAGTACATGTTAAAAAGACGTATATTTTCATTTTTAAATTGAATAAAATAGTCATAATAAAGCTACCATAAATCAAAGAACCTGTTCTCAACAGAACAGGAAAAAGAACTGTTCTTTAAAAAAGAACGGGAACGGTGAACAACTGTTCTTTGAAAATAACGGTTTTCCCCACCTCTTCTAAAGATATATTGGACATAGCGCGGCTCCGAGATACTTGCGGTTCTCGTAAGCGAGTAGTGCAGCCAGAGTTGGGCAAAATACACCGAAAATGTATTTTCGATACAAAATACATTGATTCAAACACTAAAATACAAAGTACAAAATACTTCTTGAATTGAAAAAAAAATGCAAAATACATGTATTTTCGAAATACATACAACGTACAAAATACATATAAAAATTTTAAAGCATTTGAATTGAGAAAAGCTAAATTTTCCACCAAAGATCTCAGTTTATTTTATTTTAATACATTTTAACTAGAATAACAAGAGCAATCTTAATAGTTGTTATACAGTAATTTTTTTTTTTTCTTTTTTTTTTTTTTCTAAACGTTGCCTTTCAAAATTTTACCTTTATAGCAAGAAGGTCCGAAACAGACCATTTCTGAGAATTTGTATTCATACTCAAAACGCTGTGAAAAATGAATAGTCGTTGTTTCAAAATCGTTTATAAAAACTTTAATTTCCAAAAGTCTCAGTGCTAAAATAAACCTCTACATATAATATTTATTATTTATTGATTTCAGTTGAACGTTTGAATATAAATACTCAGGTAAATCACGGCCTAAAAAAATTTAAGTTTTGTCTTTCAGTGAGATTTCAAATTTCTAGTAAATTTAAATATTTTGCATATTATCTAAGTTTTCAGCTTCCATAACTGACACTGCCCCTTAACTGTTTCATTTCCATCTACGGATAAAATTTGGAAACATTTTAAATTAAGGATTGAACAAAAGGTTTCAAAATCATTTAGAATGGGAATTTGATTCGCTCCATCCTATTACGGGAATCTGTCGCTCTAATGATCTGGAATTTGGGGCGTTTTACTCCATATGTAACCGCATGCTCCTTAAAACCCCTTAAAAAGTCCCCCACTTAAGGCATCTCCCCCTAAGGCTGACAGCCTTCGTGTATCTTTGTCTCTTAACCACAATAACCAAGAATCCATTATACTGCTGCAGAAATACTGGCAGCCTTATTTTTCTAGAACTAAGCAACACATTTCAAAAATTCCCTTAAAGAATCTAATAAATACTACCCAAAAATGTTTTTACTACTTTTGGTTTCATATACAGTGGGAATCTACAAGAAATATTCCTAGACCAAATATACTGTTTCTGTTTTAAACAGGAGTATGGAAGGCTTTTCTTTCCTTCCCTGTTCAGTTAAATTTGAAGATTACAAGAGATCCTAACACTTCTTCAGTGACAATACTACGTGCAATTCCGGTGCAGCTCATAAATTACATCGAGAGAGGGAAGATGTAAAAATCAGTAATTTTATGATTTTAATTTGCACATGCTATCTGAGCAACCTGTGGTGTTACGATTAATTTAATGTCAGAATACAAAATATATTTTTTTAATACAAAACACAATGAAAATGTACTTTTAAAATACATTCTCAAAATACTTTGCTTTTTGCAGGTGAAAATACAAGTTACAAATGTATTTTGAAAATACATGTATTAGCGATACAGCCCAACTCTGAGTGCAGCTATCACCAAACAAAATATGTGTATAAAAGATCTCAATTTCCCAAAGGGCAGTGGAACCAGCTTGATGAATGGCTAATTTGCCACGAAAATGTATCGTAATAAACATGAAACTCCATTATCCGGAGTCACATTGACTAATTAGTACTGTTTGGTACATTGAAAATTTATTAAAATAAGCGGATATTTCTTTAACCGGTGTATCACTTAGCGATTTCGACTGTAATTAATTTGTTACATTTCTTATAATTTAATCCTTAAATGTATGAATTTTTATTTTTTAATGAATAACATGTGAAATTAACCGGAGAAATAAGTGTAGTTAGTAGGGATAAACAAAAACTTTTTTTAATTAAAAAATATCTCTCATCGATATATTTTTACATCATCATGAACAATCACTCCTAGAGTTCTACAAATTGTACTCAGATAGCGCTCCAGCCAAGGGCGGATTAAAGGGGGGGGGGGCGTAGGGGGCGAACCCCCTCCCCCCGAGAAAAAAGAAATTAATGTAAAAGATCCTATTTTACTTCCATAAAATGGATGGATATGTCAATCTTCTAACTCACACCCCCCCCCGACAAACTTGCATTAATCCGCCACTGGCGCCAGCTATGAAAATTGTCACAGATAAAGAAATAAACTGTCAAAGACACTTAACTGCATTCGGAAACGATAAAATAGTTTTGGTGTAATTCAAATTAAAAAAAAAAAACTGTGAATAGTTGCTACGTAAAGAGATAGGAGATTTTAAACATACGATGCAGGTTTACATCGTTATGCATTTAAGGGACCTTAACAATTTACTCAATTTTTTTAATTTTTTTTTTATGTCAGTGATTCTATGAAACAAATCTATAAGTTGGCTTGCTAATGTTTTATAAATGTTGTCCATGTAAGTCGTTAGTTGTCGAAAGTTTGGTTTATAACTTGTGCGAGCAGTTCTCACTAGTTCAATGCTGGTCACTTAAAATGGACCGATGTACTGTGATTATTTTGGATTAACTTTATTATCTATCGCAGACTCACAGCTATTCATAGTTGCAAAAACTGATATCCCTTCGACTTCGCTTCCTTTATAATTTCAGGATATTTTGTTCTGGAACCAATTTTCAAAACTCAGTTTAAAAAAAAAAAAAACCCGTTTTGTTGTACTCGTTTCAATCTTCAAGTATCTTTTAAGCAAGATTGCGGGAACTGCAAATTCTGTACGTGGTTTGTAGGAATAACTTATATATTAATACGGGGGGAGAAATATTAAATAGGGAGGGGCGGGCCTTACCTGATGTTGCGAAAAATAAACAGGCTTCCAAAAACGAGAAACTTTCATATAACTTTGCTACAGGCACAGAAAAAAGAATGTGAAACGTCACCGACTAAAATTCATTTGCGTCGGTGTCAGGCTTATATAGTATTCCCTTTTATAAAATATACAGGATGATGTAAGCTATTGGAATATCCTTTTTTTGTATTTATTTTTTGATCTGGAACCGCCGGAACAAAAGCAGTGCATTGCCTGATCCGAAAAAAAGAAAAACCCTATTTGTTTCAATTAATGATGGGATTTTCCCTTTATCATAGATTACTTATTAAGACTATTGCGCAGGAATATTGATTCCGGGTTACGTGCAAGTTTCATAGAATCACGTCAGAATGCATAGAAAAATTAAAAGCAGTAAAAGCTAGTAGCTAATTGGACAAAAAGTAAGTAGCTAATTGGACATCTTAAATTAGTCCAATCAGATCCATACAAGGGGTTGGTTTTTTTTTTAACAATCGGATGCATAAAAGAATCAAAGCTAATGCAGGAGAATTCTACGGGCAACAGAGTTTTTTCACAATATTCTGTTTTAGTCGAGGCAGTTTCAGTGTACACCTTTGAAATTTAAGCTCAGTGAGCGGAAAATTCTTTAAAATTAACAATATTTTCTTTTTTTAGTGTTTCAGCTAATTATTATCCTAACCTTCGAGCGGAAGACATAAGGAAGAAATTTTCTCGAAGGGTTATTTTCAATCGAGGGATAATGATTATCCATGTATGTAACAAGTCAGGTTAGATAAAAATGTTAGGTGTACCTTAAAGTAATATCCTTTTATTACACAAATAAGTTTTCTACAAATACTGAATTATAAGCAAGCTGTGTCCAAGCATTGAAATTCATTTTTTTTTTTTTTTTTTTTTTTTTTTTTTAAGCGAGAATTTTTATAAGTAATATATTTTTTTTTCTTTCAAGAAGAATAGCCACCCTCCTTCTTTTTTCACGTCTACCCTCCTTGGAGAATTCTATTCGAAATATTCTGAAATCTATTTTTAGATATTCGTGAATGTTACATTTTACAGCAAGAATTTGATGGATATCTCTTTTCTTTGAGATCACGCAGGATATGTGAGAAGAAAGTTTTGGCAAGGAATTCTTCTGTGGGGAACTTTCTAAGGGATCCTAGCCCGTATTTACGGGAGGTTTTGGAGAAAACCATGGAAAACTGAGAGCGGCTAGGTCGACAGGCGCGACCAGGGTTTGAACCTGGCACATCCCACCTTCCAGTTTTGAGAGAAGAACCTCTTAGACAATGGTGGGACCCTGAGGGTTATAGGCTACCTTTTATGCATTTATCACAAATAGTTCTTTTATAGGGATACTCATAAGAATTAAATTACGCTCTATGTGTATCTCTGTAAGTACTGAACCGATTCCAAAACTTTTTTCACTGATAGAGTGAAACTACTCTGAGTATTATACACTATTCTGAGTATTATATTCTAAAATTCATGCATGTAGCGCAAATATTTCCTTTACAGGAACACTCAAAATAATTCTAATACATTACGCTCTCTGGGTATCTCTGTAATTACAGAACCGCTTCTAAAACTTTTTCGCTAATAGAAAGCTGCACTATTCCTGATTAACATAGGCTAAAATTCATATAGCATAAATATTTCTTATAGCATAAGCTATTGCATATAGCATAAATATTTCTTTTGCAAGAACACTCAAAACAGTTCGCAAATACTGTCGTAACTGTCTGTATTCGCCAAATGCGTAGAAAAAAATCTAAATTTAGTAACTCTGCATACTCTCTTATTTTAAATGAAGTATACTACCATGCATTATACTTCATTTAAAATACGGGAAAAGCAAATAATATTTAAATGCAGTTTCTTTTGTCGCAAACATATTTGTTATCCGCACATACTTTATTTCTCTCGGGACCTAATTCTAAAGCCGACGCGGACGAAGTCGCGGGTAGCAGCTAGTAACTTATAAAGAGAGAGATGTTCTCAATTTTTCCGAGTCTCTAGCACAATTGAATTCTTTAAAAAGCTGCTGAAAAGTTGTATGACTTCCTAAAAGAACAGCCTTAACGCTGAAATCTGGTAAAAATTGAACTTTTTGACGTCTAACTGATTAAAGGAAAACGTAAAGAAATCAAGAACTTACATAAGAATAGTTTCCTTTGTGATTTTTTTAGCATCTGTGGAATCCCTGCATTGGCGTATTTTGGTTGATTTATTGATTCATTTTTACAACTTTCGTATGTCTCTACTGCGATTCGCGGCAAGACAGTAGTAGATATTTCAAACACTGCTCGATCAAAGAAAGAAAAAAAAAACTAAGTATGGCTTTTTATTCGTACATTTGAACAATCGAAGTGGAGGTTTTTGACCAGCTGTCGGCACTATCAACATTGATTAAAGGGGGGAAAAGTATTGTATTTATTGATATGATATGTTTTCAAGGATTCGACATTACTTCATACAATCTGTGATATTTACCTCTTCAAGTGGAGATCAGAGCAGGGTTTAAAAGTTTTTCAGATCTCTTTCTAAATGTTGAAAAATTTTGCGTTTTTTTTTTTATTTTTTTTTATAGTAATTTTTAATAATTTAATTGTTATTTAAACAAGACACATAGTCATATAAAAATCACATTTTGAAACACGATGTTCCTAACAGGTGTACTGTATTATTTAATGCATAAAGAACCTGTTCATAGTTGTTAAGGCGCGGCTGCAGCTCTGATGCTCCGCAACTGTCAACCTTATTTGCCTTTCTGTATCAATCGTTGCTTCCCGATATAGGTCTTTCTCAACGTATTTGATGACATTTCAAATAGAGGTGTGCCGGATATCTGTATCCGCGGATATTCTACGATAATAAAGATCCGTATCCAGATTCGTGAGAGTAAAAAAAAAAATTATCCGGATCCGACAGAGCGAAAAAATATCCGGATCCTCCTTTTCCCAGCGGATCTTCCACGGATCTTTTTAATGGCTTTTCAGGACAAGTCAAAGAATTGAAAAAAAAATATTTTTTTATTAATTAATTTTTTTGTAATTAAACATAACTTATTGTTTAAAACTTAATAATGCGTATTATTTATACTTGATTCTTCTTGTTTAGCACAAATATCCCTCTTTTGCTAAACAAGTAAATTAGTGTTAGTAATTTAAAGCTATTAGCATGCATTTACTACTGGCATTACTTAGTAAGCTTTTTGAAAATTTATATGCGGTGGGCTTTAATCAACCCCAACCACCCACTCACTTACTGAAGGGTACCATCTCTTAATTTGCTATATAGTAAGTGTAATTAGGGAGGAACACTGCATTCCATTGAATCGAAATTTGGTAGGCAAATTTTGAACCGCCGTCTCAAAATGTGTAGGTTTACATAAGGACATTTGTTATTTTGCAGGGATACCAAAACTTTCACCTACATTCCGACATTTAGACTCATCTTATTGGTAATATATTTTAGTATTGTTAAACTATTTCAAACAGGATAAAATTGATCAGGAATATACGAATTTGGAGGGAAATACAAGCACCATCTTATAATATTCATTTTGTTTTTTGCGATAATTCACCGATTCAAATTCATTTAAACGTTTGTTAACGATCAAGTGTTCGTAAACTCACGAACACTTGAGGTAAGTTACTCTAGATTTTTAATGTTTTATTACAAGAACACTCATGTTTTCATGCAATTTTTTGAAGTAAAATTTCTTTAGTGGCGACTAGAGAGTATAACTCAGATTTTTTTTCTGACGGAAGTAACGCTCAGTAAAGGAAGTGACGTGCGCGCCTAGAAAAAGAAGAAACCCTGAAAAACCTACCTTTTCGATCTGCTTTCGTCGTTCCCCGAATTCATCGTGTAAAAATACGCGGAACCTGTTAGAGAAAAACAGTCAAGAGCCGTATCTTAGAGGCATCAATCTTTATTTATATATCAATAACCGTTTTGAAAGTACATCCAACATAATATTTTACATGTAATCCCAACCTCACAGGAGGTTCTCGATAATCCTTATTTTTAGATGAATACTATACAATACATGATTTTGGAAAATCACAAAGAAATGGAACCTGCCTGCAATCGAACCGGAACAGTCAGGGACTGATTTACGGCGAGGCATTCGGGTACGTGCCCTGGGCCACCGATTTTTAGGGGCCCCCAAAACTTCCTTTTATGAAATCATAATAGCTACTAAAATTATCTCTCAAGAGAAAAATTTCTCATTACTTCATTTCATCACAAATATTCAAAATTTTTAATTTCATGTAACTTGTAACGATAAAAATTGTGCATTCGATTCGACATTCGATAAATTCGATATTCGCAAATTCGTTCGGACACCTCAGCATGCTCCCCCTTTTATCTTTTCAAAGGTGTGTGACGGCTGTAAATACCCATAAAAACATTTCAAAATCGAAAAATTCATATAAGTGGTATCTGTCGTGACATTTTACTAATTTGTAAGTGTTTACGTACGGTTAAATGTAACCGTACGTATTAGGAACGTACTATTAGGAATGATTATTGTTTTTAACTTAATTTAATTAAATAATATTCTGCGGAAAATTTTTGTGCAGGGGCCCCCAAAAGTATCTGTGCCCTGGGCCCCCAAATGTGTAGATCGGTCCCTGGGAACAGTAGACGGAAGCGTCAGTTTAAGAACACTTTTCCTGGATTCCAACCCAACTTCCAGACAGAACAAGGGGATGGAACAACACAATTAAAGGGACAGTGGCTGCAAACGAACCTAAACAGCAGAGGGAAATTTTCGTTTAAGAACACTGTTGGAGGATCATACTTCGATCCCACGAAGGTAAATTTATAGGAGGGGACACTTCTCTTAGAAAGTTGGATAACGCCGTAGTTGCAAACAGATGGCGCTACGCACACTAGGTAACTGCGCATCTTCTGCTTCATCTCAGGTTGTTTATATTTCCATCGAGGCGAAGTAAATGGAGATCGTTGAATTAGCAGAACTTCAAAAAATTAAATACATAAACTTAAGAACGTGATTTATAGTAATTACTGGCTTCAGATGTGTTTTAATTACATAATTGTCTTAGAATACGATTTAAGAATACGGGTATGTAACACCACAAAGAAACAAACACTGGCTGCAAACGGTTTAATAACAAAATAAAAGAATAACAAATGGACACTCCGTTGATTCTAACCCAACCTCAAGACGGAGCAATGGTATAAGAAAACAGTTAAAGAATAATACTACAACATGGACACTTCCTGGATTCTAAGTAATTATCATGAATTACCGATGATTCTTACTGGAGATTTTAATGATAATTTTCGCTCACAAGAATCTCAGCCGTTAGTTGATTTTTTAAAAGAAAAATTTGATCTAACTATGAATACTTCTCGACTTCAATCAACAACGCGTTTCGGTACAACGATAGATGCTGTATTTTCAAGAAAATTAGCAAATTTAGAGAGTAAAATTTATGTTTCACATTATAGTTACCACAAACCTATAATTTCATACATAAAAGCATTATGATGACATTCAAGTATCTATTTCCAGTGAATAATATGAATATAAAATTTATATAATCTTTGTAAAGCACGTGAATAATAAATATAATTAAATTATAATATGATATTTATTTTAAGTTATTCATTATTTATTTAAGTTTAATCATTTCAGTGATATGCGTCGTAAACGTCAAAGAAGTTTTACTTCAACCGCGCGTAAAGATTACACGCATACACTTTTTTCAGGAAATTTTTTAACTGGCAGCGATTTATCGTTTATTACAGTGCTTTGTGCGGTTTGTGAAGAGCCATACTAAAAATTTTCAGGTGTCTGACACTCGTATTTATGTACCAGAATGAAAACTTGCTTGGTTTCGTAGTAGCGATTCGAGAATTTAATGCACATAAAATCCTGTTAGGATTTTTAAAAATGAATTTTTAATATTAATTATTAATGAATTTTTAAATTATACACGCTTAAACCCAAAGAGCGAAAAAGAAAAATCATGGATTTGATCCGCTTGCATCGAAACATACCGGTATTTCCGCAAAAGTGCTCTTTAAAGTAGTCTTTTTACTGAGAATTCCTCTCCTCGCTTCCTGTTCTCCAAAATACTGATAACGTTCGATTCACGCATATTTCGCTCGGCTCTTGTAATCGAAAAACGCTCCTAAAGGAGAAGCGCACTTTTGAAAACTGCGCCAAAAATCCCTCCGACTGATCGAATTTCGCTCCAAGCGTGTATATGACGGAGGTGGCCATGGCCAACCTTTTGCATACATTGCGCCAATTTCTTTGACAGACGAGTTCAGAAGGGCCATACCGTGCCCAAAAGGGTGAAAAAGACGGAATTTCTCACAAAAATGCTTGAATTATTGACATCCTGTAAAAAAAAAAATCCAAAATTTCGGGAGGTGCCAATGACCCCCTGGCATCCCCCCCCTCTTGACTACGTCCCTTCTCGATCTTATATTCAGTTCTTTATTTAGAGAGGTACGCATACGAATCTAACAAAGAAAATAGACATTTTAAAAGTTGAGTTATAGAATGTTGATTTTTTCTTTTGTTAAATTTAGAGTGACATTTAAATTAGTTTCTTAACATTAAGAATGCATAATTGCAGTCAGTGCTTTTAATGTACCTTTATTTTTTTATTTATTAAATACTAGTTGCTTGCCAGTGGTCGGAATTCGACCATAAAGCATTAAGTTTTTAATTTGAGCGTGAATAAAGTTCTGTCAAAGAGTATGTCTCATGATGGAATATATACAATAGAACCTACTAATGTGACCACCTTGGCTAAGAGACTATCTGTCTATAGGGACCGCTTTTGTTAAATTTCACTTTACAACCACCACACTTTTCTGTGAAGACTGTGTTTTTGTAAAAACTGTCATATTTTGCTAAATGCAAAGGCAGCTCCAGCGAGTGTGTTATAAGGGTCATCTCCCTCTACCGACCTTGGATTTCACATATTCCCGTGCGATAAGACACCATAGTTTTGCATAATTAAAAATCTGATGTGTACAAAACCACATGACTTCCTTGCACGTCTATTAAATCAAAAATATTTCGACGCACTTCCTCTAAACTTATTTGTTTGAAAGATATAAAATATCAAAAACAGTAAGGGTTAGCGATTTCTAGACAAATATTTCGATAGCTGAGTTCAGTTTGAAAGATTTCCTTCTGACACTATTTGGCGATATTTCACCAAAAGCCGACAAGCTTGAGATAGTTTGCGAGATTTTGGGGATAGCCAAAGTAGTCATTGACCACAGACTTTCAATGAATTGAATGCTTTCATACACCTCAATGTATTTAAAGTCATTTGGCTCACCCTGTAAATAAATACCCAGTCGATTGCTGTGAAAAAATATATTGAAAACAGATATTACAATAGTTCTAAATACAAAATTCTACGGGTTAAAGTTTTAGAGTTATACAAAATACGAAGTAATTTTTGGCGCCAAATTTGGCGATATTTCGGCGAAACTCGTCAATGTCGACGACATATGGCAAGATTTTAAGCATGGACCAAACATTGATAGATTATCGCCAAATTTGGCGATATTTCGCGAAAAATCGCCAAGAACGATGACAAATGGCGATACTTTGGACATGGACCAAATGACTGACTATCGCCAAATTTGGCGATATTTCGGTAA
>JAWZYV010013492.1:0-112823 GCA_038373885.1 Cheiracanthium punctorium
TATTCATCACTGAATTGCTCATTGCTCATATAATAAAATTACAAGTCCAAGTCTTCAACCGTTGATTCTAAAAAAAATCTGCTAAGGTAATACCACTTACGATAATATAAGTATTCATCTATTCTGATTTAAAACCTGAAACTTTTCTGTTCTTGCCCGCAACAACCTATGAACATAAACCGTAACAGCAATCAAGGATCTTCAAACTAAAGTTTTTGATGTCATAAATTTTCTCCTTTGATTTTTATGGGCACGATTTTCCACTCTTAATACAAATCTAATTGTATGGTGATAGAAATGTGCCAGTAACAAAAATGCGTCTGGTAATGATATTTTACCTTGTAGCGTGCGTATTCAATTTGTTTTTGCCAGTCGCACATGATCAGTACCTGTGGTAATAGACAGCAAAATTATGTGTTGTAGAGAGAAAAACTGGGAGTGTGTCTGAAGCCCTTTATTATTATTCAGAGTAGATGGATGTGTCATAAGTAAAAAAGAAAATACTTTCATTATGTAAGTAAAATTGATAAAGAGGCTAACTAGATTCATGCAATAGATATTAAAGAAATGAATGCATTTTATTATTTTCGCACTTTGTATTTTTTCTTTTCTCTTTACTAGTGAGAGGGAAAAAAAAAATTACGTTGGTGCTATTTGTAGGAGCAAGGAACAAAAGTTCTCTTGAAAATCTGATTCAGACATCAAGATTTCTATAAAATATTATTATAATATAATTGCGTAAGTAGAATATTTATAAAACTAAAAAAAATTATAAATTTCCTAATGTATTTCAAACATTCATTATAATCAGGATTATTTGAGGATTATATTTAGCTGGAATACAAATATACACACAAGAAAAAAATATATATATAAACTTCAACCACCATAAAAAAGACATTAGAATTAATCATATTTCGAATAAGTTTGAATTATCCAAGTTGCATTGCATGGTTTTTTTATTGCAATATAAATTTCGTACTAATTATTTATTTAGCATTGAAGAAATAGAGTATTTGAAAAGAAGTTCGCAAAATATGACGCCATGCTATCAGCGTGATAAAGAAATGCCAAATTTGAAAAAGACGTTCACAAAATATGACAGTGTAATTAATGTCCTTCTATACCTATGGGTGAAAATCTAAGAAAATCAACAAAAGGCGCAGTTTCAGCACACGCTATGCCTTCCATTGGCATCCAATCTCCTGACAAAAAAGCCGAAACATTTGTGAACCTCACCCAATACACCTTTCAGGTCCGTAAACCGAAACAGCAAACAATTACGTAGAGACTGAAAGTTCAAAGCTGTCATCAGTTGCCCACCGTATCGTAGGAGCACGATTTTCCACTTTCGGTGCAATCTATTTGATGGGGGAATAGAGATGTGCCAGTAATGAAAATGCTCCTCCTAATGATTGGCTCCGCTTACCGAGTGTCCATCCAATTTGTATTTGCTGGTCGCGCTTGATCGGGAATTATGTTATTGGACGGTGAACTCTGGAACAGTAGAGAGATATTTAAAAAAAACCCAAGCACAAACGTTTTCCTTCATTGTTATTCAGAGCAGGGAAAACATTCATGTTAAAAATACTTTCGCCTCGCTTGAATCATTTTCGTATAAAGTTGATAAAATGGCTGGATGGAGTACTCATCAAATAGTTATGAAAGAGATGAATACCTCTTTTGTACTTTACTTTTTGACGTGACTGGTAAAATGAATACAAACGCGAATCATTATGTTCTGTTGCGTTGATGTTATGTGTTTTAGAATATATTTCAGTGGGAAAATTTTGTTGAAAGCTTGTCGCGCTGGGTTGAACTGTGTTATTGGACAGTTAAATGTTGTGATATATGTACAGTAATTTGGCCGTATAAATCACGCACGGACTGGCCAGGTCGGCTTGTCGGCGATTGGTAAGGGCCACTGGACCATTATTTTTCAATAAACTTACTTTACATAATTATTTTGGACATAACGATTAAAGAACAACGAGTTTGGTTTTAAAAAAAAAGGATCGTTGGAAACGATCATGCGAAATAAATCATGCCATCTGCTAATCGATTTCTCAGAGTTCAAATATAGCATGCGGATGAAAAGGCCCTTTCATCTTCTACACTTGTCGGTTTTATTGTGAACAAACAGTCATGAATATAAGACTAAGTATTGTTCTCGGACTCCTTCAGTTTCATATGTAGTCATTTCCTTTGTTATCCGAATCCGGCAGACGTTTAATGATGCCGTATTACCGGATCCGTTTTTCCGGATTGCAATCCCTAAATACAAGTTGTTGGCATCTCTTCACCATTCTTTCCGAACGTGGGATATAGGTAAATTCTTCTGTGAAAATGGGAGTGCAGGAATAAGGCACTGCTTGGTCGACAAGCATACCCAATTCATTCTTTTAGATAGTGTCTCAGAATCAACTATCCTGAAAAGGTTAAGTGCTCTGAAAAAAATTACAACATCAATAATATCAGTAAAAATAATAAATAAATAAATACAAATATAATAAATAAAAATAATACAATAAATAAATAAATAAATGCTGAATGTCTTAAAGTGTTACAACATTTTTACATAATATTGTCTACTAATACCGAGATCCCTTTTCGGTTTCTAACTCTCTTTAATAAGATGTAACGTATATGCAGCATTAAAAAAAAGAAAAGTTATTTAAATTCTTTATTTTTAAATAGCTTAAAATATATAACAAATGCTTTATAACTGTGAACAAGTTCTTTATTTAGCGCGAGAATACACATGTATAAATATCTAAAATTACTAAATTATACTAAATAACTAAACTGACTTTATAAAACGAAAGTCTTTGTATTTTGCTGAGTATTCCACTTTTCTAATGTTATATCTTATGGAATACACTTAGGTATAAAAGGCTGCATTTTGAGAAGTGATAAGTCTGTTCTTCAAAAGTGGTTTTAGAACATAAATTTTATACTCTAGCAGCAAACACCATATGTTACTGTCATAGCTTCAATTAGCATATAGAATACCATAAAATATATAAAAAAATAGTATTGCCATCTATGTACTAAAATGCAATGCAAACATAGAAAATATTCCTTCAGCATTTTCCTTTTTGACGTTAAAATTATTTATGTGTCACTTGAAACGCCAAATCTTTTTTATAAGTTTGAACAATTCATTTTACATAGGAAAATAGTTTTGTTTGCTGCTGAAATCTTTATGTGAATATATGTATTTTTACCAAATAAAAGAGAACTGCTCTCTCTCTCTCTCTCTGAAAATATTTGTATTTATGCAATATTGTTACGAAAGTTTGATAGTACAAAATATGTACTTGAATATTTTATTTTTTAAAATATATAGAAACAAAAAATCTAATTTCATAAAATAAATCATTTTTTAAATAATTTCTTATAAGTTCTACCGAATAACATTTACTTTTTTATTCGTTATTCTTTTTTATTTACTTATTTGTCTATTTACAAATCTGTCTACACCGTATGAGAGGTTATTTGTCTGGAAAATGAAACTCATTTTTCATTTATTCTGTAAAATTTCATAGTTAAAACTTTCTGCCGAATACTTTAGAATGATATATTTGGCTCATTACATAAAATATTTTGTTATTTAAGTTAGTAACGAAATTCTATTAAATTGTACTGGTATTTCTCTCAAATGCTTTCTTATTACGTATGCTACAATTACCAAGTGGTTTGGAATTTTAAATGTAACATTGCTAAAATAAAGTTTATTAAAATGAATTTTGAAAAGAACCAGGAAGATGTTGATCAAGATATTGCAGTTTTCATTTTGATATGTTATTCTAGTTTTACACATAAAAGTTATATAGAAATAAGAAAGTTTATATAGAAATAAGAATGGATCCGCTTGAAAAAATACTTGTCTTGACAAAAAAAAGTACATGAAAATTTCAGACTATACTAGTGAATTTGAGGTTCGGGCAGTAGGATTATTTTAACTCATACTGTTAGATAAACACTAGATCAGGGTATTGAAATTAAATAAGTTTTTCCGCTACATTATATCCCTGTTTCTTATTTTGGATACCGTATTTCTTTTCGTCATAATTACCACTTATATTAAGTACTCTCAAGTTGAAAAATTACTTCTTATATGAAGATATTAGCGTGATCACTATAAGTGATTCAAATTCAGTTCTTTTGAACTTGAGCTTTAGTAAATTTTTCTTAGCTGCATAAATATTATTTAAAATGGTGAAAAATCTGAATGTTGGTGAGGTTTGCTCATTCTTTGCAAAAATCTGCAAGCGGTTAAGATCTATTCTTTCCTGTCATTAGCTTGTCAGAGCAGTCATCAGCACTGATGCTACAGACTGCTTGCGAACAACCCTGTGCCGTGCAAAGCTGGTGAAGTTTATGACACATGGGTATATAGTAACTCTGTAGTTGGTTCCAATCCACGTGGGAATACCTGGTAATTAAAAAGCAGACATGAAAGCCAAGCTTGGAATTAAATCGAACCAACCAGATATATTTGTCAGGCTGTTTACTCAAAAATGCAAAGAACCTGACTACTACCACTATCAACAACACCACATCTGTTTCGCAGTAGCTATGTCGGCTTAAGCTTATCTGCCATAAGAAACATTGAAGTAGCTCCGACCATGGTCAGCAATTGGGAGGGTGTGAACCTTCCTTGCCAAGACTACTGTAAAATCGCGTATTCTAAAGTAAGCCGGTGTGCGGAAAATCTGTCGGGGCTCCAACGGCCTGCATGTTTAAACAATTCTTCTGGAGATACAAATCCACCTGATAGTCCCTATTTTCGAATCTATGTAAAATTAAGAAAAATTAAGAGCTACTTCGTTTCTCTCACATAGGGGCTCTACTGTAGCCAAAAGGCATTAGAAACAACATAACAACGCCACATCTAGAGTCCTGTGGTGACTATGCCACTCCGTCGTATGTTCTACAAAGAAAGCTTATTTGTGCGCCAGTTACTGAACGACCGATGGCTGGGAGTCCTTCCGATTGCAATCGCAAATGCTGCTACCGAATACCGGAAGCAAAATTCAAAAATTTTGCCGGACTTTAAGTTTCTTCGTCCTATGTTAATTTCTGTAGCTTTTGCATGCGAACTTGGTACTGTCATTGCTATAAGAATCATGCTAGCAGACGAATTGGAGCAGTTCATCAGTTTGCAGCCGAGAGTAGTGGTGCGTGCTCCTACAGCCAGCCTGCGCGCCATGGTCCTGATGACGAACCTGATGCCTCTTCTTGTCGCCATCTTCCAGAGAGTTCCTTCCGTGCAGTTTTTACAGACCACGGAGAAAGGAAGCTGCATTACTGCTCAGCATCGGAATAAAAACGCATCCAGCTCCATAAGTATCATGAATCTAAAGTCCTTCATGTTCAATTGCTGTGTTCCGTCTTGTTATGTTTTCCGCATTAAAATGCTAACAGTAAAATTTTGTTGTGTTTGCTGAATCTTAATATCCTTTTTTAGCGTCGAGCTGAGATCAAGACAATATTTTTTTCTTCTGTCCCCATCATTGGGAGTCTCTTCAGTCCTCAAGGACCTAAGCATTAACAAAAACTGGGAGAACCTTTCAACAATCAGGCTAATATATGGTCATTAATCAGACCAATCCCTCAGCTTTATCTGAGGCTGTCGCCCGCTTCCGATTGATTACCGATCATGGCTATCTGCAAGTCCACCTTTACCGTAACGGCCTAGCCGCTGATGGGACTTGCGCAATGTGTAACCAGGGAACAACGCTGACCACCAGCAGATCTACCGGAAGATTGAATGGCCAACTGATCACATCATAAAGCACTCTTAGGAGGCTCGACGTAAAATGGTTGAAGAACACTGTACAGGTGTTGGATAAAAACAACAAACGGAAAATAGAACCTATGGGATTTGTTAACACATACCTCTCCTAGTCCTATGTAAAAAAAATGAACTTATGAGAAAAACTAAAAGGAACTTAGTAAAACATGTTGGGCATTTACATTACACACGTAAGCACTCACATTACCTTACAAAATATTTGTTTGAAAACTTATTCAGAATATTGAGAGTATTAATTTGTTGGGGAAAAATATAGCTGAAAATATTTTTAACTTTGGCTTTTGAATTTTAAATTGTGCGTAATTCTCGTATGGCTTCTTCAAAAAGTGTTTAAAAATACATGCTACAAAAATCAAAACCAGAGATGCATGCATCATTTTGTCATACTTACTTTTAGAATAGTTACGCTGACGCAGATTAAGATTGATCATCTGACACAAAGTTGATTTTGAAAAATACAGTTTTAGAACAGTCACAAATGATTTTCGTGTTGTACTTCATATTTCAGTCACACGCATGTAACTTACACTGGTAAAGAGATAAAAAGACAGGTCGGTTATTACAACAGCGTTGAGGTAACATATGGAATGCATCAATGAAACTAGAAACATTTGAATTAACTTTTTAACTCGCATGCTTCAAGTTTTTTTGTTTTCTTACATGCAGTTTTATTAGTAGTGTATTTCGTTTTATAGTAAACTTTTAAGAGCATCTTAGCTTAATTGCGACACATTTAAGCTAAGAAATTGAAAGGATTTCTGAAATCATAAAGGAAACTTTTATTTTTGTTTCTAGTAATAAGTTCTTGCATTAAGGTAAGTTGTTTTTGAACATGCTGAGAACAGGATTTTCCAATCTTTCAATAGCGTGACCCAAAGCCTTTTTTAAAAGAAAGAATAAGCATAATTTGAAGACAGATGACATCACACTATATATACACCTGCAACTCTTGGAAAAATGTGTCTGATGATGAGAGATGAAAATAAATGAGACAAAAATAATCATTCATTACAAACTTGTAATTTATTCAAATGCAGTGAAACTGATTAAACAAAACTGGTAGAATATCAACAACAATAGGCGATAGCCAAACACATATATATTTGATTATTTTAGTATAAACAAGAGAAAACAGATCTCCGGATAAAAGTAACTAATAATGAATATGCAAAGAAAAGGTCTTTAATAAAATTAGTTACTAACCTATTTATTCCTAGAGTCTCCTTTTTAGAGACGCTCAAGTTTTAGCATTTTCACTGTCAGTCTCAAAAATTTGTAAATGTTATTTAATTTCTCTAGGCTTAATTCACAAATCCCAATACTACAAACATGATCCAGTACTATGTAAAAAAACGTTTTTAATGAATTATTGACAAAAAGAACTGCTGGGCAGCCGAGAGCTGTAGGGTTTAACGTATATACTTCGTAGCACCAACTAAAGCTCTAATAGCTGCTTTTCAATGAGATTTTGCCAGAAGCTAATATCTATTTAAGGCCAAAACTTCTCATGTGTCATTTAGTTCTGATTCGTTTGTAGGTTTCAAGGGTTCTACGCATCTCTTCTGTTCCCGCCACAAATTCTGAATAGGGTGAACTCTAAATTCGGGTTCTCAAGTGACTGTGGCATGTTATTGGCATTGATGGTCTTCAAATATGACTTCAACGTCACATCTATCAAGACAACACTGAGAGAAAGCGCATTGGACATAGTTCTCATTAATTCACTAGAATAGACAGAAGAAATGTTAAACTATCAGGAGTGAACATAAAAATTCCAATAAAAGCAATAATCTCTCCCTCTCTTGGACTGCCATTGGTTTGTTACAGTGCTCTTTGCAAATGTTTTGAGCAGCCGGGGTTTGTAATACACATATTGTTCTAAAACTATATTAGATTCGTCACCTTTCGCAGAAATTAAGTGAATGTTACCATGGTGGAAATTTTCGAAATTTTTCAATGTAACCGTAACCGTGAAAGGCTTATTGCTTTAAACAACCCCAATCTGGAGTGCGTACCTCTAAATAACAGTGCCTGAAAGCTTATCTCGAACAGAACAGCGTGGCTAGAGGTTCTTACATCAAGGAAATTAATTTTTATAACCAGCATGTCTATGAGTATGGTTGCATTTATTTATTTAATCATTTTGCTGCATATTATTTCTTAGCATTGCGCTTAAAATAAACAGGAGCGTTCCTTGGAAATAACAGGTAGCTGAGGGGGCCTAGAATTCAACGTTCCGTGAAAGTACTTGGAACTTTACTGAACAACGCATTTCAGCGTAAATTTTATGAGTTGTTCAGTAAAATTTCTGGCACTTTAATATAACGTTCCTTGGAATTATAGAACACTTTAGCTGCCCATTATTTCCAAGGAATGTTCCTGATTTTTTTACAGTTTGGGTCATTATTAAATTAATTGCGTGTTTTTAAGCGAATCGTGAGAGCAATATTCATAGAAGAATGTGTTAAAGTAAACAATAAATTTTTCAGACGGGAGTGTTCTGTATATGCTATCTGTGAGTCTAACTTTTCCGATTATTTCCAATTAACTTTCCTGGATTTTTTAGAGTGTACCTACCGTAGACGTATTATTAATCGTTGTATTTAAAATCAGTCATATTAGCAAGCAATAAAATGTAACTGAATATAATGCATCAGGAAACTACTAACGAAATCGCATGTCCTAATTCGTTTACGGAATACTCAATATTCAACGGGCTTATACAGAAATTCGAAAATTTCACAAATAGCAAAATATTTTACGCATTTAAAATCACAATGTAACGTGACTTATAATCATAGGTGTCGCATTTTATCTTTCGTTTCATCTATCTTTAGATCATTTTCAGGAGATTACATCTACAAATGGAAGAATAGCGTGATTCCTTCCAGTTTTTCCCTGTATTATTTATTTAATCCCCATCGTTTTCATAGGAAGGCTTCATTTTTCCCATCTAAATCGTACAGAAAATAGAATTAATTGTTACTATTATTATTGTGGTTGTGGTTGTGTGTGATTACGGCAACGCTTCACTAGGGCGATCTGCCAAGGGGGGGTTGCCTTGGCAGGGTGACTTTCTAAGGGCATCTAACGCGTATTCACGTTACATCTGGAAAAAAACCTACCAAAACTCCAGACCGTTAGATCGACAGCCGCGCGATCGGACCCGAACCCGGGACTTTCACACTTCGGCCACCTACCATTTTCAGTGGCATAACCACTGTGCTATGGTGAAGCGCTACTATTATTATTTTATTACGGTCAAGTAAATAATTCTTTAAAAGAACAGATAATATTTCTTGAATTAGTCATTATAATATTGTTTTGATTCTTGTCAATACTACGTGTTTGAACTGTAACAATCAAAGATTTGACCATACACTCTCTAGGAGTAAATATGAATATTTTTTGGTAAATTTCACAAATTCAGGGTTTAAGTAGAATCATCCTTGACACTTGGTTAATTTGATAAATTTATAAAAAAATAAAAATGAAGGAATGTGTATTTGTAAACCTTTTCAAAAAATATATTCGTTGTGTAATTTTTCGTCAGAGAAAAATTTCCCATGTTAATTTTGGAGCAACTGATTAAATTTTCGAAACAAAACAAATATTAGGAGTTGCTATAATAAAGTACACAATATATTTTATATAAAGAACCAGGGGCCAAAGCCCCTAGACTCTCTACGCTCCTTTTCATATGAGGCATTCGGTCCCTAATAAGGCTTATTCGTAAAAATGACATAATTTTTCAGACAAAACCCAAAGATTGGATCAGATAGAATATTACTGAGCTACACATATCTTGGTTCTTGCATGTTCATTCATTGGTACATAAAAATTTAAACTTTACATTAGAGTAGACCCCCCCCATAACACAGTAGATATTTTGTTATAGGAATCCGTGTTGTACGGGTCCTGGGCTATACTCTACCTGGAGTGCGGAATCCGCCTATAATCGCTGGACAGCACTCTTGGTGAATCTGAGGAGTGCAAAAATTATTTGCACTCTTCAGAAACACGATGATAATTAATGTTGCCATTCAAAAGTTATATTATTAGGAGCTAAACCGTAATAAAATCTGAACATCTGTTTCAGCTGCATTTTTAATCATGTAAAATCTATTGGACACCTTGCGAATTTACCTTGCGATTTTTCATTATTTGGCGACTTGCGTATATGTATAGTTAATAATTAGCTCTAAGAAAACAGTTCTTCATATGTTTTCTTTGATAAAAACTACGAAACAGCTAGGATAGCTTGTCACCAATGGCGACTTTTCATTATTTGGCGATTTACACATGCTCATAACTTATGATTACAGCTCATGTGAGGTTCCCGCAAAACCGTTATCCATATTTTCATATACATAACCCTTTGCAGATTGGAGTATTTAGCACCACGAATTATATCATCTCGCCGCGCTGGCAAAAATCCAAAGTGTACTACAACTGTTATAATGGCATAGTTAACGCAGCCAAATATGTCTACTGGTAGCGAATACTCCAGCTGGACCGAACCGGCTTTAAAATAATCTGCATTTTAATTATTTTCATTTTCAAGGTACTGGATTCTAGCATTGTGGAATTCGAAGTAAAGATTCACCCTGCTTAGAAAGATGCCATTTTGCCAGATCATTCCTAATCCGAAGATGGCGCTTTTAAAATCAGTTACAATTAGTTATTCTGTTTTGGAAAAAACGAATAGTCGCTAATTCTAAACTCCTGTTGTCTAAGCGAACTTACTATTTGAAAACTGCGAACTTTGTGTAACGCACTTACGAGTTATTTATTTCATATACTTTTAAATTTGGCGTAAAAAAGGTGTACTTCTACTTCATGTTTGTGAATTTCACGCGATTAAACGTACTTGGAATTGCAAAGTAATGAATGATTTTATGCCGAATCTGGCAACCATTATTTTTTATTTTTTCAGTTTTTTATTAATATCTTCTAAAATAATTCGATTTTCGAAATTTAAGTCAGCTTATCAGGTTCCTTGGAATTTTTCGAATCTGTGGACACCTTACTCGAAACTCAAATCCCCACGGTTTAGGAGGAGTTAGTCCAAAAGCTTTGACAGCGGCCTTTACTTTTTTTTTAGAGTAGAGAGAAAACATTTTTTAGTGAAGATATATAGAAAAAATAACTTTCTCTCGAATTCTTTTTTCATAGGGTGTATGCATATATTTTCAACATGCACTTCTAAACTACAGGACATAATTTTTTTTAAAATTCCGTACAGATATGAATACATAAAAAATAGTCTATTTTTAAAATCTTAAATTGATCAACTTTTTCCAATTTTTTGCAATTTTCTTATCCAAAGAGGTTCCCCAATATCCGGTAGCGCTCAAAAGTGAAGAATATAAGATTTTCTTTCGTTTTAACAGTTCAAATTAAATACTCAAGTGAGAATGAGGCTATTTTGCATGTCAAAATTGAAATATTTGCATCAAACACCAAATGAGCAGTACCAGTGCGAGGCTACTCGAGTCACATATACGGGTATACATTCATATCAGCGGATTTAACATTCATTCATGTTAGTTTTACAGTTAATTTATTGATTGACTGAATAGAATCATGCGTCAGGTATAAAATGGTGTCACAGATATATCGTTAAAATAATCGTATACTAAAAATATCTTATCGTCTTCGATGTAAACGTACTACAGTTTTATATCAAGATTTTAAACGTATCACACTTTTTGCTGCGTGAAAAGCCTTAAGGATAGTTATTTTCTCAGTATTCTATTCTAGGTCTTCTAACGCTAAGATCTTGCACTAAAATCTTAATTATTTATCACACAGCACAAATGACGCTGCTTTGTTATGCATAGTTACAGAGTTCATTTTCTGTGCAATAGCAAGTATAATTAGCTTTGTTATGTATTTTTAGGAACACGAACGTTCATGGATTTATTAAACATGTTTTATGTATATATTTAAAATTAAAGATATTCTCTCTCTCTCTCTCTCTCTCTCTCTCTGTGTGTGTGTGTGTGTGTGTGTGTGTTTCATGTAAAATGCACATTAGACAATATCTAATAGCTTTTCCATCATATATATACCTGAAAATATCCACTTATATTAGGATTTCTGTATCATACGGTGTAGTGAAATAATTTCTTACTAATAAACGTAAAATTATGCCTCAAAAGCACTTCTGTATGTAAAAGCACGACTGCTGATAAAGAAAATGAAATAAATTTGCATCCGGTACCGCCTACGAATTATTGCGTGAAGGATACTGGATAAGATATGGTTTAAGAGTAGCTTATTTTAACATAATTTCACTTCCAACTTGAATATTTAGAGCACTTTATCAAACAAGTTTAGACAGACACACAAGATAATGATTTATAATTTATTAAGCTCGGGAATAATACGCAACGCATGGCTTTTAACGCCAAAACGTCTTGTAATTTAGTTCCAATTTATTTTAATTATTTCTGACAAATATTGTCATCTCACAATTAAGAAAGAATAAATTTCTTCAAACTATTTCAATTTCAATATATCATGAATAAAAAACTACCCGTGTTTACTGAAATTATAAATTCGATTTTGTCATAGAACTCAATACCGTGGCTGACGAGAAAGACAGGCTGCGGTTTTGACATTTTGGCCACGCCATTTCTGCCAACTAAGAGTCATGTGACCTAGGGGATGTGACTGTCTTTCTGTGGCTAACTTGAATTAAGAAGACCACATCCCCTTTATCACACGATTCTTAGTTAGCAAAAGAGTCTGACTAAAATGTCAGCACCGCAGCCTGTCATTCTTGTCAGCCATAACTGAATGCAAACTCGTCGAAATCCCATCCACTCTTGTGATGTCACTGAGTTTCATGACATTGAGACCTCCTAATGTATTCCTGTTTCTTCTTCATTCGCGGCAAGCCCGTCTGCATGCACAAACAAATAACCAAGATGAATGTACTGCTGAAGTATAAACCAACGTACCACCTGGTGATTTTAAAGATGTTACAATTGAGCATAAGCCCATCGTTTATGAAACATAGTTAATTGATTTGACAGATGCTTTATCATTTTTTTTGTTTCAACTGATTATTAGTAGGTAATAAGGACGACATTTAAGACCCTGCATTCCTATTGCGTGTCAATCCGGATCCATCTGGATGTACCTATCCTTACTAAAAGTTTTGAATTTTGGTACCCTTGTGTACAGTGAAATTTGTAAACTAGATTCTGATTTGTTTTTTATAAAATTCTTGAATATTTTAATGAATTTCAAAAATCGGAAATTAGTTGCCATTTTAAGCTTAAATAAAATCAATTACTATAAGCTTATATTAATCAAATAGAAAAAAAAATACTCGAATCTATTACAAATGCAAATACTATTCTACAGGTTTTATTGATAAATGCAGTCTGATATATTTTTTGAATTCGAGCTCTTTTTAGAATTAGAAATCTGTTACGCTTCTTTTTCAAATTACCTTCATATACTATTTATCTTACAATCATACATAGTATTTTCTATGTCGCCGCTGGTGAAAATTTTTATTGTGGCTATACACATATACATACACCCACTTTACTATTTTTACCATTTTACTATTTTCAGAAAAATAATGAATTCAAATATAACGAGCCTAGGCAATTACACCGAATTTTTTGACAGCGATTTTAAGAATCATTACTTTTTTTTTTTTTACGAATTAAATTACCTATAGCATAGCTGCCAACTCTCCGGAATTTTTCGGGAGATTTTCCTCCACAATTTTTAGAAAGTTTTACTTTGCATTAAAATTTTGGACTTAACTCATTTTTATGCAATATTTTTTTAATAAAAAAATAGGTACTTTCATGAGCGTTTTCTTGAAAATAATACGACCGTTGAGAGGTTAAACCACATTTTCTGAAAGAAGTTTGGAAACAGAACAATTCAATCATCATGTATATTATTACTTTTTTTTTACATCTTTCGTAAAGTTGTCCATGTTCCGTTCATGAAAATGTTCTTAGCAAATTTATTTTATTTATTTATTTACCTTTTTTACATTAAAATGAAACTTAAAACTTTAGTTAGTGTTGGCTTTAATAAGAGTAGTCTCTTATGCTTTAAGTATTTTAGGAAAAGCCTCAAAATATATTTTGTGACAAAACCTCTGACGTTAACTGAATTATCTTGAGAATTTCTTTTTATATAGGTTTTATGTATTTTAAAAACTAAAAAAAAAGAATCCTGAGAACCTTTCTGTCTAATTTTAGTATTGAGTTTGCTTTTTTTCCAAAATCTAATTCTAATCTTCTTATGGAGTTTTTTTCCTTTCCAACTTTGAAAAATTAGAGCCAGCACTGATTTTACTGTTTCTATACCTTTGTAATTACTTTTCTTACTTTGTTTTGAAACTACTTTTGCAATACGATAATATAAAGAACTCAGGTATTAAATATGTTTACTTTCATAATTTACAATGAATGAATGAAATATATTCTTAATTCTGATCGCTTTCAAAAACAGCATTCAATTCATTTTATATTTATGCTGAATTTTACCATCTATCATAGTTAATAAAGAAGAGGTCGGTTATGGCTTTAGATGCCAACAAACAACGCTTTATTTAAAATTCCGAAAAGATTATATTCGTAAATGCTACTGGAGAATCGACATCTCTTTTTCAAGCTTTAACATTCTCAACTTTAGATTTATTTATTCTTTTCAGCCCCATGTGCATTTTATGCCTGTTTGGACAATGTGTCATTTGCCATTGCGTACCAAAAATATAAGACCTGCAATTTATATTCACCCACTCGTAAGGTTATACACGCATTATAAAAACTTTGGAGAGAATCATTATAATCGGTTGCTAGGAAATCTCCGAAGTAAGTTTTTTTCATTACTATTATTATTATGTTATAAAAAGAGGCTTCGATGCAAAATCTTTTTTTTTTCATTTTTTTTACAGGTCTCAAAGAAATTTTTGTTTTTGAATGCATTTTCCTTTTACAAAAGGAACTTTATAGGAAATGCTATTTCTGATAACTCCCAAAATGCACAAAGTATGAGTTAAAAGTCCCTGGAAGATTAAAAGATGCATGGATTGAGAACGAACAATAATAAATAGGTTAAGCTTGAACAAATGGGATAAGCGCGAGGCGCTATTTTTTAATAGCAATAAAAATACTATACTTAAAAAAAGTTGCTGGTAGATGGTCCTGGCTTAGATGATATGAAGTAGAGGTGTCTGATGAAGAAAACACGGAATCGATGATTCGAGCAATAGTAATACTTTTCCATTTTCCATCTTTGCTAGTCCCTATAAATGACTCTTCAGTCATATGTCCCATACAGAAATGGCGTATCCCTATAATAGGGATTTTCATTTCGGGATGATTCTCATAACCGCCTACTTCGAAGCGTCGGACATTAACTAAGAAGTCTAAAATATTTCGGAATGCAGTGAACACTGATTCACCGTACTTGTTGAAAGATTGACTAATGAAGCTTGATTCGGTAAAGAAAGCGCACTTCCGTCATTGAATAAAAATCTTATGTATATCTTGGTGTTTTATTGGTGTACAATTGGGTTCGCATAATTGCTTCATATTATTGGATTCTCATAATTGTTCGCATAATTGCTACGAATTTTCGGTCTCTTTTGCCTCCCGGAGGTTAAAAATAGATTCAAATTCGTACTCTATGCTTCAACAGGTCTATGCTTCAACAGAACAGGCGTCTAAGCCAATTGTCATCGAGCTCTACTTGAGAGAGTTTGCTGCATTACGCTGTGAATTGTGCTATTGAGGGCAATACTTTGCTTGCTTTTAAAAGCTCGTTTTAAAGTGCTGTATATAAATTCTTCATTTCTGTGTCTTGAGGGAATGTTTACGATTTCCCTCGTAAGTTTCCACTGATTTTTGCCTGTTGAAGTTTTTTATTTTGTTTGAGAAATACGGCATCTGTGAACGCTGTTGTACTGAGCGGACTGTTAATAGCAAGTTACTGTCCGTTAGTGCCTGTGAATTTTATACAGCTAATTGTTCGACAAAGTTCCAGAAGTTCGTGTTTCATCCCGACAAGTAGACTCTTTACTAGAACTTTCTACTCATACTGGACTTTAGAAAGACGAACCCAGGAATCTGGCAGACTTTCCTGCAACAGTATTATGTTATGTATGTCCTATTTGTATAAGCTTCAAATTTTTGTCATTCTTATTTTTTAACTATTTTTAAATTTTTCACCGACTTCTTCTATTAGGTATAAAAGTGTTTATTAGATAGTTTTCTCATATAATGTACTTATTAATGTTGAAACGGTTGAACAATTTTTGATTTACAGAACTACAGACCAAAAAGCTGTAATGGGAATGTTATCCGTTATAGTAAAATAAATCATCTAATGATTTGAAACAACAATCATTAAACTAAATTGCATTTCACGTGAACTACAGTAAAATTCTTATTTAAAAAACAATCATTCTCTGTTTGTAAAAATATTAAAATGTGAAACTGTATTTTTATTCAGAAAAAGAGAAATCTAAAACTTAAAACTGTCACGCTATATCGACATTTAACAGATTTCAAAAGTACAATAAAGTCATAAAAGCTAGGGGATGGTACAAGAATCATGTATGATTATTTGTCACGATATACAGCTATTTGACAGAACGAGTTAAAACTTTATTTGGAGTTTCCTTTCGGAGGCAATTTCGGTAAGTTTAAAGATGAGTCGTTACTTGAAGATTGTTTATATAGGGGAGTACCTTTTGTGATAATTTGCATAATCTTTTTTACGAAGTATTATAGCATATTCTTCTGTTAATGAAGATGCCTTCAGTGATGATTTAATTGCTGACATTAGTTGTAGATAATTTATATCACGTTCACACTAAATTACATATTAAAATGTGAAATATTCAATTTATTCTTTATCACCTTTAACTATTATGTGGAAATAAATTTATTTATTTCCACAATATATATATATATATACCGGGTGTCCAGAAAAGGACTCCCTGATTTCAAAATTAAATATCTCGAAAACAAAGATCGATAGAGGAATGCAGTAAACGGTATGTTTATTGTGAAAGCTGTAAGAATTTTATACAGCAGTTTGAAATAATAGTTACAAAAGCTGCTAACAGATGGCGCTATACGCTGTACAGCTCATTATCAGCATACAATGAAATAATCGTATGAAAGCAAAAAATCGCATCGCAATGTTTTCAAAATGTTCACCATTGGCACTACAGAGGTGGCGCAAACGAAGAATGAAATTTGCCATCACATTTCGTAGTGTCTCAACAGAAATGGATTCGCATGCCACAGAGATCGCCGATTCAAGCTCGTCCAGCGTGGCGAAATGCTTCGGGTAGACAATGTATTTCAATGTGCCCCACAAAAAATAGTCACAGGGAGTCAAATACGGCGAATATGGAGGCCAATCCATGCCGGCACCAGTAAATTTGGGATATTCTAAAGCAATGACTCGATTCCCGAAGTATTCATCAAGAAAGCGAAACACTTGTTCGGTACGATGTGGTCGGGCTCCATCTTGCATAAACCAATCAGTACGTGGTCGATCCTCTAACACTTGCTGTGCGGCGACAAATTGTTCCAAAATTGCAACGTAACATTCACTAGTGACCGTTTCTCGAATGAAAAAAGGGCCAATAATGCCTCTGCTGTATACTGCAGCCCACACAGTAACTTTAGCAGAGTACAGGGGTTTCGCTTCACACCAATATGGATTTTCGGAACCCCAAAATTGCCGGTTCCGTTTATTCATGAATCCATTCAGGTGGAAGTGTGCTTCATCTGTAAATCAGATGCAGCCAACATCAAATTCTTCACTATCAATCATTGTGAGCATCTGATTAGCAAAGTCTCCCTTTGTTGCACAGCTCGTACGGGTATGGCCTGGTGAGTTTCAATTTTGGATAGAAACATGTGTAAGCTCTTTCTCAGTATTTTATGCATGCTGGAACGCTTCAAACCAGTCTCAGATGCAATTCTACGGACGGATGACATTGGATTTTGCTGAATAATTCCAGAAACTGTGGCGACATTTGCAGGCGTAACTGCAGTTTGCTTGCGGCCAACATTTCCCACTAGATCATCAGTTACGCTGCCTATTCGTTGAAATTTGGCGAAGAGCGTACGAATGGTTTTCGCATCAGGTCCTTTTGTAACATTAAATCGTGCTTGAAAACTGCGCCTTGTTTCCGTAGGACTCTTTTTTAACCTTACTCTAGCACCAGAAAAACGCGTTGTTCAATGGAGTACATGGTTTTAATCTCTTCCTTCGGTACGCTAACCTCCTTTCACGCTTCAATAGTGGAACTGATCGCTCTGGGCTTCGAAAAACTATTTATACTAGGCATTACGTATGGCGATTACAGCGCCATCTGTTAGCAGTTTTTGTAACTATTATTTCAAACTGCTGTATAAAACTCTTACAGCTTTCACAATAAACATACCGTTTACTGCTTTCCTCTATCGATCTTTGTTTTCGAGATATTGAATTTTGAAATCAGGAAGTCCTTTTCTGGACACCCGGTATATATACATACACAGGGGTGTCGCTGGCTCTTTTTAACATTTCGACATTTCGCCAATTCATTCGCCAAATTAGATTTTTCCGGACACCATTAAGAAAAGCAATTGTCAATATTTTAGCAAAAACGTATTTTCTTTCGCCAAACGAATTTTATTTTCGCAATTTACGATGTTGGAGATCGACAGCGCGACCTCTGTATACGTATAAATATTTTCATTTCATGATGTAAATGTTCCTCCTTCTGTAGTTTCTCTACCTGACTATTAAACGATCGTTTTAATGCACACTACAATCCTAACTATTCTAAAGTTAACTATTCTAAAGTTCCTTGATATATAATTTTCTATAATTTTAGAGTTTAAATATTATTTAATTTTAAAATAGAGATAGATAATTTGTTTAATTTATACCTTAATGAAATATTCCATTTCTAGACGGAACAATGATACTCGTTAGCATCACCATACTCTGTAAAATGCACATTTCATAAAAAAACAATACATTCAGTGTATTGTCTGCAATGCTTTATAATATTAAGTGAATGGAATGAAGACAATGTTTAAAATGTGAAATGGGACTTATTTTTTCTCAAAGTAGTATTCATATACTTTACTAAATAAAAATAATCCTGTAAAAAGTACAAAAAAGGAAATTAATACATTTCTACCGCTGCCATAGGACCTGGCGAAATTAAATGTTAATGACACGTTTTAAAAAAGTTTTTGAAACTGTGATTTCTTCCGAATAATTTTTTACGAGGTAATAACTGTTAACTTTTCACATCCAGTAAAGACTTTTCTAGTAATTCTGGAAAACATAGAAGGATTAGTAGTTAGGTAATCTCAAAGATAAAATATGTCTCAAAAGAAGCTGATACAAATGAATGAGACAAAAAGAGCCATGAAATGACCGTGAAGATTCGCGTCAATGTTCTGAGTTACGCCATTTTTCCTTCCTGTATTTACAGATATAATATCACAAATAAACTTGACTGATTTCCTCACCTCAACAACACTTCTATATCTATGATAGAATTTCTTCCAACAGTATTGAATGTTGAAGCTCCGAATTGCGAAGAGTTGATTGACTGGTAAACGCTTTCACGTTCTTCATTTCCAATGATGGAAAATGTGACAAACAAATATATTTTGCCATTAATAGTAAGTAAACAATTGACAGAGTTTGAATTCTTTAAAATTCCCATGTCATACTCGGGGTGTTGAGAGAATTATGTAACTGGTGAGAGAATCTGCAGAGAAAACATTTGGGAAACACGCAAGAGATGGATTTATTAGAACAACTTTATTCTAGCTATCGTCAATTCCAAATTGAATGATTAGTCCAACTTCAAACCATAATCCAAATATAGGAACTTTTCTAAAATCTCACAATAATTTTAAATGTGAATTTGGTGGGATGATCATGGGAGACCTAAAGGCATAAATATATTTTTTCTAGTCTTTTGTTTTTCCAGAATAATGAAGACAAAGTGCAACATTTTTAGGAGTCGATTATCTAAAATATCCACTTTTCGACCCACCCTAAATATGTTCCCTGAAAATACAGTAACAGAAAGGAAATATTTGCTGTTATACGCATATGTGTGTGTTTTTAGTTTTCATATTAAATCGAGAAAAGATAAATATATCAATTTAAATGTCTACTATCGATGTCTAAATTTAGACATGTAATCACAACCCCGTCTGGGTGCTATAACGCTGTGTCATTTCAATTTAGCAATAACTTAAAGAAGCATACATATTGATGTTTACTACTTAGATTCTGAACTTAATATTAAAAATCTATATTCATTCTTTAATTACAAGACTGTTTATGATAAACTTTACAAACTTATTCATTTATCTAAAATTTTGTTAACGAGCTGAGAATATTTTAAAGAACATAACCTTATTTGTTAAATATTAAACTTGGTTTAATTTGAATTTCTTGGTTGAACTAATCATTGATGTTGTAATCCCTCATGTGCAATATCAGATAAAGAGGAATTATTAAAGCTGGAAACACAGTTTACCCAAAGTTTGGTGCATGCTAAATTTTCTGCCTTTCCTTAAAATAATGTACGCTGCTTCTTATTAATTGGAAGAATCTGCCCTTTGGAACAATTCAGGAAATTTTGTAAAGGATTTCTGAAATGTTTTATCACCAAGGGATAAAAATCCCACGTGTATCTTACGAGGCAAAGCCGTAAGTTAAAATAATTTTGCGGTAGATAAAACTCTTCATATCTACGAAAATTTAAAGACTCTTACGAGAATATGGAAAGAAGTCATGCGTTGAAGGTATAAAATGCATTTTTAAAAGTAAAATTTATCGATTAAATAATGATCTTCCCTGTTAATATTTTGTACAATGCATAAAAAATAGGTCGTTTTCTATCTATATGGTATTTAAATATATTGCATGTTTCTCTCTACCCATATATACACGGTAATTCATAAAAAAAATTATCGAAAAGGATTAAGAAATTCGGACATCCAGTTAAAATAAAAAGTAGCTTAAGGACATGCGTAAATGATATTCAGGGCTGCTGGAGAAGGCGCCCATACACGAAAATATATATACTCGTCCACTTTTTAAAGATTTCCTCAAATCAACGAATTCAACATATTCTTTAGCCAAATACAGACGTTTTCATTTAATGCCTTTTCACATTAAGTTATAACTTGTTTTGCTTCAATCTACCGTTTATCCCTCACACTATAAACAGCTTATAAAACACTTTTTTGATAACATTTATGGAACTTAATAGTTCGTTTCAAAATGATACATAGATTCTTTTCCATAAATCTCATAACATTTGAGAAAGGCAGAATCATTTAAAATGTTTCGAGGAAGGAACACAAGTTTTTCGGAAACGATTAAGCTTGTAATTAATCTTATGGCATTAAAAAGTTGACAGGTATAAAGTAACTAAAAATTACGGAAATTTTCAATCTGAAATTTTAAAATTAAAAATTCAAGCAGTCTTTGTTCTAGAAAGCAAATCGAACATAAGAATTCTTTAGAGCACGTAATAAATTATCTCTTTATATGACGCCACACCCCTTTGAGTATTTTTATCTGGTCTCGAATGTTAAAGTCATGAATAACTCAATGCCATCAACAGTCGTGAAGGAGCTTTTAAGAATCGATTTTTATAGATGATTAATCGATATCGACTTTATGATAGGTTTAAATAATAAAACAATTTTTGCCGAGTTTTATGTATCACTATTGATTAGCTTAAGGGAGGTGAGAAAAGAGGGAAGAGAAAATGCAAAAATAACTGTCTTAACACTAACTATGTAAGCATACGCGAAAATATTAAAATCCTCAAGTAGTTGAAATCATGTTGCACGCTGCAGTGTACGAAAGTTGCTAGATTGAAGAAAGTTAAAATTTAGTGAAAATAAGTGTGAAAGACAATACTTAAGGTTTCTTATAAGTATGCGTTCCTTTACATCTTGTTTATTTAAGCGTTTTCATGTTTTGTTACCATTTATTTAAACAATTAACACTACAGTGTTAATAGCTTAAATTTTAAATTAATAATATTTGCAGCTATTTTATGGGACAAGAAACAGTCCATTAATTCTGGATGTTCTGTCTGCTATAAATAAAAAAAGCGTTGATCTATTTTTAATGTAATGAAAATTAATTATATATTTGTTTGTATGTAACATTATTAAGTAGCGTTAATAGGACTGTGATGGAATTTTATAAGCACGGTTATGTGCAGAGATGTAAGTTGTAATTTAAATCTAATTCTGTAAATCACACTCTGATATATTTTGTAAAATGAAGTGTGTCTTAACACAAAAGAAATTTAAGATAAACAATAATTACTCCTAATATACATATATATTCCCTATTTCCTCAAAAAAAGATTTTCAATATTTGTGTCGTTAAATTTTCCCTGAAGTTCCTGTCGTCTGTTTAAAATCTGTATTCTCTCAAACTGCCTCCAATATCCTATAAGCCTCTTGCTTCTGAATGAAAAGGATACGAGACCAGGGTGTTTCAAGAGGAAACCCTAACTTTGAAAATGAATAAATCAAAAAATTTGATAGATAGAAGCCACAAACGTTTGGTCACAAATTGCACTGACAGATGGTGCTATAAGCGGAAAATACGGATGCTAGAAAGAGAGTTATGACCCCGAGAACAATCACGTCAAATCAAAATCGTTTAACATGTGCATCTTCCACACTACACGCCATGGTCGTAGCCAAGAAAATATTTCGAGATTTGGGGAAGGGGATGAGGTCAAGAATTATACACAAGTCCATTCATGACTTTTCCACAAATATCGAATAATTCAACGTACTCTATCATCGAATTTTTCGTCCAGAAATTCAAGAACACTTGTGTATGGTGTAGGCGAGTCCCCATCTTGCATAAACTGTGACGTACCTTGTTGATCATTCAACGGTTGTAGAGTGGCATCATATGTTTAAAAAGTGCAATATACCGTCAGCCATCATCGTTTCTACCAAAAAAAAAAAATTAAATAAAAAATAAATTATTAAAATAAAATATACAGTTACAATATTTGAAAGTGATTGCAGCCCAAACATTAAGTTTTGGGCAATAGAAGGGTCGTGAGTTTTACAAATAAGGAATTTCTTACATCCATCTTACCGCTTGCAGCGCCAGCTATTGGTATAAATCGTAACAAAAATTGTGTGGCCTCTGAATCAAATTCTTAAGGTTTCTTTGATAACCATGCCACTGTTTCATGCTTCAGTGAATCCCCGTTCTTGAGTTTTTTACTTTCAAAGTTAGTGGTATTTTGTGAAACACCCTGTATATTAGCCTTACGTTTTCTCCCGTGAAAGCCTGTTTACAGTCTGTAACAAAGAGGGATTCTTAGTAGGGAATTCGACATTAGTTTGAACTCTGATAGTATATTATCTAAGATGCACGTAATATGTGTGCCATTTCTTCGTATGGATATTAATTGTTATGAAGAGAGCGAAATAACCGATTGCTGGGATAATTTGTTAATATTATAATATTCTATAAAACAAGTTTTTCGCTAATGATTCTTTTATTTCACTAAATATTAAATTCTGAAATGGGATGCGTATTTACTTAAATATTGCTGCATGTTATAATCTGCTTTGGGATTAATTGTTTAACGGTTATTTTAGGAGATGTTTAACTTTTGAAATCTCACGATATCCTGTAATTAGACTGTATAAAATATATTTCTTTCCGGAATTTTAGTTTAGATTATTATCATAAGCTGACAGTTTAGCATGATGTCAAAGAAATATTGTTAAAGATAAGAATTAATGGAATAAAATAATGAAAGTATATTTAAGGAATAAACAATCTTGTACCACGCATTAAAATTTCATTTCATGTATTTGTATAACAAAACATAAATCTGGACTAAAATGGCATTTGCCTAAGCTGAGCAACGTATATAGCTATAAATGCTTTACTTTTTTCAGGATTTTTATACTTTTAATAAAAAAAAAACACATGTATGACTTTAAGCTGAAAATTTTGTTGTTGGAAGTCATGTCTTCTTGATCCTTCTCAATAAGAAAAAAATATTCAGTGGGATAAATTTAGCCAATAGATACAAAATAAAGTCCCCGCACTGTCAGGGAAGCTTGATGGATTTCTACAACGAATTGTCTATGCAACTTTATCTTCGAGGAAAAGAAAAATCAACATTTTCTTAGACTTAAGAAAAAGAGGAAGATATATATCTTTTTCTAGATTCAATGTATTACTAAATTCTTTTGAGCTTTGCATTTTTGTCAGGGAAGCAAACATGTTGTACCAGTAATGACGTTGCTCATTTTTTAAATTGAAAATCCATTGTTAGTCTTTTATAGAGCAGATTGACTTTTGATATGATTTAAATTTGAGTACAGTTTAAGGGCTATTATTTGGCAATGAGCATGGATTTGAAATCAAGGGCGGATTGAAGGGAGTTACTTCCATATTTTACTTCCATAAAATGGATTTATATGTCAATCTTCTAACTAAGCGCCCCCCCCCCTCCCCCGACAAACTTGCATTAATCTGCCATTGTTTGAAATTAATAGTTATGAAACACATAGGTTTCAAAATAGGTAGCAAAACTTTTTAAACAGAAATATCTATGTATGTAAAATTAGACGTTTGTCTGTACGTTATTTGGAATTAAAAAAAATTGCGATTTCTATCCGTTTCAAGCACCTGGGAATCCAATACCAACATTAAAAAAAAAGTTTTTCTCTCTGTCATTCTGTCCGTGACGCTTTTTCAATTCGGCATCACATGAAAACCAATGAAGCGAATTGAATGAAATTTGGTGGGATAATAGGTGATCACTCAACTTAAAATATAAGAGTCAATTTTTTAAAAAATCTTGATTAGATTTTAATATTTTGCGAAATTCGTTTTAAACTGGATACATTTTTGTACGCGCATCAAGTAATAACGTCTAAACCGAATGAAATCAAATTTGAAGGCATGATACTTGGTCACTCAAAATATAGTCATCGAATTTTTTAAAACTTTTGATTAGATTTTTAGATTTTGTGAAAATTGCGCAAAATATTTTCGAGGAATAATGTTAAAATATCTACATTGAATGAAAGAAAATTTAGTTACAAGTTAGGAATGACGTCTTGACTTGAAAAACTCATTCAACCAGAATAAAGACATTCTCTATAATAGTAAAATTTACTGATCACTTATCGGCGAAATTTCTCAGGAGTTCCAAAGTTCATCAGGCGTTAGTGTTAGCAGCAGGTCTGTTCATCGAGAGTTAAACAACTTGGGATTCTACGGTCGTGCAGCCGCTCACAAGCCGAACATCACTCCACAGAATGCGAAGCATCCATTGCAATGGTGCAGAGCTCACCGTCATTGGACTGTGGACATGTGGAAAACTGTTCTTAGGAGTGATGAGTCTCGCTTTACAGTCTGGCAGTGGGATGGACGCGTCTGTGTTTGGCGGATGACCGGCGAACGTTTTTTTCGGGACTGCATTCTGCCAACTGTTAAGTTTGACGGTGGCAGTATAATGGTGTGGAGGTGTTTTTCGTGGTTTGGCTTGGGTCCGTTAGTTCCTGTGGTTGGAAACATGAACTCTGCGATGTGTGTGGACATTCTGGACAATGCTGCACTCCCAACTCTATGGCAATATTTCGGGGAAGGCCCATTTCTCTTCCAGCAGGATAACTGCTCTATTCACACATCGAGGCTTGCACAGACGTGGTTTGACGAAATGTGTGTTCAAAACCTGGACTGGCCTTCTGAGAGCCCCGATCTAAATTTCATAGAACACCTTTGTTAGAACGCATATTATGTAGCCAGCCAAATCGACCATCCTCACTGCAAGCATTCACTTCAGCTGTGATGGACGACTGGAAGTCAATTCCTATGGCCACCTATAAAAATTGGTGGAAAATCTTTCCAGACGTGTGCAGGTTGTCATCGATGCAAAAGGGGGACCAACATCATAGTAATATGTACCCCAGGAAGCTCTAAGTCCATACCACTGGGTGTCCGGATACTTTTGGCCATATAGTATATAATAATAATTATAAAAAAAGCAAAACCAGCAAATTTGCAGAGTTAAAAAAAATCACCACAATTTCCGGGCAGTTTTAAATTTTAATAATATATGCAGTAAACTTCAATATTATCTGACTTTTTTTCCGGAAATGATTAAAGAGGATTAATTTTGAAGAGCCACCGATTTTGCATTTTGTTAAATATAAAAGAAAGCTATCATTATTTAACTGTAAATTCCACAGTGCGTACATCATATCTAAATCGTTGCAGCGCTTGTTAAATCTGTCATATATAGTGCATAAGAATGGAGACTTACTTCAGCTCGTATTCTTAGCAACCTTAGTTAAAACCACTGTTTTGACGACGTATCAAAATGACTTATATACGAGTCAACGCTACAGATGCCCAGCAACGCTTTCTCAACCATAGGCATTGAGGTGCAGAATCAGCATCCGGCCAGATAGTTAGCCTGATGCTGGGTCTTTATTAGAGTTTAATTCTGCTGGAAGTATGGGTCATGATATAATCAGCCCACTCAAAGTGTGAAAGGCAAACTCAACCTTGCTCAACCCGAGGATGCAACACTGGATTCTCCTTACGGCAACCAAGTAAACATTACTCATTAGGCTTCACTCATATGAATATAGATTAGATGATATAAGTGAGTCAAGTAATAACAAAACCACTCCTTCACTAAAGACAAAAGGGATATTCAAAATATATTTATGATCCTCTTGCTTTTCACAGAACCTTCACTAATTGAACTTCATTACAAAAAGCTGTTTTCATTAGTTGTTAGCTAGTTACAGTAAGTATTTTATTAAGTTATCCGAGACGTTTAGTAAATAAATAGTCGCTTCTCAATTTGCGGAATTTCGTGCAAATCTTCATACATTGATTATATATATACATAATAATATACATAATATAATAATAATAACATAAATAAACATATTTACATATGTACATACAAAACGAAAGAAAATAGGAGAGAAAAAAAATCAGTAATATTTAGTAGCATTTGTTGTATGTTGCAAGTGGGTGACTACCAAATATATTAATTTTTACAAGATCTTTATCCTGATCAAAATATTTTTCTGTTTTTCTTCTCATGCAGTTAATTTTTCTTTCTATAAATAGCTACTACTAAATAATTCTAAGGATAATCTCTACTTATTATAAAAGAAGGTGTCTGTGTGTCTGTGTGTGTCTGTCGGCAGCGTTACGGACAAACGGCTACACCTAGAAACACCAAATTTGGTACTCGGGAAGATGTAAATATGTAGTTGTGCACCTAGAAGCGATTTTTTCAAAATTCGACCTAGATTTTTTTTATTTTATGTTTTATGCGATTTTTGGCATTTTTTCTCACCTAATTCGTAATGACGGCGGAAATTACGCTCGCAGCAAAACGGCATTTGTATCATCGGATAGAGGAGAAAATTTTCTTTTAAAAACAGTTTGTTCTGAATACGTAACATGATTTACCGATTTTTAGGAATTTTTTTACTAAGCATTTGCTTCGGCGAATTGTTTCGTAAAATAATTTTAAAACTGTCGCATCTTGAATTCTATCCGTCATAACTTTTTGATATTTTGACAAATCGTGAAACATTCTTTTCTCTCTCTTTTAAAATAAAAACGAAAAAATTATGTAAATTAGATGATTTTTTATGAATTTTAATGCAGCCTAATGTTTAGAATTTAATAGCATCAACGCGATCTTACGCCATTCATTACATTGCGATCACGGCACGAGAATTTATCTTCGGTTGTTGCCACAGAAAGGATTAGAAAAAAGGGTTTTCTCAACCAATCGAGTTTTTAAATGGGATATCGAAATTTCAATTTGCAAGTGAGGATCTATGACGTCAAATGCTTTAAGATACGTAAAAATTACGCCATAATTTTAATTCATTTATTCCAGCTCTATTTTCAACAGAGGGAGACGATATTTTGATTAAAATTTACTGTAGAAATAAACTAAGAAATTCACGATTATTATTATTAGAAGTGGTATTTTAATCCGGTGCTTATTTAAAAATTGAAATGTCTTCACGGTGCTGAAAATGTTCATTTTAAAAATTACAAAGTTCGTTTCAAAGCGCGATATATTAAAATTTTTCTATTTACTATTTTTATTTTTGACATTTAATTATGGCGCAGACGTTGCCTAACATATGCATACAGGCTGCGAGTATAGTTTTATTTTAACGTTGAATTACGTTCCTCCATAAAGGTCCTACATAACGCAAAGTTTTAATGATACCGTTTGAAAACTATGCGAAATATCGAAATTAACTCCCTACACCAACTGGGGTATCCTTTACGGCAGTCAAACAGTGACGTCATAAATTAAAAAAATGCGTGAAATTTGTAAACTCTGCAACTCTGCGCCATGTCACAATTAAAGCGGGAATAAGTAGCTCCTCGAGATTACACAGTTTGATGTTTTTCAGGAGACAGGACTATGGAGGATATAAAAGATATCGCTATATTAGATACATGGATAGTTAAAATAGCCTCCCTTGGATATTTTCTCCCCACAATAAGATGAAATGGTTTGCGGCGCTAAATACGCCAATCTTATAAAACTATGTATAAATTAAATATATATGGAGAGTTTCCTTAATGGCAACCATTATGTGAAATGATTATTATTTATGCTAATGCGTAAATTGCAACGAATCGCCATAGAATCAAAAGATTCCATTGGGGCCAAATAATCTAAGCTGTTTCTTTTAAGGGAGCCTTGAAGAGGGAGAAGCGAAGATAGATAGTATTAATGTACGTAATAGGTAGTATCATTAGATTCGTAAGGATAATATGAATAAATCATAATATACCACGTTAATAAATATTTCATGAAATTAAAAGTGTTTCTCCTTTTTCAACGGTTGTCTTACAACCAACTAAACGAAAAGTAATTCTAATTTGCGTTAATATATCCCGCAGTAATTTCAACAGAGGAGATTACTTGAACTTTTTAAAAAATGAAATTCTGTTTTGTCACATGCAGATATGATTTTAGTAGTAAAATATTCGCTTATTCCCGTATGAAGAGCGGGTGCGCAGTTATCTTAAAAACATCTCTTGAAAATAGCATAAATGAATTCAGAAGACCTCAAAACGTGTAAATACACCAAAATCTCGAAGTCGAATTTTTTCATGATTACAATACTTTCCTTATATGGTACATGTTCGGAAAGAAATAAATGGTTGTCCATTCCATGCAGTGTCTTAGGTATTTAATGCTACAACTTGAGCCTAAAAAACAGTATGATGTAGAAATAAGACATTTTGAAAGCCAGGAGTTCTCTGCAAACCATTAAGCTTTTCACTTTTTTGATAGTGAATGACACTGACGTAATTTTTTGAGTCATTATACTGCAATGATGCCAGGTTAATACTCGTGACGCAAACTTTACATCAAGAGTCAAATAATTTATCTCTTTTTCTTTAAATTCCACATCACGAATAAATTCGAATTACACATGTAAGGAAAATTTTCGTTTCCTACCGTGCGAAGAACGGGCATGCAGCTAGTTTTACTATAAAACTAAATTTTCAATCATCAGAATTAAACCTTGCTATTTCTAAAAACCCTTTAAGTTTTACACTTTGGAAGAAATAGTACATATAGAGGTTGAATAATTTTTAATGTTAACTTTCTTTATTTAACATTAGAATAAAATATAACTCTGAAAAGAGTGTGTTTTAAAATCACCTTTTTTTTAGTGCTTGGTAGTATATACGGAATTCTAAAACTGTTATGTGTAAGTCAAATCCAAGTCAGACATTTTTTAATGTTAACCTTTAAGATTCATATTAATTTAACATAATGCAGCAAATTACTTAAATATATAAACCAGATATGAAACATGTTATAAAAGGGCATTTTTTTAAAATCTCAAGTTACATGTCGTATATCTTACACCTACCGAAAGCATTACTAAGCTGATCGGGAACAAAATTGTATGTAATAAAATAACTTGGAAATATTAGAACCAGGTATTGATTTCCCATCAGTGAAGTTCATTTTTTGTTTCAGAGGGCGAATAGGAGTGTCAGTGGCATTAACATATTCTCAAAACAAACGTTTCGTAAATCTTGGACATGAATCAAAAATTCCGCATTAAAAATGCATTAATTACCTAAAACTATCGATAACATTTATTGCAAAGCTTAAAAGAGTTTTGGCTAATTCACTAGACAAAAAAAAATTATTTTTGAGAAGGATTGCATGTGCCCTAATGATTCAAAATCGTGAAACCACATGCTAATTCATTGGAAACAAAAAATGTAAAGTTTCCAAAACACAGAATGACGGAAAAATCTAACTTGTGTGATCTAAAGATCAGTTTATTTATTTATTAGGAAAGTTTTAAAATTCAAGTTAAATATCAGGTTTTTTTTTCCTAAATTAGTATTTACGAATATGTATATGTATAAGCTTCTACAAAGCACTAAGATAGACTTTTATTCCTTAAGCATTGATAAGTTACAAAGTTACGTAAAAATATGGAACAATATTTCAGAGGATTCATTTTATTTTCAAAGTGTTAAATTTAACTAAAACATTTTTTTTTATTTTATACGGCCGCCATATAAAAAATATCCTGGTTAGTAAAATGTTCCCCATCCATAAATAAATAATGTGCAAAATTTGAGAATTGTATCCTGGAAATTGTTGGAGATATAAAAATAAATATATGCCGATTTAATTATTTTTCAGACTTTCAAAGGGAAAAAAAAATCTTGATCGATGACCGCGCTTCAAGAGTCACGCAAAAACTACTTAAGAAAACAATGATTTAATAAATATAAAATATATATTATTGGTATGGTATAGCCACTTACCAAACTTATTTAAACGCATGTCTGACCCTTCTTAACACGAAATACTGAAATTCTGTACATCATCAAATTAAAGCATGGTGGTACATTTTACTAATTTAGATTTTTTTCTATAGCGGGGCCGTATAAAAATTTAAATTTCGTTTTTACTTAAATTTAATCTCTTAAAAACTTCAATCAATACCATAAAATTCTGTACCTGTTTTTGAATAACCTTGTAATTTATTGTTTGCGATCAAACTTATTATGCTGTATTTAAATATTGTAAAGAGATAATAGAAGTTGGGGTACAATGAAACATACTATCGTAAATTTTTAAGATTTGTCATAGAAAGTTGGTCTGATCCACGTGATATACACTCACACACGTGATATACATATATTTGTTTCAGTTAGTGATGTGATTTGCAGACAATCGCATTTTTACAACAAGAGGTATTGAGAATTATTGGATTTTCTCCAATAAAAGTAAATTTCGCTCCTAAAACTAATATTGTCTTACCCCCTTCTTTTCATATGTATAATTATTTATTTTTCAAATATTGTGATCACTATGGTGTGGCCTTTATATTTTCAAAATCAGAATTCAAAAAAGAAAATATTAGGATATAGTAAAAAAATTTAGTTTGTAGCATCAATTTGGGGTACAATGAAACACTTGTAAATAGGGTACAATGATAGATGTTGTATTGTACCCATTAGTCCGGCGTGAATGCACTCACTTAAAGATGTTACTATTAAATATTTATACAGACATCCCATAAAGCTAACAAGGAATTGTTTTTTAAACATACTCCATCTTGAGGCCATGTAGATATCCAAGAAGTGCAGATTAGGAACTATGGGCTGTCATCACATAACATGTATGACACACGTATCGCTCTAAATGATTATGTTTTGGTCAATGAAGGTGAATGTAAACATAAAGAAATGTACTCTGCAGGGTAAAGAATGAATTTAAATCAAATGGAATGCGAAGTTCTGTATGTCAAACGACTGCGCCCAGGCTTCAAATTTGTACGCTCTTCGAAAATATACATTTTTGAAAAAATTCAAATTGAATCAAAACTACTAAATCCTGTTCCTTCCGATGGTACGATAAGGGAAGCAGAAATGCTAATTTTTGAATTCCAAATTAGTAAATTTAAAATAAAGTGAAAAACTATAGGGTAACCTCTAATAAAAGAATTATGTTATCATCTTAAGCTATATAACAGCTTAATTAAATTTCATATTTATGTCTCAATAATGTTTATTTTAAATATAGATATAGCATATATGCTGAAATTTGAATTTTGACACATATTATTTGAGTGGTTGTGAAGTGTTATTAAGTGTTTCATTGTACCTTGGTATATGGGGCACATAAAACACTGGCAGAAATTTACTGTTTTTAAATTTTTTAAATGTGAAAATGCTACTTACAAACTTATAAAAATTCATATAGATGGGGAAAAGAGTAGGTTAAAAGTGTGCATTAATTTATTTTTGCACACGCAAATCTGTGATGAAGAAAGAAAAGTAGTAAATTTTATTTCATTTTACCCTAACTTCCCTTACTTACACAAAAATACAAAATTTTTAACTTAAATTTGGGCAAAACTTAGCTATTAAAAAGTAATTTTTGCGGTCTTCTTTTCGCCACACCATTTCCAAGTAGATAAGACACTGAACATAGTAGACGGTTGAAATTTGAAAGTCCGGCCCTGTCGCTCTACTGTCTATCTAACGGTCTGGAGTTTGGGGAGGTTTTCTTCAGACGTAACGTAAACATTGGTTTCAGCCATTTAAAAAGTCCTTTTCTCAAGGCATCCCCTACTACGCAGACGTCCGTCGTGTAAGCTTGTGATAACACAACACACCACGGTATTCTTTTTCTTTATCAAGAATTAGTGAAAATATTTTAATTAATTTATACTAGGGAAAATCCGTAGTACTTCGTTTTGTCTGAAATTTTACTGTGAGTATTTAATGTGTATTATAATTTAATGTTAGACAGTTTAATAATTCATTATCAATTTCCTCTAATTCAGATAAACTTCTCATTGCAAGTTCTTATCTTACATGTAAATGTTAATGTAGGTCCAAATGACTAAAAACATTTGTTTAAAATGGTGCATCAGATTATTTGAGCAATTCACATTCGCTAGTAGTGAAATCTGTAATACCTAAAATTTTACTATATATTATTATACAGAAAAATAGTAAGTACTGGTTGTTTGTGTGTTTTGTTTAAACTTACAAAGAATCTACTAAAAACAGGATATTTTATGTAAATTGCTTATCAAATAAATCCGAATATCCGTTTATAATAACGATATCCGAATATCCGAATATAAATCCTCTTGAGAATAAAAATAAAATTGAATGTAAAGATGTCTTTATTAAATATGTGTATTCCTTGCGTTTAATCAAACTTACTAAAAACCACTCCTCCCCCAGTGCCATTGATAAGACTTATTTTAGGGAGGGGGGAGATGATAAACTGCCATGTCAAATATCGGTTTTTAACAAATTATCTATTTTTTTTTTCAAATGTATTACAAACTTCTTACTTTTGCCAACTGGGTTTGTGTATATTTGCCTAGTGTATCAGAAATAGAAAATCGATTATAGTTTTCGTTATTTTTTTATCAACTAAGCATCTACTTTTGTTAACTTTAATAGAATTTGCAAGGGGGGGGGGCTCTCACACTTTTCCTCCTCCTTTAGCGAGGTCCCTTCTCCCACTTTTTTTATACGTATAATATTTGTCTTTTAGAAATGTAATTTAGAAACGTTCTTAAATTATGCTAACATTCTATTTCGGCTTCAACATTAATAAATTATGAGAAATTTCTCTAACCTAAAGTAGTGTAAACACGGGTTTGAAGCTTAGTTCTGCAATCTGCATAATATATGGACAATCAGCGTAAATTACTTATCCTGTTGTTACGTACAAAGTTAGATTTAATCACATATTGTCAGTTCATGTAAATACACCATGCTGATAGTACCTTAAGGCAGAATAACTAGTTTAGTTAAATCAATATTGAAGATCCTATTATGTTCAATTATTGTTTAAGGGATATATATTTTAAAATGTAGATAGCAGAGATTTGTAATTCTAGGTATCTGGCGTTGTGACGTTAATTGGAACGTTTTCAAAGTAGTTATCTTCCAGGTAAAACAACATATTTTGAAGTTTTAGTGATGACATTCTCACTTCGCTTAGTAGTGAAGATTTTGTAACAACAATAATAATAATCTAATTTAAAATGTATACCTAATAATTTTATTAAATAAATAAATGCAGTAAAAGAACGTCATAACTTGGATGGATATTTTAAAGCTAAAAAATACGTATTCAATGATTTGCTATTATATATACTAAGCTTTTTTTTTTTTTTTACTCTGCAGTATTAGACTACCGAAATACATACTTCAAAAGTATTAGTTAACACATTAAACCCGTGGCTTTAATAATAAATAGATAATTAATATTTTAATTATATTTAAATTTCTGTTAGACTGTATATTAATAATAAATTAATTTAATATTCGATTTAGTACAGCTGCGGAAAAAAGGCCCACTTGCTCTTTACTTCGCCATTATTCGCCGGACTGCAAAGTTATATATATACCATTCGTTTGCAAATAACGGATACTTTAATTTTCTAGTAATTTAATTTGCATAAGGGGCCGTCTTCATATTCAATTTTGCATCAAATTCGTTTTTTTTTCAATTGCAACATACTACTTTATTAAACGAAAGAAAACCTTCAAATTACCCTTAATACGAATTTTCACCAATTTTCTACGATAATTTTCGGAGATATTGCGATTCACTTTTTGCGCAATTTTAAGGGACTTTCTCCAAATTGAGAAACGCTATTTGTAGGTTCCAAACTTTTCGCCTTTCATTCATTTCTCTCGCGAGAGTTAAAGGAAACAAGTATTATTTTCACGGAAAATACTGTTTCTAGTCTTAAAGTTTTTTGTACTAAGAATATCAGGTGTAGAATTTAGAATATTTAGTGAGTGGTTCAAATGACCCGTGAGTCCATAACTTCCTTGGTTCGTACACATGATTTAAAGGAAAAATCCAAAACGACTGCTCACGATTTTGAAAATCTTTCTAATTTTAAAATTGTTATTGAGTATTTCTCTGGAAGATTCTCTTAGACAGGTGAAATGTCGCCAGGAGTGAGAGGCTGTTCTCTTCTCTTCTGACTACAATCATGAATGTTACTCAGCTACGGTCGAACTTGAAGAATGGTTAATGATTGAAAATTTATTTGTTTGAATTTCATGTAAAAAATGCAATTACTTTTTTTGCCGACCCAATATTATCACTTTGTTTGTTATTTCACTTTCTTAATATTTCTTTCTTTATATTATCGTCTGAAATGTAAAATATTCTTATAAGACTTTTGCCAGTATTTTAATTTATAGTCAGATGAAAACGGGATTTCGTTAAAGTATGAGGAAGTCCAAAGACCTAATGTTTCCAATATTAAAAAGTTCAAGCAGCGTCAAATAAAGTAGCGTCAAATCCATGCCTGGAATGTTGATGATGTTAGTTTTTCAGAAATAGGACGTTGTGTTGGAAGACATACATCTACTGCACCTAATTCTTTAGATGTACAACATTTTATCTCGTGGGATATGGTAGCGGACGCAAAAGTAGACGCTTTATAGAATCCCCATCAAAATGTAAAAACCTCTAATTTATTTGCTTCAAAATTTGATATTTTTAATACCGCTTTCTTTTACTGTTTTTGCACAAAAGAAATCTAATTAAGTTTATTTCACGCAATTCTCAAAAAAATTGCCACTTAATAAATTTATATATGGTCCCTTAACTAAAGAAAAAAACACATTTTATTTAATATAAATTAAACTACTAAATGTAAAAATTTGAAATTTTGCACAGCCATGTAAAATCACCTTTTGCATCTATTTCCATCAAAATTTGGCTAGGTAGCTATTCATAATTTTTTTAATATTAATTTAATAATTCATATTAATATTTTATTAAAAATTATAATAATAGTAAATTATGTTTGCGTCGTTTAGTTCTAATAGTACGAATAAAAGTCAGCTTTTTACTATCAATATTATATGAGATATGAATTAAAGTATGAAAAAATATTTTAACATAGGGGGAGGGGGATTTTGGGTGCTCACAACTCACTCATTTTCTGTCCAAATTTATTGAAAATTGGTATCGTAGAAAATTGGAAGTGAAATCTAGGAGTTGCTATTGGAAAAAAAAAAGTTTATGCGCACTTTAATATGGTACAATTTTTATGTATAGCAACTTAAAGTGTACGTCAATCATAGATGATTGGTATAAGTAACTTTGCTGTACGACGAACGACGGCTGAATAAAAATCAAGGGGGCCTTTTTTTCCGCAGCTGTACACATTGTATTTCCATAAGCCGAAAATTATGTAGAATCTGTTCTTCAAGTAATTTTACATCCTAGGTATAAATGCACAGATTGTTGGTGATGGCTAAAATCATTTGTCTTAAACTGGAGGTCGTAAAATAGGTTCGTTCTTGAAGTTAACTTCATTAGGAACAGAGGACAATATTAAACTCTACATCATAGAGATACTATTTTTTTTTAAATAAGACATACTTTTCTCTCATGTTAAAGCTGCAGAAAAGCAAAGCAGAAAAGGAGGAGGTGTATTCAATAGTGTTATGCCATTAAAAGGGAATTTAGAATTTTGAAGTATAAAAGATAACTTATTTAATTTACCAGTTCTGACGTTAAAAGGAAAGAGATAGATTTGGCGATTGTAATAAATTAAGTTCGATGATAAATCTAAACCTAGGAAGAATAAACAAAAAAATAATATTATTTCTCAATAAGTGCTTTGCTATGAAGTGAAAAATAAAAGAAACTTATTATCTTTATTTTTTCACACATTGTTTGTTTCGATTTCCTTATTTATTCCTAGCAACATTGTCAGCACGTTTGTAAGTTTTCATAAATTTCTTGGAAGATATAAAAGAATTGGATTCTGAATGAAATCAATCAGACTTTCCATTTTATGTCATGTGCGTGAAATTGGATGTATTCCCAAGTTAGTAAATTCGTATATTTTGAATACGGCCTATATGAAGACTGCTCAAGTGGACATGATACGTGTATGAACCTGTCAAAAATGTGAGTATGTTAAAAGAGTTTTGACAGTTACTTTCTGATACAGAAGTACTAGTAGGCGGATTTCCGTAGCTATTAACTAGATTCTCTAGGAAATTCATCTACAGTACTATCTTAGCTCTCAAGTTGTTAAATAATAAAGTAATTGGTTTGAAGAAAACAACAAACGTGCAACTATGAAAATTTCTTTAACTGCAGTTGTCTCTAAGCTTCTACTTATCCTTGTGTAATCATTTTATTCTTTACTATTCTGAGTCGCTTTGCAATTTTGCATGAAAACAACAAGTTTTAATACTTTGCTAGTTCTTTACCCGATTAATGCTCGATTGTGAAGTTATTTTCCTTATGATTACTTTTTTTTATTTCAACAAAGTACTAAACGAATACAAAAGGGAACTTAAATTTCACTTGGGGTGCACATTTGTAAGGAAAAAAGTATCAGTTTTTCCCAAAATTTATCTCGGAGTTTCATCAAGGCACATATCTGTAAAATCTGAATAACGTGATAAAAATGTTTTCCGTTAAAGAGTTTAATATAATTTAATTTGCTTACAGATAAGTGACCATTGGAATCAATCAAAAGGTCCTTAACGCAATGGTGTACCCGGAAATTTTGTTTACTAAATCAAATTAATTTTGGTTCCAACGAGCGGCTTCAATACAAAACAAGTGTGATTATAAATAAATCGATGCATTTTTAAGGAGTTCCACGTTCCAAACTCATCTGCCTTTGGTTTGATTTGCCCTCTCAGGTCTCCTGCTCCACGTTTGATAAATCGGCATCCAAATTGATCTAAGTTTCTTCTCTCTTACTGTTTTCAAAAGAGCAATCCTTTGTTCTGAAATGAAAGTCGATTCATCAATTTGGTTTTCTCGAAATTGAATTGAAACAATCATCAGTCTTCATTTACTATTTTCTGTAAGGATTTTTCTGTCTTTAGTTTGAATTCGCTCTTTGAAATAGGAGCTTCTCTAACACTACAAGATCAAGTTTTTTTATTGCCTTTATATATACATAGATATAAATCTATAAGTATTTGAAGCATGTTACATTTCGTATCAGATTAATAGCTGTGTGTGAAAACGTGAAATGCACTTTTGCTGTCAGCTTGAAAAAAAGAATAAAATAAAAGCATATGTGTTCGTGTTGGATATGAAGAAATGAAACTGTGCATATTTAAGTTGAAGACGATATCATTATTTTTGAACAGAAAACTTCTTTAGGCACGTTGGACACTCTTTTAGGATGTTGAGAAAGCACTGAATTTGCATTACCGTCACGCTCAAGCACATATGGGGGAAAAGTGGATTGTGACGTCATAGCTACATGCTTCATGCCTGCTGAGATTTCTTTCTCCTTTCTTTGAATTTTAGTGGTGCCTGCTGTCATCTGTTATCATACGTAAGAGCTTCAATCTACTTTAAAACTGCGTCTTTCGAGCTTCCGCGACTGGAATCGAACTTGTGGACCCAAGGCGTGGTTGCTGAGCGTTCTAACCACCAGACGGGTTGGACTCGGGATGAAATGATTAAAGTTTGAAGTGATTGTTGATTCAATTTTGGAATGGTATCTTTAATGCATCTAATTAAATAAAATTAGAATCTGTCTGTACACCACTGGATATTAAAAATGTTTGCGATTTCTATGCGTTTTAAGCATTTGGGACCCCAGTACGTCCGTAAAAGAAAAAAAAAATGTATTAATGTTTCAATTCCTGTTTATCTTTAGAATGTTAGAAATCAAGTAAGAATAATGAAAAAGTCTGATTATTTATTCTTCTGAAACATTTTATTTTCTGCTTAAAGTAAGATTTTTTTTTTACATTCGAAAAGTTTAATATTGAACCCGGTAAATCCAAACTTTTAGTTTTTCATCATTGACAATTTCATGAGAATAATTTGACTCAAAATTTTCTTTAGAACTTTTTATTAAAAATATTTCTAAAACCACCGGATTTTACTGTCTTAAGCGCGTGAAATTATGTTAAAAAATCTTTTACCTTCTTGTTATAGAAATTTATGAACTTCTTATTAAGGTATGTCTTTAATATTAATCAACCATCGAAAACTATACTTTTCGTCTGACTATCTGTATATGGTCTTAAACTAGACCTCTTTATTTGGTATTAGCATTGCAAAACCAGAAATTAACCCTTTAAATGCTGCGCTATGATGCAGGAATAAAAGATATAATTAATACATCAAAATCACGTTAGAATACACCCATAAAACACAAATAATATAAAACATATAAAACAAAAAAAAATTGCCATTAAAAAATTTCCTTCACTGATTTCTTGGATGTTCCATTTTTGGAACATTCGCATGTAACGTTATCTTTCCTTTTCTATATTTTCTTCATGTAACGCTGTATGATAACTCTAAAATTTTATGCAGTAATAAAGTTTTACTTGATAATTAGGTGCGAAATGACTAAAATTTAAGCAAAACTCAATTAAAAAATTGTAATTTTAAAATTAGCATAATATTTTATAAGAAATGCAATGCATAAGAGTATAAAAGAACGATAAAAGCAATCTTACGTTCGCATAGTCTTAACTAATAATACATATAATATAACTAAATGCAGTTTTAAAAATGTCAGATATCTGATCAAGAAATAATAAAATATTTTATTCTTTAGAGGGTGCTTAGAATTTCAATCAGCAGTACAAAAATTTTAAAACCCACTAAAACACTAATTTCTTTTTATAATTTTGTATAATTTTTTTTTCAATGTCTATGATGTTCTGGGAAGTGTACATGGAGAATTTTCTTGCATTCAAAACACATGTTTACAGTATTATTTAATTTTTTTGGCATACTAAATATGCCCTTATCATGTAAGAACGTCATGTGCATCCGAATTTTTTGCAGATTTCCATTGATGAGCACAGGATAATATTGATTTTAGGCTTCGTCTGAAACAAGTTTAAATTAATATCTCTTCTAAAATTCTATTTCCCACATGTCTCCAGGTGTAATCAGCTCAAAACTTATAATTTATTTCTTCATCAGTAATGCACCAGTTTTCATCAAGAGGCAATTGACAAATTTCTATGATTGGCTTATTTCAATCATCCGACATAGAACTTTTAAAAAAATCAACATTGTCTATAGTTAGAAATTTCTTTGACTGCACCATCTACATTGTTTCTACAAACATCTACTTAAGTGTTCTTACTGAAATGGTCTCGAAAATTGCAGAGCATAGAAAGAAAATCAAGCACGTGACTTATGTCACTTCCTCCCATAAGTTCCCTCTACATAAAAAGGACTTAAAATAAACAAAAAAACCCTTGTGAAGCACACATTCATTACTAACACAAACAAGTAGCTATTTGAGCTCAAATCAGAGGAATGCAGCACTAACTATCCACCGTCCTTCTGGCAAAGGGGTAAAAGATATGACAACTTCCCCCTTACCCTCCTCCCCCTTTAGCCCTTCCCCCTTGAAAAATAACTAAAATATCGGTTATGCCCTTTCAAACCTTTGACAGACTTATGTTCAGCAGATATAAGCACTGAATGTATCAATATCTAATAAAGGAACACAAGCAACACATACATGAGACATCCCTGATTTCGTATATCGTTACATGCCAATGTTCCTTTTTTGGAACATTGCACTTTTATGCAAGATTGAGAAAAGATACCTTGATATATTTTGAATTTTTTTTATTATCTCTTTGAATTCATCCATTGGGAATACAATAGAGGAATTTTCGGATGAATTTGAATTTTGGGGAATTTTATAGAATTTTTTTTCTTGTGTACTGTAAAAATGGTAAAAAAAGGGCAATTTTTAGAAATTTTTCTGGGCTGAAATTTTTACATTTGGAAAATACTTAATATATCAAAAATTCAATCACACTTTCAAGAATAAGCAGTATTTTTTTTTCAAACCAATAGATCTGACAGTTTATTTAAAAAAGATATTAAACATGATGTTCCAAAAAAGGAACATTGGCATGTAAAAGGTTAAGGTAATTAATAAAAAAGATAATTAATCAAGTAACTCTTTCAATTTCTTTAAATGCTTCCTCAATTTAATACTGATTTTGTGTTGTAAAACTGTGCACATTGGGTGGAGTAAATAGGACCTCAAAATTACAATAATGATAATTATTTTTTGTCGAACTTCGATATCCAGTTATGTGATTTTGTTGTCTTACCATGAAAAAAAAAATTGCAATTCGATAGGAAAATTCCTCCAGTCTCCATAATACCCCCAAAGTTTTATATTAATGCTCAATCTGTCCAAATACCTACAAAATCCTGTTACCAATTTTTCTGTCCAAAATAATTTTCTGAGTGATTCAAATTAATAGGAAACGCCTAGTGATAGTGATTAAGAAAATTACATTTCCTTTAGCTAAGCGAAGCAACTTACGAACACAGGTAAATGTAAAGTACAAAAAAAGATCCCAAGTTCTTTTTTAATTGGTCTTGTATCCTTCAAAATCGAAGAAAATCTAAAATAGCGCTTTCATGCATACGATTCTATATTGACATCAATAACTTATCTACGTGTAAAAAAATCTGCATATCAATGCAATGGTCTTTTATGTGTGCATTAATGTATTGGTAATACAGGATTTCCTGTATGTGTCCATACAGGAAATAGATGCTTTCAATCTATTAATTAATTTAAATTTGTGTAATAGACATGGAAAACTTTGAAAAATTTTCCATGTCTATTATGAAATTTAAATTAATTAATAGATTGAAAGCAACTATTTCCTGTATGGAGTTCACTGCTCCCAGCCTAACACACGCAAAAATAATTTTACAGACTCGATGTTTTTTCTACATACACTCTGATAATACATACTATAAATAACCTATTTTTATACCCGATATTATATATATTTTCAGCGTCTTAATTAATGAAAAAATAATTAATTATTATTTTTCTATAGATAGGTATGTGCCATCTACATAATAATAGGTCATTTTAATTATGTATTATGGTAGTGTATTATAGAAAAAATTATTGAGTCTGTAAAAGGTTTTTATGTGCGTTAAGCTCCACGCAGTGAACTAAATACGCAAAATAGTTGCTTTTAGTCAGTGAATAATTCTTCGTAATTAACTTTTGAAGTCATTTATGTAAACAGAAAAGAATATTGTACTGCTTTGCGAAACTTCTTACATGTAAATAAATTATTTTTGTGAATACAGGATAATATAAATATAAAAACTTTTTCGATTTTCACCATTTTTAAAGGATTCCAAGGATTTTCAAGACCCCTTAACCAATCAAATTTCTTTTCGTGTCCAGTTTAGGAATATTCTTCTGCGATTGTGTTATAATCGATATAGAAGCGTCTCTTACATTTCTCCGAAGATTTTCAAAAGCCCCTCAGTGATCAGTAATACTTACATCGCTCCACAACTTGAATATGTCAAAGGAAACATAGCGATAATTTCGACAGCTTCTGCTGGTAAATTTCAAACGTTTCACTGTTGCTGGATGTTCTGTGATCTTGTAGATCTGCTTTACTTCTATACTTAGAATATGTATACTTAGATGTGCACTTAGAATATACCTGGCGAAGATTGAACAACACTTTTAGTAGACGATTTTAATATACGTTTGAGTTCTGAAAAAAAATTGCATGGTGCAAGAAAGACAAACACGGCAAACTCGTGGATTATGATGCACATTCCAAACGTTATTTATAAAGGTGGAGTATAGTTAGAATATGCTTGGAGATGATTAAAAAAATGTTTAGTAATCAATTTTAATGTAGATTTCGATTTCAAAGACGTGTTTTATGGAACAAGGCAGAAAAATACGGCACACTCATGAAAAATAATACACTTTCAAACTTAATGGGATACAGAAGAAAAATAGTTACGACGCATGTATTATGAGACGCTTTTCATGTATAGCACTTACTGCTTCTTTAAAGTATGAAAGTGTTCAGATTTTTTTCCCTCTTCTCTATTAACTTTTTTCCCCATTTTTATAAATGACAATCCTCTGTGGCTTCAGAGTTTCCTTAAACACATTTCCTATCTTCATCTGAGTTTGAGAATGCTTACCTGCAGACAAAAGAAAAGAAATACTTACCTGTTGAAACATGCATTCAAATATCATTAGTTTTTAGAGAGTTTTAAAGCCATATTTTTTATATTTTTATTTGAATAGATGAATGAATAAAAACATCATTCAGGCTGTCTGCAATATTACCAGCTAAGCAATTTATTTGTTTTCAGAAAATTGATGAAAATAGTTTAAAAGTAGTCCTTGTCCTCAAACATTTTAAATAAATATACGTGCATAAGCAACTGCAAATAAAGCAAGAAAGAAAATTCTTAAAGAAATAAATTTTCGCTGCCGTTTTAACCATAGTAACTCAGCATTCTTCTTAAATGCATTCACATTTATTTTCCTTTGTGGTTGCAACATTTATATAGTCACTGCTTTTTCCTGAAAGTGGGTTAATATATTATTCGTAACTTTGACTGTTTTTGCATTCAAAGTTGCGTTTTCTTGTCACAGTATCCATTTATATTAATATAACTTATTCAAATATACATTTTTTTGCTTTATTATTATTTTTCTTTAGAGAGTGCAAGTTTCGTAAGAGGAATAATTGTGTGTCATTTGAGAAAAATAAACAATTTTTATAATGAAACAAAACAAATAAATATTGATTATGCTAATTAATGTTCTGAAAATGGTATAAACATTTGTTTAAGATTTATTATGCAACCCCTTTCAAACTATTTCAAAGACATTTTTTAGCATAAACAGGGACGAATGGTAGTGGGTTTTTGAAAAAGTCCATAACTGTGTTCTTTTAAACTGAAAACAGAAAAAAGAAGCATGAATTCCGGCTACCGCCGCGTACCCCGTCGAATACACGTAACCAGAGAGGGGGGGGGGGGGATGATGATATTGCCTATCGACGGCATTATGAACTATATAAACCTTGCATCTGTCCAAGCTGAACGAATTTCGGTAAGTATATTTATCACATTACCCAACGAGACTTGGGGTTTACGTGAAATAACGAGTTACTGTGATACAGTTACATTCATTTATCTCATTGGCTGGCAGTATAGAAGGTTGTAGGCGACACAGGACAATAAAGCCAATCCCCATCTTAATACATTCACCGGAAAATATGCTTATAGATAGAATAAGCATTGAATTTATGAATGTAATATTTATATAGAATGAAAAGAACAATGTTATCTACTTATCATGAACGTTTTGTTACATTGCTTCTTTCATCATAAGAAATTAGATTTATATTTCTTGAACAATTTAAATTTTGCATAAAGAGAGTGAGAGGGAGAGACACTCTAAAATTTGGAATACCTTTGAGACATTCCCAAGTTCAAAAAGATTTTTTCTAAGCTGTATAACCTGTTATTTTTGCATAATGAAAGTGAATTCTAAGGCAATTTGCTCCCAAGCGTTCCTTGTTTATGATTCATTATTTAAAACACTTAGTTTGCAAAAGGCTTAAAACATTCAGCATTGCCAAATAATCCAATTAGTGCAAAGACATGATGAAATCACACAAAACATTTATATTCATTATCAATCTGTTTTTTCCCTTGTCTTCCACCTGTCAAGAGTTGTCAAGCATGAATAAATAATGCCATATCATAGGAAGAAGAGTACTTTGTTGAGAGCTCCTTGTCTATTCTGACAGGCTCAACGTGGCCATTGATAAATGTATCATGTGAAGGGCATCGCATAACTCATTCCCCCAGAGTATTATAGATTGCCGTATTGCTTCTCTAACGGTCATTTAGGTTTATTCTTACGGTGCATGTCATATATCAGACACCACATAATGCACTATTTATTTTCTTTCGGCACACTCTACTGAGCATGCCTTTCTGCGACGGATAAATATGTTTTTTTTTTTTTTCATATGTTGAAATTGCATGATTTTGAGCTGCTGAAAAGGTTCTTTTGGTCTTCAAATCCAACAGCATTTTCTTTTTTCAAAGAAAACCCCTACATTAAACTACTTTTTGGTGAAAAGTGGATTTTCTCTAGTGTTTGATTGATTTACAAGAATTAGTAGATGAATGACTGGATACTGAAAATTTGGGTTAGCAATGTAAGGGAAAAAATTGGTAATAATTATGGTTTTGTAAGTAATACGTAAGGATATATCAAAATAGCATAAATTGTGTTGCTATTAAAAAATAGCGCTTAGAGCTCTCGAAAACACAATTAAGGTACTTTTTCACAGCAGATTTAAAAATTTTAGTTGCGTATGTAAAATAAAATAATTTAACATTTTGTAAATTCTATTACTTTCTGTATAATTACTTGTTGTATTTAACAGCATTGTGATTAAATCTGCTACATAAATATCTTGCAGGAATTGAGTTAAAATTGCTCAGAAGAAGATCTAGAGGCTTTATATACAGATTGTCCTAAATCAATCGACCTTATTTTAAAGTTGTCTACAGACGAAACTATTGTTGATAAAGTTATGAAATTTAGTGTGGGACATAATGGAAGTATGAGAATTTGTTTGAGCGAATAATAAAAAGTTCAAATTTTCCCCACCAGGGGCCATTTTTTAATGAATTGCACATTTAGAATGCATTTATGATAGTTTACAAATATTATTGCAGCAAAACATGTTCAACCTGACGGCTATCATTGAAATCATAAGAAAGTATGTTCCGCACCTAACTGCAGCGAGTTCAGAGAAATGCTACGAACATGTTGTGAAACGCTGCCTTTAAGATCAGGCAAAGTTCTTGAATTACCACGACTTATACAAAGTGCTTGAAACTCCCCCAAAGCATAAAGTCGCATGGATTTGAAGTTTAGAGACCACGGAGATCATGGAACGACCCCTGGTGGCGAATATTTGAACTTATTTTTTTAATTCGCTCAAATTCCCATATTTACATTTTATCCTATACAAATTTCATAACTGCACATTACGCCCGTAAAATAATGGTGTAACTTTAACCGGTCACAGAAAAACAACAAAACAAGATAGAAAGGTGAAATCTTCACCAAAAATAAGGGAAACTCTCCGAATTTTTGTAATTCGATGAGCAAGAATGTGCGCACACATCTGATGACACAACACCATGGACTGAGCAGAAGGGGATCAGCCCACTCCAGTCGAGAACGTATACGGTACAGAGGTAATTTCAGTGTCTTCTGTGGCTTGTTAAATTTGAATCCGTGGCCAACGTGCAGTGTGAATGTCATTGCAAACCCCAGAACACGTTGAATTTTCACATTCTACCACAGACAGTTAAATCAAGAAATAAACCGCAATGGAAGTACGATAGACCGAAATAATCCAATCAGTCTAAATCATATGGATCATTGAATTAGTAAATGATATAGAAAATTATTATGGATTTGCATTGATGATAGAAAAGTAAAATATTGAAACTATAAAGATATAAATGTGTGCAAATGACGCAAAATATATCTTGTAAGCATTTTTAGTTTATTACACAGCAAATTGGCATTACAAGTACAATAGCAAATATCCATATATAAACGTGTCCCAAAATTTACACAAGATTTGAATATAATAAAAAATTAATTAATTTAATCTTGAGACAGCCAAAAAAGGAAAACAAATGGACAGCTGACAGTTTAGGTTTAGTAAAAATGCTTTACTATATTGAAGAACGCGTTTTCATTTTTTGAACAAGTTCCAGAATTAATGAAAGTTTGATTCATGATGATTTTGATGATGAATGACGAGAAAAGTTAAGTGATTTAACACCACTGGATTTCTTTCTTTGGGGTTATTTGAAGTCAAAGGTCTATGTCAACAAGCCCGCATCCAACCGTGCATTGAAGGATGATGGGCGGAGGACTGAATGTTGCAACAACGGCATTCAGCCACATTTATTCGAAGTGGTCCTGGAAAATTTCGACGAAAGAGTGCGTATGCGTCAGAAAAGCCGTGGAGGTCATTTGTCTGATGCGCTATTCCACACATAACCATATCCTACGCACTTTATGCTTCATTAAAAAAAAAATACTCAATTTAAAAAACTCTTGCGTTTTCTATTGAATTCAAATCTTGCGTAAATGTTCGAACACACTTTATGGATTCATTTGTATATATCAGATTTACTTGTTAGTAATGATAATGGAACGAACTATATTTGACGGAGAACTCCGATGCATTAGAAAGACAATAATATTTTATGTTTAATCAATAAAAAGTATCAAAACACTTTTTAATTAAATTCAGCGTTAAAAAGTAAAATTATATATAATCAAATATTTATCGAGTAATCTACTCAAATATTTCTTTAATTAGTGCAGTATAATGAAATATTACTCAACACTTCAAAATATTGTCCAAAGACATCTTGCAGAATTATCTGATTAATTCTGATCATGGCTTTTTTATTTTTTGTTATAATGTCTAAACCATGCTTCTCGAGATCTTTCTTGACAACGGAAAGCATGAAAGGGAAAGAAAGTAGATCAGGACGAAACAATAGATCGCAAATTGGGATTTTTATTGTTATTATTTTATTTTTATTTATTTATTATTCCTTTATTTGAGTAGGCCATACATAATTTTAGAGTGTTGATGATGTATGATGAAAAATATCTTGTTAGAATAGGTGAGGTACTTTCCAACTGTATATTCATGTTAGCTTTAAAATATGCAGTGAACGATTAAGTCCTGATGCACTGCTGTCAGGTTCGAATAGATCTCATATGATTTCTCTTAAAGGTGATTGATCCCACTGCATTTCCAGATACTTAGGGTTATTGAGTTCGGGGCCAGATGCTTTCTAATGATACTCTACACTAATTTTCCACTTATAAGTAAGCGATCTAAAACGATAATAAGTCACATTTCTGGAAAATTGAGATTTTTAATACGAAGTTCGAGATCGAATAATGGAATAATGAAAATACAGCCAATGTTTTAAAAATTAATTAATTAATTAATTATATTTATTTATTTATTTTTGGTAACGAAATTTTCACGCCAAACAAAAAATGTAGCTTTTTACTGTTCAGTATTTAATCAGAAGCAAAAAAAAGTTCAGAAGCAAATTGTTCAGAAAAAAAAAAAAAAAAAAAAAAAAACTATATTCACAGAGTTTCCATTTGTACTATTTATATACAAAATACAATAGGGAACTTATTGTGTCATCATTTATTATTGTTCTAGAATAAACAAAACCTCTCTAAAGCACGAAAAGTTACAGAAAACGCAATAAGTCTTCTTATCTTATTGCCGAAACAAAGCCAGGAGAGCATAAAATTTGCCCGCATGCCTTTTATTTAACGGACACGCACTGTATAAACCAATACGTCATAAAACGAGATGAGATATTTTAATCTCCAATCATAAAAGAGGTTCGCGAATTCAGGCGAGAAATGGAGCTGCTCCGCTAATGGAGTCGAGAAAACTTCTGAACGTGACATTCTGTAATTATGTCTAGATGCGTTCGAGAGTGAATTAATGTATGACATGTGGCAATGAATATTTTATCGAGAGTGTGTAAATACACTAATTTATGATAACTTTGATACACGAAGATTACAATGCGCCATTGTAATACATGGAGTCTTTTGTAACTCATAGTCGTATGCTGTTAAGAGAGAGATGGCATTATCATGCAAATTTAATACTTCAAAGTTGCGTAGCTACTGCATACTTTTGGCTGTATCAGCCAAACTTTCCCGCTCGTAAATTATAGGAATAGGAAGAATTTCAATTTATAGGCAATTTAAATGCATATGCATCCATGCTGTATCTGTTCAGTTTGCTATTGATAAATATTAGTCCCTCGTACGATATGGAAGTGTAATAGTATTTTGAATAACTCAAGCGGTGATAACAACATACACATAATTTTATTATTTAGATAGTTTTTCTAAGAATACTCATTGAGATCAATAGAAATACAATTAGTCTGCCGTGTGCGTAAATTGGAGTTCATAACTTATTTTTTACCAATTTTTTGGTACAATTTTTTATTTGATATCATTTTTATTTTTATTTATTATTAATTTATTATTTTATTTATTATTATATTTTATTTATTATTATTAATTTATTATTTTATTTATTATTATATTTTATTTATTATTATTAATTTATTATTTTATTTATTATTGAATATTTTTATTTGATACCAATTTTTTAAAAATAGCTGAGATCCCGACACGATCGCCAAAGAAATTTCCCGTCTGGCTATCATTCTATCACTCCAACACGCCTTCAAGCATCATCTAATAAATGGCTGAAGCAAATGAAATGAAATTTGGTAGCATAATTTATGACTGAACTAAAATTTTTTGTAACTGTTGAATTGAATTAGGCATTTTGCGCAAAAATACCGAAAATACGTAAATGTTTATGCATGCTTCACATGATCACTGAAGCGGATGGAATGAAATTATGGGCTAATGTTCAAATGATTCAATGGATGTTCAAAAGATGACCCGTAAGCTTCAAGAATGTCAATATATTTCATCAATTTTCAGATTTTGCGAAAATTTTGTAAAAATGCTAGTTTGCACTTATCTGAAAACATCTGAAGGGAATTAAATTCGACTACATATTAGGTACTGAACTTAAGGAATATGTGTCTGCTGTGGTTCATTTTTCTATCATAAAGTTGAATACATTTTAAAATTGCACTTTTGAGGTGGAAATAAGACCTTCACGTTTTGTGAACTAGATCGAATAAAACGAAATTTAATAATACACTGCTGGCCATCGTAAATGCAACACCCTGAAGGAAGCATGCAAATAATATGAAATTTACAACATGCATTAGCTGAGGTGAGATATGCAAATGATTAGAATTTCAGCGCAGACGCACATCAAGCGCGCCTGTGGCGCCACCTCAAAGCGCTATTTAAGGCTTGGAGATTTCGACGGTTTCAAGTACAGCAATTGTGTTTTTCTTGCTTTTTTTTCAAAAAAACGATAAATTATGCCTCGTAGGAAACAACGATCATCTTTTGATCAAGTATCCGAGTTTGACAGAGGAAGGATAGTGGCATACCGAGATTGTGGGTTATCTTTCAGGGAAATCGGTCGTCGTATTGGACGAAACCAAACAACTGTGATGCGGATATGTGATCGTTGGGTGCAGGAGGGTACGACGGACAGACGTGATCGACCGCATCGACCTCAGTGCACCACGTCACGTGATGACAGGCAGATTGTACGCATGGCAGTGACGGACCGCTCAGTCACATCACGAACCATATCACAGCAGATTCAGTCTGTAACGCATCATCCAGTGTCTGCGCGTACCATTCGACGTCGTTTACAGCAGAATGGTCTGTCCGCAAGACGTCCGTTGCTTTGTCTACCTCTGACGCGGAACCACAGACGTCTCCGCCGCCAATGGTGCGATGAAAGAAGGATGTGGACGACAGAATGGAATGAAATTCTCTTTACTGACGAGTCACGCTTCTGTATGCAACACCACGACGGTCGGATTCGAGTCTGGAGACACCGTGGAGAGAGGATGCTGAACAGCTGCATTATGCACCGTCACACTGGTCCTGCACCGGGTATTATGGTATGGGGCGGTATCGGATATCTCTCTCGCACTCCTCTAGTACGCATTGCCGGTACTTTAACCAGCCAGCGCTACATCTCCGAGGTGTTGGAGCCAGTTGTCCTTTCTTACCTTCAGGGCTTGCCAACAGCCATATTTCAGCAGGATAATGCACGGCCACACGTGGCACGCATTGTCCAAGGGTTCTTCGTCAATCACCAGATTGAATTGCTTCCCTGGCCGGCGCGCTCTCCGGATCTTTCGCCGATAGAAAACATGTGGTCCATGGTTGCTCAACGACTGACCCAGAGTTCATCCCCAGCTGTCACACCAGATCAACTTTGGCAACGTGTGGAAGCTGCTTGGTCTGCTGTACCCCAAGAACACATTCAAAGTCTCTTTGAATCAATGCCGAGGCGTGTGGCAGCTGTGATCTCCAACAACGGCGGCTACTCTGGGTACTGATTTTGGCAGGAACCACGCTTCATAGAATGCTGTAAATTTAATCATTTGTTACTTGGTCAACATGTTATCTACACAATAAATTTTGTTGTGATATCTCTTGTTTTTCTTGGTGTTGCAATTTGGGTGGCCAGCAGTGTACTATTGCTGGCTTTTACTACTGCTAGCTTTTTAAAAAAAAGTGTTTTCTGTATTTTCAGTTCAACTCTGCAATTTCTTTTATTATTCTGTTGTTTTCCTCTAATGATACTAGGAAATTATCACTTAGCTCATCATAACATTCCAGTCTGCTAATTTAATTCTTTATATCCTTCTATGCAAACGAAAATTCATATTTTTTTTAAGTCTGTACGGTGATTAACACCTCATCGATGTATACTTTAGCTGGGTCGTCTAAAAACCCACGGTTAGGTAATGCATTTGTTGAAATTTATACATAATGTACATTAAGGTGGATCGAAAAAACTTTTTTTCGAAATTCACATTGCCTGAGTTATTATATGGTGTCAAACTAGCTGAAACCAATTGTCTCCAAATTTCAGCTTAAAATGTTGACATCTCGAGGCTCCACACCTCAAGTGAATGTTTATATTGGCTTTTTTTCAAGTTTTCAATGATTTTTATGCAAAAAATATTTTTTTTTAAATTTACTGTTTTAGTAAATAATTCATTAATTTATAAAATAATATTGATGAATTACTTTCTCATTAATAAATTGATTTATTGAAACGTTACTACTAGATATCAGATCCAGAAATGGCTTTTTGTACATAAAAAATGTAAATTATACTCTAAAATCTACTAGATGGCACCGCGTGTTCTAATCTAACTATTATATCATAACCTAATAAGGCACGTCATTTTTATTGTGTGGAATGATTCGTTTTAGCGATTGTCTTTGTTTCAACCAGGGACGTACCCAGAAAAAAATTTCGGGGAGGGTCCAAAATTTTCGGAAGGGGTCCAAACGCTGAAAAAGACAGAATTTTCTACAGAAAGACTTCATATTTTGCTAACAAAAATCGCTATTTCGGGAAGGGCCGGACCCCCTGGACCACCCCCTGGTACGTCCTTGGTTTCAACCACTTGTTTCTCCTTTGTAAGATTGAAGCAATACGTTTTATTAATTTTGATCTATATTTGACAAAAAAGTAATACAGAGTTTTGAATTTAACCCATTTGTGCCTGGATATTTTTGTGACTTTCTTCGATTTTTACTGATATCAGAAATAATAGATAAATTTCTGATGTCAACTTTTTGAACAAGGGATGATTTCTTTTAAAATCATTATGCATAAAAATTGAAATATCAACATACTACTTGGTCATCTCTACTTATTATAAAAGAAGGTGTCTGTGTGTGTGTGTGTGTGTGTGTGGGTGTGTCTGTCGGCAGCGTTACGGACAAACGGCTACACCTAGAAACACCAAATTTGGTACACGGGAAGATGTAAATATGTAGTTGTGCACCTCGAAGCGATTTTTTCAAAATTCGATCTAGATTTTTTTTTATTTTATGTTTTATGCGATTTTTGGCATTTTTTCTCACCTAATTCGTAATAACGGCGGAAATTACGCTCGCAGCAAAACGGCATTTGTATCATCGGATAGAGGAGGAAATTTTCTTTTAAAGACAGTTTGTTCTGAATACGTAACATGATTTACCGATTTTTGGGAATTTTTTTACTAAACATCTGCTTCGCGATTTTTTTTCGTAAAATAATTTTAAAACTGTCGCATCTTGAATTCTATCCGTCATAACTTTTAGATATTTTGACAAATCGTGAAACATTCTTTTTTCTCTCTTTTAAAATAAAAGCGAAAAAATTATGTAAATTAGATGATTTTTTACGAATTTTAATGCAGCCTAATGTTTAGAATTTAATAGCATCAACGCGATCTTACGCCATTCATTACATTGCGATCACGGCACGAGAATTTATGTTCGGTTGTTGCCACAGAAAGGATTAAAAAAAGGGTTTTTTCAACCAATTGAGTTTTTAAATGGGATATCAGAATTTCAATTCGCAAGTGAGGATCTATGACGTCAAATGCTTTAAGATACGTAAAAATTACGCCATAATTGCGAGTATAGTTTTATTTTAACGCTGAATTACGTTCCTCCATAAAGATCCAACGCAAAGTTTTAATGATACCGTTTGAAAACAATTATGCGAAATATCGAAATTAACTCCCTCAATCTACCGGGGTATCCTTTACGGCAGTCAAACAGTGACGTCATAAATTAAAAAAAATGTGTGAAATTTGTAAACTCTGCAACTCTAACGCCCTGTCACAGTTAAAATGGGAATAAGTAGCTCCTCGAGATTACACAGTTTGATGTTTTTCAGGAGACAGGACTATGGAGGATATAAAAGATATCGCTATATTAGATACATGGATATTTAAAATGGCACCCCTTGGATATTTTCTCCCCACAGTATGATGAAATGGTTTGCGGCGCTAAATACGCCAATCTTATAAAACTATGTATAAATTAAATATATATGGAGAGTTTCATTAATGGCAACCATTACGTGAAATTATTATTATTTATGCTAATGCGTAAATTGCAAAGAATCGCCACAGAATCACAAGATCCCATTGAGTCCAAATAATCTAAACTGTTTCTTTTAAGGGAGCCTTGAAGAGGGAGAAGCGAGTATAGATAGTATTAATGTACGTAATAGGTAGTATTATTAGATTTGTAAAGATAATATGAATAAATTGCAATGTACCACGTTAATAAATATTTCATGAAATTAAAAGTGTTTATCCTTTTTCAACGGTTGTCTTACAACCAACTAAATGAAAAGTAATTCTAATTTGCGTTAATATATCCCGCAGTCATTTCAACAGAGGAGATTACTTGAACTTTTTTAAAAATGAAATTCTGTTTTGTCACATGCAGATATGATTTTAGTAGTAAAATATTCCCTTCTTCCCGTATGAAGAGTGGGTGCGCAGCTATTTTAAAAACGTCTCTTGAAAATAGCATGAATGAATTCAGAAGACCTCAAAACGTGTAAATACACCAAAATCTCGAAGTCGAATTTTTTCATGATTACAATACGTTCCTTATATGGTGCATGTTCGGAAAGAAATAAATGGTGCTCCATTTCATGTAGTGTCTTTGGTATTTAATGCTACAATTTGAGTCTAAAAAACAGTATTATGTAGAAATAAGGCATTTTGAAAGCCAGGAGTTCTCTGCAAACCATTAAGCTTTCCACTTTTTTGATAGTGAACGACACGGCGTATTTTTTTGAGTCATTATACTGCAATGATCATGTTAGTACTCATGACACAAACTTCAAATAATTCAGTCAAATAATTTTGCTCTTTTTTTTTTTTTTAATTCCACATCACGAATAATTTCGAATTACACATGTAAGGAAAATCTTAGTTTCCTACCGTGCAAAGAACGGGCACGCAGCTAGTGTTAAATATTTTGTATAGTTGAGGCTCAATACTCATGAATAAAGGCTAGGAGAAATAAATAACGATTTCGACTACTAGCGAAAATGCCGTCCCAAAAAAGGGACGCTAGGCATAAATGGGTTAAATATGACCACAACTAGAAGTGAAAATTTTGTAGGGTTTTCGGAATTCTAGTACTATTGAAAGAGACAGTGTTACCACCAACGTATTCTGATTTAATGAAGCATTTCTTAATCACAAAAATGATATATAATGTGCGATAACTGTGGAATAAGGGGGAAAAGGGATCCTTTAGTAAAAGAGATCATCCAAATTATTTCTTTGGACGTTGAAAGAATTTGCAAGTAAGGCTCCTTGCCTGTGGTAAGTCACCAAAAAGTAATTCCCTTATTAAGAATTATAATGAAAGACACGATCACAGCTTAATTCTATACAAGTAGCACAGTCTCTGTACACCATATACTTCGATGGAAGAAAGGACACAACTATTATGTAAGAAGTGAAGCCCTTTATATACTACTGTATCTGTGGAAGAGCATATTGTTACGTTGTCAGAACCTGGTTCTGTTCACATAAGACACGTGACTTCGCATTCAGGCTCTAGTACTGATATTACCTGCAGCATCATCAACTTTGTTACACAGAAAGAGATTGCACTTTAGGATCTTGTTGCCGTTGGGTGAGATGCACCGAAAGTCAACATTGGGAAGAAAAATGGCGTAGTTAGACAGCTTGCAATCTTTATTGGCTATGAATTGCACTGGTTTGTATGCTTATTGCATACTAATGAACTACCTCTTCGCCACCTTTTCCATAAGATTGACGGAAAAACATCTGGGCCACACCAGTTTTCTGGAACAATAGGAAAATTTCTGGAAACGTATGAAACTTTTGCTGTGACAAATTTTGTTTCTATTCCTGTTGCTCTGCCTGAAATTGATAAAAAAGACCTCAGTACAGACCAAAAGTACCTCTTCGATATTACTAGGGCAGTATGCTCGGGACAGTGCCATCCAGATTTGGGAAGCAGAAATCCAGGAAGGATATCTCATTCAAGCTGACTCACTAGAGCGAACTGAATACTTCACCTGTACGCGTCGACTGCCGAACCAGCAGAATGCTTTAAACTCCTAGTAGACTATGTGATGAAAGTGTACGTGCCCTCCTGGTTTGAAATAAAGAAAATCCTAGGAGCTACTCATGGAGCACGGAATGATGAATAGAAGTTCATTCTTCCCAAAAGATTTTAAGTGAATCATTCATGAAATTATTCAGAGGAACTCTTATTTTGCTCATTCTGAAAATATTATGTTGGCAATGCTGTTTGATGAATGATCACATATTCGGGAATTTGACCTAAGAAGAATATTGAAAGCAAGAAAATCTGACTGGAAGGAAAAAATATGCCAATTTGATCTTCTAAATATAAATTTCGAAGCAGAGTAGTATTTTCAGATGATTCACTGGGACAATCCTTTGGAACCACCAGCTACCATGAGCCTCAGTGACGAAGACGTAGCAAGTATGATCAGAAATGGTTCAGAATTTGAAATAGAGAAGCTCCCTTGCTCTTCTCAAGCAGAAGAAAGGCACGCAAGACTACTAACGCAAGCATCATCGGTAACATGTGGAGCAAAAGCCAGAGATGGATACGATGGTCCCAAAATTTACGTTAGATTTGCAGTATGTGCGACCTCTAATAAGCTCCTTGATATTGCACACTGCACAGTCTGATATAGTGTTTACGAGTTTAAAATAAGTAATTTGTTTTCTTCTGCTCAACCATGTAAGATTTAAATATTTAAACTGACCATTACACATCAGTTATTTTAATTTTCAGACATCATTTCAATTGTTTCAGCTGTGAAAGTGTTAATAAAAATTTCCTGTATATTAAAATAAAAGTGTTTGCTATATTCAGCATTTTCCAATTAACGCCTTACAGCTAACTATGGCGTTCAACTCACTAAATGGTAAGTAATAACTCTTTAATATATACCCTGGGACAGATTCTAAAAAATAAACTAGCCAAACTTTTATTTCTTTTTACAACTCATTAGAAACATTGTATTTGGCCAAATTTTAACTATAAACTATATTTACTACACCGCGATGTTGTATCACGAAAATTAACTAGTCTTTATACTGATTCCTTGTTTTAATGAGACACGCTTATTTAGCAGTTTAGTTTCGGGATTGACAAACTTTCGACAGCTCTTTCCTGTCGCCTTCATTGCATTAGCTTCTTCATTCAGCTAAGTAGTTGCACCGTCTAAATAACAGCTAATAAATTTATTATATCTCGTTAGGGTAACAATGCCGCTAACTAATCAAACGCCCTTTTCCCCGTCAAGATATATTGACGCAGTTTTAATCATTCAACTCAACAGCGCAAATCTAATCAGGATATATTGGCATGAGGGATTAGTCCACCGATAAATTAACCATGCGAATCTGTACACTTGACTGTTGGAGAATAATTGTTCAGGGAGTAACTGACTGTTTCAACATGGATATGCGGCCGAACATGTTCGTGTAAGTGTTTATTTTATACATTTTTCCCAACGCTGTCCTTTCATTTTGCTATAATAACAACTTGGTTATGATAGATCCAGTTCCGTGAAATAGTTTCTTTATTTTTTGTTTATTAGTGTCAAAACGATATTTTACGTAAACAAATGGCCGAAATTTTCATCGGTCACTATGTTATTGTTTTCTTAAAAACCGTGCTTACGTCTGATAAATTTTAATGACTATGTCATTTTATCTCTCATCCCCTTTTTGAAAATTGACATAAAAAGCGACATAATAGTATGCGACATAATTTTACATATATTGAAATACTATTAGTTCACAACAGCTTTAATCTATTGTTAGAATATTTCGTAAGCTGTAGAATACGCATCACATGTATTTTTCTATAAATAGCTTACAGTCATAAAAGTTTCAACATAGGGTTACAAGGCGATATTCACGAAAAATACGAGATAAAATGACATTGTCAATTAATATCGTTTTAATATAGCAATAATGAAACTAAAAAAATAGGGGTGGGGATTCAGGGGGTCTCTCCCTGACGAGGCTCGAACAGCCCAGTTTATTATATTATCTATATATACTCTACATACCCAAAACTCACTGTGTATTTTTTAGGCAAACAACAGCAACAAAACTATAGTTATTAGAGTTCATTCGTTATTATAAAAGAAGGATCACATTACAATGAAAAAAGGTATACTGAATTGTATTTATGTGTGCTATGCAAGTAAAAATACTTAGATATAAATACTACTTATGTAGAATAAGAATTTGAAAATGTATTTTTTTTTTTTTTTAATGAACAATGTACATTTTCTATATATGATCAAAAATAATGTTCCTTAATTTCGTATATTTTTCAAAATTGCTTTTTATGTATACAGAAAAGACGTAGAAAACTTTTACGAAATTATCTCTGTCTTCATATTTTAGAGATGTCATAGCAGTCTACTTTCTTCTACCCTTAATTCTGAGTGTCAGATAAAATGAAAACTGTAAAAATAATGATATCTTGTACTTTCAAACTAACATATTTTAATTAGTCTTGAAATAGAACTTGGTGTTGGTTAAATTTTAATTGCATTTATTTGAATAATAAATGTTTCGAGTAAAAATATATATACAGAAATAATTATCAATTGAGTAAGACTCAATTGGTAGTGAGTCTTACTCAATATCAATCGCGATATTATTAAATGTTTATTTGCATAACGTGAATGAACCTCATACATTTTTTGAAAAATAAATTGAGTGAAAAGTACTCTATTTTCTATGTTTGGTTTTTCTTTTTTCTTTCTTTTACATCCTAAAGTAAAATGATGAAAATAAAAGACATACTTTTCCGGGATAAAGGATAACAAGATTTGTGTGTGTGTACATACATATATATACATATATATATATATATATATATATATATATATATATATATATATATATATATATATATATATTTAATTATTTGTCGATAGCATCCAGTGCGAATTTTGTAAATCCGGTCCAGTAAAGTAAGATTTTACCTTCAGTTGGGGACTCATGAGTGTTTCCGGGTACTCATGAGTGTTTAAACTGGGACACATGAGTGTTTCCTAGAAAATAACTATGCATCGCAGAAGATGAATTTTTAATAAATAAACAAACCTTACCGAACGTTGATATTTCGTATATCACTTTAGTCATATATAAGGTATTGAGTTAACTGTATTAACAATTTGATTGAAGTGAGTTGACGCGAACCAATTTATTTTTTGTATTTTTCAGAGATTTTTCTTTTTCATTTCTTTACCGAAATTTATTATATTTTAAGAACAAAGTTACAAAAGATTTCTGCTATATACAAATAAATAAGTTCCGTTCATATATGCGTATATATATATAAGTTCTAGATTTATAAATACAGAAGTTTTGGTCATATACACAGGTTAAGAAAAAAACAAAGGACTACATTTAATATTAAAAACGACAAGAAAAAGACTTTCAGAAAAATTCGGTTCCAGTTTTTAATACATAAAATAACATTTATTTATCTGAAACACACACTGCGTTTAACACTAAAATTTAAAATCTATTATTTATGTTAGATGTGAAAACTTTACATCACATTGCATATTTTCTATTAGAAAGCAGTCTCGCAAATCATATTTGAAGTCTTCAAACTCGTTGTTTTTATGAAAAAAATATCAATTTCATTAAAAAATATAAATAAGTAAAGAAAAATATTCTTTATCATACAAAGCGTTTATTAATTTGATGAAATTAATATTAAATAATTAAATAATTTGCATTCTTTGACTTTATATGATTAGATATTAAGGACAATAGAATTGGCATCGAGCCTAATTTGATAACATTTTTTTCCCTTAATGTAATCTTCTACGTGGCAAATTGTCGCTAAGTAATGGGAAATATGTCTAGAAAAAATCGGAGAAATCACTAAGGATATTATTATGGCATGAAATAAAAAAAAACTTTTTTTTTTTTTACTCTTAAGTTATTTGCCTTAAGTTATTTATGTATACGCTACTGTTTTAGAATTTCAGCAAATTCTTACAAAAATAATATTAAACATGAATTGTAAAGAGTACAATTTTTATTCAAGCATTTACCAGAAAATATGATAGTAAAACTTTTTCAACGGTGTCATTTATCCCTCTAGAAAACAATTTTGAATAGGCTTTATTGACACAAAGTACATCAGCAAAAATATTTGTGTAATTTCCTGAATAATTAATTTATGGTACATATGCATTAATTCATGAACTCATCCATGATTTGCATTCGGAAATTTAATTTATTGTAATTGCCTACATTTATATTGATGAATGCACTTTATTTATTAATATTAGTACTTAGAAATTTGTTTAATTCATATTTAAACCTACTGTTTTTTTAAGCTTATAACAAAATCAATATAACTATTACCTTCAGTGGTACTTATTAATTTATAAAACTGTTAAAACAGGAAATAGCGAATTTTATTCAGAGAGATTTATTCCATAACAAATCAGATTTCACTAAAATAATTGTTCTTCAAATGTTTGTTTCTACAAGTACTGTGTCTGAGATCCTGGCTTAAGTAAGCTTACCTACAGTTTAAAATAGCAAAACCTTGCTACATTTGAAACTTAAAATAACGGAACTTTTAATGCATTGGGTCTAACAACATGTATTAAAGCGCACGCCAAAGAAATGAATAGACAATTTAGAACTTACAATAATACCTTTATTCGTCAAAAAAATCTCCATTATGTTAAGGTACCTCCCACCATCGTACAAGGATGCCACCCGCATAGAAATATTCATCTTTTGATGCAAGGAAGTGATCAGTTGATTATGGTACTTCCTCCACTTTGGGAAGTGTACAGAAGACAAAATATTAGTCATCGATCGAAATAGATAATACTCCGAACGAGCTGTGCCAGGACTATACGCCGGGTGTTTCAAAACTACCCAGCCAAACTATACTAACGGCCGTTGACCGGTTTTGAAACATGAGGCCTTGCATTGAAATGCGTGGAAAAATTTGACGGACTGCAAACCTTTGCCAGTAAATGGAGGTTAAAAATCGATGCCCTGCTCCTTTTACAGTGATCGTTGTTTATATCGCTCAGCAGTTACATTTTCACCGGGCTAGTTTGTAATACAGTACACCCTTTATATCCCATCGGTTAACGCAAGGCCTCATGTTACAAAACCGGTCAAGGACAAGTTCGTATTGTTTGGCTGGGAAGTTTTTAACACCCGGCGTATATCCCTATAATAGCTACTTCGGAATATCATCTATTTTAGTCGGTGAACAATGCCTTGTCTTCTGTACACTTTCCCACAGCGGACTACTTAAAGAAAAGGTGCGGAGTTTTATGGTATCCGTTAAAAATTTCAGTGGTTTAAATTTAAATAAATGCAGAATTTTTATACTTACCTCGTACAAAACAAATCCTAATTAGAAAAATGTGCCCATACATTAAATAGGTGATTTACAAAATACCAGCCTTTCATTATAAAAAAAGGGCAGAGAATGTTTTCAACAAAGTTGATAACGGGATATTCAATACCAATGGAAAGACACAGAAATCAGGAACCCTACATTTTATTACAAATGAGAAGTATAATTAAAATATGCCTAGACGATTCTAAAACAGATTTAGTAGGCAATTTTAATGTAGCTTTTAGTTCCAAAGAATAGTTTTACTGAACACGGAAGACTATGCGGTACAGTCATGAATTACGATACACTTTCCAAATCAATATTTACAAAAAAGAAATATAGTTAGAATAAATCTGGCGAAGATAGTTAAACAGACTTAGTAGACGATTTTAACGAAGATTTCAATTCTAAAGGAGTGTTTTATGAAAAAGGGAAGAAAAATACGTCGCACTCATGAATAATGATACACTTTCCAACTTAATGGAATAACGAAGAAAAATAGGGACGAAGCACGGATTATGATAGGCTTTTAATATTTAGCATTTCAGTGCGTATTTAAAAGATGAAAGTGTTTCATTTATTTTAATAATTATTTTCTGATCGTTATTCGTAATAGAAAATAAGATTTATCCTCATTAAAAAATTGTCTCTTTAGTTTTCAGAAAAGGATACTTTGAAAATTTTTACACGACAATCTAGACAAATTTGGTCAGTCAGATAATTTACTCTCATGATAACATATTTTGATAAACTTATTTTTATTGCATGAAGTACTTAGATATTGTCTTAATACTAATTGGAAGTGGGAGTATATTTTCCACTTTACTACAACTGCATTGTACATGAAATTTCAGACTAAAATCCTTATGCTTAAAAGTTCAGCAGAGTTTTAAATAAGATTTTTTTTAACGGTTAATCGTTTTTTCCACAAATTTTACTAGCTTTTATTATGCTAAGTGTAATTGAAGTTTTCGTACTAGCAAGCTGTGGACAAATGTAAGCAAAAGTGCCGAAAACACCCAAAAAACGCATGTATAACCAATATTTTAAGCATTTTGTGACAAAACGTAAAAGCATTGCGGTAATTAATCTATAGAGTATAAACCAGAGGACACGAATATTCATAAGTTCGTAAATATTCAGGCGGGAATAAATATGCGATGGACGATAATGATGGGAGCATGATGGGCAATTAAACTTCGCATCACAATTATTGAGAATTCCATAATCAAAACTTAATTTGGTGGTACATTAAGAATCCGAAAGTCGGAACTTTGAATAATTAGAAAATCATCAACTGCATTATAAACAATTTAACTTTTAAATGAGTGTATTTAATTTGATATCCACTTATGAATTCCTTTTAGATAAATTATTTAATTAATGCTTTAATAAATTTCAATAATCTTAGAAAAGATTAAAGAGCTTGTGAACTATTTAAATTCTGATCATTATGTTTTTTTCTAAATGAAAAGCATTTCTGAGAAGGAAAGGAAAATTGCTTTTTTCTACTAATACAAATGCAAATAAACGTTTATGCATTTTAATTCTTCGATATTCGATAATACAAGTCAAGATCGCATAGTATACAATAATAGCTTCGTAAATTCCTTTAGAATTCGTTTTTTTTTTCAAAAAAACTAATCACACAAAAGATTAAAAAAAATAAAATAAGTAAAAATAAATTGGGTTAGATGCGTTTTTTTTAAAACATGAATTAGCAAACAATAGGCAAACAAAAACTAACATTCATCTTACGACTAACACTTAAACTAACTTAGGCTATAGATAAATAACGACTTACCTAATAGTAGTTAGCTGAAGGCTCAACTAAATCAGTTTTAGTTGAGCTACACTGATAACTAACTATTACACTGATAACTAAAACTAATTTACTCGAGCCGAGTGAGTTTGACCTTCAGTTAACAATATTAGTTTTAGTTTTCGAATGACGACTAACAACTAATTGCAATCTAGGTCTAATTAAGGGAAGATTGGATAGTTTCGGACAACGTCTAGTATCAATCAGTATCGGTGTTATTTCTAACATTTCAAGCAGATGGCAGTATTTCAATTGATATCTATGCGTTGGGTAAAAGAAGAAAGTTCAGATATCGCCGCATTTGCTCAAGTGGTAATGTCTTGTTCACGCATAACACAAAATTTATTTGTGTTTTATAATGCTTTTTAACAAGGTTCAAAAGTGTTTATGGTTTCGATTTACATGTCCTTCCAACTGTGCTCTAACTTTCTTAAATATGCTTCGATTAATCAATCGTTTATCTAACAATATTATTAATCAATCTAATGACTAACCAGGCGTTAATCGTGAAATTTACACCTAACGATTTATGTCCTGAAATCTTACTAAAAATTATAACAAGTATATTAAAAGTGCGACAACCCGTGTAAATGATTTATTAAAAGTAAGTTTTTTGTACTTTAGTAATATACTTTAGTAATTTTGTACTTAGTAAATATTTTGGAAAATAAATGCGCACCAAACCAATTCGGTAATCGTGTAACCAGTAGATGCGATATTTCTTTCCACTTAGTGCCTTTTTGTTCGGATGAGTCAGCACTTCAAGACATTTCTTGCAGTCAAGTTTCTGCGGGATCAACGACGACTGTGGGTTTGAAGTTAAATAGTCCGGCTCTGAAGTGGTGGAACTTCACTTTTGACGATTAGATTCCTGGCGACTAATTTCAAGGAAAAGGTTACTCTATCCTAACATTTAATTCAAGACCTTCCATATTCTCCTGATACGCAAAAAAAAGTGATACTAAGTGTGCAATAGCGTGTCAATTGTTCGTGTCAATTTTCAAAATTTGCTTGTGTTTCATCTCACACTGTCCTTTCACCATAAAATTGTTATTCAAACCGTCAAATATCATACGGCCCGAGTGCAATCATTTCTTAACCGAACTTAACGGAATAGGGGTTCAGTATCACCTCTAAATTGCCATTATAAAATAGGTAATGATCGAGAATTACCTCTCGAGTTCCAATATTTAGAGCTCTTTAAATAAATGATGAAATTTTTGAACCGATTTTTGTAAAGAAAATTTTGTTGAGTCATAAAATATCCACTACATCAGTTTCCAAATTTTTCTATTCACTTTTCCAAAAGTGAAAACTGCAACATCTTCGAATATTTTAGCGAAAAATCTCTGCAAGCAGTTTTTCTGAATGTTTAACAGAAAGAATTGTCTCTCTGTGAAAGAAATGTATTCTCTTGGGCTATCCCCCTCCTGAATACTGCACAAGGCTCGTAAATTACTAACTTACACGGTTTCAAAACAGCATTTCTGAAAAACAGTCTGAATGTTAGATAGTCAAAGAGTCTACTAGGTAGCACCCTCCAGTCCATAACTGGAACTCTGCAAGCTGCAGGGGCCTGTCTCTCTTCTGCAGCAGCCCAGGGCTGTCCAATCGGCCTTTGGTCCCTTGTTGAAATTAAGAAGTGGACACTTGCAAAGCATTAAATTTCAGGATGTGGAAAATATTGCTTTTCCTTGTTCCTGTCCTCTCCCTGCTAATCCCGCTGACCTTTTCACATGTTTGGGCGCTTCCTGGAGCCAGCAATTGGTTGAGCAGGAGAAGGTTTTTGATGTTCTCATTCAGCGGGGTCTTTTAGACCTAGTTTAGTCTTCCCTACACCAGGGAGATGAGTACAACAACAGAAACATAGTCTAATGCTTTCGATAATGTGATGTAATTTGTTTTTAAAGCCGTCCAGAAATCATAACATGCGTATTGATAATTTTTATTTCCAAAAACCGCTTTAATGTGGTTAAAATATTTAAACATTTGGCAAATTTTCCTTTATTTTGACTTTGTAAAAGAAATAAAAAAAACATTCTATTTCGAATTTACTTACGTTGTACTTCTCCACCACATCCTAAAGCAATGTTCAATTCATAAATTATGAATAATCAAAGAGTTACACAAATGCATGTCTGGTCGTGTTTCAACACGCAATGATGTTCTTCTGAACTATCTGTAATCAGTAATAGCGTGTCCAAATGCAGTATTGCCTTCAAATATTGAAGATGGATGATGCAAGTGTAGTGCATAATCCTGAACGGTTATAAGTACACGTTATTTAAGCTTCTCATCATTAATCAGGACGATGAGCGGTATCGGTTTTTCAATTTTTAAAATTTTGACTTAAAAATGTAAAAGATATTCGAAACGAGATATTGAAGAAATGTAATTGTCTCTGGGATATGAATAGGTTAATTTAATAGTCATAAAATTTCACGAAGTCGACATTTTTTTTATGTCACTGAAAAATACAATGTGTAATATATTTTTGTAGAATCTAGAAATCGGTTTGCTTTTAAAACTGATCAAAAACTGTGCAGCGAATAATAACTTTTTTTTATTTAAAACAGGCAAACGAACAAGATTTCTGAATAAATGGTGTATTTAGTGATTCATGGGATTAGAAATCAAAATGGCCCAATTACTTTTTGGATTGCTGCTCAGCATTATTAAAATGCTTAATAACAATGCCTTTTATATTACCCCTAGAGGGCGCGTCCACGGGTGGCGGATAGGGGAATGCCTCCATTGGACTTTCCTCTGGCTGGTAGAAGGGAAATAAAATACCTTCCGCGGACCGACAGGCAGAAGTCCAACCTCCTTGGAGGCAATGGCAACCACTTTTGTATGGGAGATCAATCAAGGCTAATCCATGATATCATACACCAATTGAATGAAACTGACAAATTAAACAAGATATGTATTCTGCAGTGGATGCCTGCGCACGTTGACATCCCTGGAAATGAGGAGGCAGATCAACTTGCCAAGGAAGGGAGAAATCTCAATGATGGAAATATCAACAGAGTCACTCTTGACGATGTAAATGCGATTGCAAGGCGCCGTCTAAGAGAAAACACCATTAAAAAAAGACTCACAGATTTGTGAAATAAAGGCTAATAGGGACATCATTAAAACTATTACTCGCATTAGAACAGGCCACTATCGAGGCATGAAAATCCAAAGAGATGGCAATAGAATCTACCGTCTCTGCAATAATTGCTATAATATTCCACTGACTCCAAAACACATTTTTGACTGCCCTGCCATTGTAAGATCTCTGGCTCAGCTCGGGGGATTCTCCCCCCTTTGACATCGAAAAGAGTCCGATAAAATCAAGGAGATAGCCAGCTGTGTTCTGTACACTCATGGCCATCTATAGATCTCCCCATAGACACGACACCAACCAACCATATTATCTCAAGGCACGGTAAGAATGGTTTCTAGAATCAGGGAATCAGTTTCATTTAAGAAGTGTTTAAAAGTTATCCGACGATTAACGAATTTTTTTTTTAATTAAGAACAGGCAGACGTACAGGATTTCCGAACAAATAGTATATTTAGATTCATAGGATTTGGTGTCAAAATTACACAATTATTTTTCTGATTGTTGCCAAAAAATTATTTAAGTACTACTTAAATACTTAATAACAGTACAGTTAAAATTGTTCCCAGAATTTGCAAATCAGTTTGCTTTAAAAACTGTTCAAAAGCCATGCTACGATTAACGACTTTTCTATTTATATAAACAGGCAAACGTGCAAGATTTCGGAATGAATGGTTTATTTTGCGCCTTATTTGATTATGTAATATAAATGACCCATTTATTTCTCGGATTGATTCTCAAAATTTATAAAATAATAGTTATAACCAGGCCGCGGATTATATGCAATTGCATATTTCAGGTGTCTTTGGAATTTTTTGCATAAAATCGCGTATTTTCTCTGTTCGGTGAATTTTTCAATCTCTTTATCTTTGAATTTGCAACTCTTTTTTCCTTCCCTTCAGTATTTTTTTTCTTTAGCTCTTTAAGTCCCACTCTTTTAAAAAGTTATAAAACCTCAGGTTCTCAGCAAATTAGACCAAAATGTTTCGTCTTTCTTCCCCTACTCGTTATTGTTCACATAACTATTTCACACATCTTTCAAGGCCTGAACAAAGCTAGCTTTCGCCATACTGGTATTAAGTAGTAACGCCTACCTATCAATTTTCTCACAAAAGTAGAATCTCAAAATCTGCTGCTGAGTGATGCAATAAGTCAAGTTGTAAAAGTACAAGAATGCGTTGGTAAGATTCCAGAGTCATTAGAAGAAATTAGTAAGAAAATGAATTTTATTTTAAATGAAAATTCCGGATTTTTGACAGTGAATAATATAAATAATTTTATTGATGGTGAGGTGTGTGAATTACCGGAAGAAGTAGAACCATCCAAAGCGAAATATTATAACTACTGTCCAGTGACATCGTTGATGTTGAAAGAACATTTTCAGCATATAAAATGATTTTAGATGGTAAAAGACAAAATCTTACTATTGAGAATTTAGAATAAAAAAACTTAGTTGTGTATTGTAACAAAAATTACTGAAAACAGTTTAATTCATATTTCATATCGCTAAGATTGTGAATAAAATTTGATTCTTCTTTAGCCCATAAGCAGTCTTCGTTATTTCTCATTCTGTCTTTTACGATGTTTGCAAGTTTCAAAGAGAGAGAAAAAAAATGTGTCATAGGTGTGTCAAGGTAAGTGATAGAAAATACTTTTACAAGTAAATACGTTTATATTTTCAGTTAATATGCGCATATTTTTTCTGTTATTTGGTGCTTATTTTAAATTTTTAGTGCATATTTTAAGATCTTTTGATGCATATTTGCATGCATATTTTGTCATTATTTAAGTGCATATAATCCACGGTCTAGTTATAACAATGCAGTTTTCAAATACCCGATGACACGGTCAAATTTTTTGCGGAAATTTAGGAATCAGTTTGCTTCTAAAACTGGTCAAAAGCCATGCAACGATTAATGCCTTTTTAGGTTCAGGCTTACTATGTTTAAAATATTCACGTACTTGCTATATATTTTACTAACAAAAAATTGCAATGAAAACATTTGTATACACAATTTGTCCCAGCAATGCGCATTGGAACAAATCTACTCCTGGTGAACGATATAGATAAGATAAAAAACGATTCCGTTTCTAATTGTTTACTTTGCAGCTCCAGCCTCTTCACATCCTAATACAATGTTCAGTAGATGAATCAAGAATAATCAACGAATCACAGAAATGCGTATCTGTCCGTTTGCGCCTACACACGCAATGTTCTTCAGAACAGCGACCGTAATCAGCGTATAGCGTGTCCACATGTAGTATTGTCTCCAAATAATTCATGATGAGTGATTCAGCTGTAGCGCATAAGAACTTGTGGTCGCAGATACGGGATTGTAAGGCTCTTGCAGCATTTATCAAGATAATGGGAGTTACTTCAGTTTTCGAAATTGCGAAATGGAAATTTAAAGAGATTTGATATTGTTCACATGAAATTTCGTTAGGTTTTCTTGTAAGAAATGCGGCTGTTTATGATTTTAATGCATCCGGTTAATAAAATCCTGAAATTCAGTGAAATTATACATTTGCGCCTTTCAACCAAAAAATATTAAAAATAGGAAAAAAATTGAAAAGTAAAAAATATCAAAAGAGCAAAAGGTGTACGTACAAGCATCAAAAAGAAAGTTTGCAAATATTTCAGAGTGCATAAACTCAAACAGCACGCAAGAGCTGGCAGTTCTTACTGGAAAGAATGCCAAGATAGACCAATAAATCTAACAATAATACGTTAGTATATTTTTAATCTCAAATGTCATTACTGTTTTTTTTAACGCATATACATTTTAATCAAAGACTAAAAAAATTAGCGTGCTTCAGCACAAGATACACAATATTCTACATATTTCTGAACATCAATCCTATAAGATTTCTGGACATTAAGGATAAAAAATTAAAAGTACAGCGTTTTGGTATACTTTTCTAAACTCCTCGCGCTTCAGATAATTTTAAAATGCAAGGAGTTTTAAGTATAAGAAAAGTTAAAAATCCATCTGTTTATATTAACTCTATAAAAACATCGGCAGTCGAAACATTGGTGTTTACAATTTGCCTTACAAAGCAATCCACTTTCGAACTAATTCATTCCCCGTGAAAGATACAGGAGAGAGATAAACAACGATTGCGTCTCTAATTATTTACTTTGCAGTTCCTCTCCACATCCAAATGCAAAGTTCAATTCATAAATCACGAATAATCAACTAATCGCAGAAATGCGTATATCTGGATGTCTGTCTCAACACGCAACGGTGTTCTTCTGAACATCCCGTAATCAGTGATAGCGTGTCCAACTCTAGTTATTGTCTTCAAATATTTATGATGAATCAGTGTGCGCAGCGCATAAGCTTGGACGGATGGTCGTAAATACACGGTGTTTAAGCTCTCCGTTATTAGTTAGGACGATGCCAGTTATTTCACTTTTCAAAATTTAAAAGTGGGGATCAACAGAGATTCGGAATTGACCGTATCCGGCTGTATTTTTAGAAATTTTAGCGTTCATGTTCTGAAAGAACCTATTTAGAAAATTGAAAAAAAAAATGTCCATCCACTGCATCTACATGTTTCTTGAGCAAAATATTACCTCCAAACCTAAGAAATGACTGGGTTTTTTTAATTAAAAAAAGGGCAGAGTAAAAGATGTGAAAAATTTGTTGTTTTTTGCCTTGAAAAATTTTTCATAGAATGAAGCTCTATTACAAAAAAACAAAAAACAAAGATGTGGAACTCAAGATATCTTCGTTGCCATAGAATACTTGAATTTAGTTTGAGTAGATGTAATGTTGTACTATAATGGACACGTAGATTCACTATTACTCTCAATTATTCATGAAGTTTTTCCACATTCAAATGGAACAAGACTTTTTAGGTTCATTATTTGTTTGTTCTTTATTTAAAGAACAAACTAATTATTATTAAAGAACAGATATTTATTTAAAGAACGAATTATTTATGCTGCGAGCTTATTGCTGCTAATTTGCGTTTTTTTAGAGTATTCTTAAAAACTAATTTTAGTTTGAAAAGCTATCTATACTTATCACTTCTGTGCAGCAAATTTAATTGTGTTCATTCCATGAAACGCTATTTTTTTCATAGATTATAAAATTTAAAATATCTTCTGATTTCTGAATCTGACTTTTATGGTTTTATGTCTATACATGATGAATGTTGCTATAGTTTTCTAAATGTCTAAAAATAATATTTTGTTATTGTTGTTAATTTTAAGTAATGCGCATAGATGATTTGGCATTACTTACACAGAGAGATTAAAAGTTGAAAGAAAAATATTTCATTAAAAGAGAAAATATTCTTCACAATATATATCACTGGTATTATCTTCCTTTAAAATATTTAGTCGTGCCATAAAATCTTATACAAAAATTTGTATTATCCGCTGCGACTCATTTCTGCAAAAACATAGTAAAAACCACGATAAAAGTTCATCAGGGCACTATGTTACATTCAATAATTAAGTTCCGTGAACTCAAACCTGTTCAGTGGAGATTATTGGAATTTTCTGTTGGACTCTTATCTGCTCGGAGAAGTCGGAGAGAACCCAGCGTTGTTCGAAAGTAAATGCACTGGACTTTATAGAAAACAAAGATTGGCATTCCGGCAGTCCGCATTTAAATCCAGTCGACTATACATCGTAGTCAGTGCTGGAAGTTAAGGTCTGCTAAAAAATCATCAAAGTTTGAAAAGTCCTGATATTTGGTTAAGGAAAGCAACGTTAGAAATTTCAACGAAAGTGGTGCATGCTGTGATAGATGATTGACCACTGATATTTTGAGGCCTCTTTGAAGTGAAAAGTTGATCATTTTGAGTAAAAGATGCAATATGCTAAGTTTAAAGGTATAATTGAAGTTTAAGAAGATTTAGTTATAAATTTGATTAGAAAGCTTTTTATTGTAACTCCTTTATAATAGAATCAGAAAACTCAAGAGTAGGTGCCGCAGTTTTCTTTTTTTTTTTTTTCGTACTGTTTTGTTTTAAGACCAGAGCATCCAAGGGCAACCTGCCAAGTAGAGGAATGTCTTGGGCAGATTTTTTTAAAGGATTGTAGCGCGTATACGCGTTACATCTCACGAAAACCGCCCGAACCTTCACACCGCTAGATCGATAGCATCGGAGTAAGCCAGAACCTTGGAACTTTACACTTCAGATATTTACCAGTCAACAGCAGTGTATTATAACAATGAACCACTTTTCGCTTAAATGCATAACGAATACATATTCAAAACAAGAACAGATATTCAATTTGTATGTTGCATTGAAACTAAGCTGGCACTCGACTAATTCTTGTTTTTGTAGAATAAGACATAATTTAGCTCAACGAACGTTCACGAAGTTAAAAAATAAGTACATTAAGATCAAGATTCCTCTCTTTAAGGGTCCTTTTAAGACATGTATTGGTGGGCTTTCAAAATTGCTGTCATAAGAAAAGAATAATAAGGACAGTGTGAAAAAAAACTTCTGTAAACTTTTCAGTGTGCTGAAACTATACTTTTTTATAAAAGTAGCATAAGTATTGTCGAAAATTCAATTTATACTTCTGTGAAATTAAAAAGTTTACACAATAATATATACACTATAAAAACTTTATTATGACACTTTATATAACAAATAAATCCGTTTTTTCCCCTTCTTGGTGATATGAATCAATAGCGTTTTTTTTCTGTTATTGTTACTTTTGTTACTAATGATCCAGATCGATAGAATAATGGGGATTTTTATTTATTTGTGAGATTCGACTTTAACAGTTTTTCTACGGATTTCTCGAAGATTATTTTAGCCTTAGGAAAGGAACTGTATAACTTCCCTTCTTTCCTAAACTCTTTCGACCGTATATTTTAATGATTTAGCTTTCTTAGTATTACTGAAAAAAAGACACCGGCATGTCAGTAGGATTACTATTCTCTTGGCGACCTATTTATAGAAATAGTGTTAATTGAATGGAAAAGATCAGTACGTTTTCTATGCGAGATTAAATTTAACTGGAATTTAGACAACAAAATTAAAAGTCAGGCTTAGTAAATTGTAATTAATACTTCAATTTGATAACAGATTTTTATTGCATGCTCTGGTTTGAAATAGATTTAATTACTGAAGATGAGCAATGTGGTCCTCTAAGCCAATATTTGACAGATTAAGACTGCCATATTTCATATGTTCAATCACGATACTTTTTATCATAATGTTTCTCTTGTAACTGTCTCAGAATAAATAGAGATTCTTCTTATTATTTGCCAGGCGAGGACAGCTCACGTCACTGAATGTGTCGCTTAAAACTGCATACGTCCTTCCTAGATTTGCCCTCCACAGTTTGGAACCTCATCAGATGGAGGGGGACTTTTGAATATTGGTACCCCTCGGAAATTGCTAGCGACAGTCGATAGGACTTTCGTAAACGCGTATTTTACGGGCACGTACACCGCATGTACACGATGTCCTTTAGTGGTGCATCGGAATCGAACCTCAACTTTCCGGTAACGATTTCAGCGCCTCAACCAATGGCTTACCAAGGTCCTTTCTTTGGGTTTGTTAGGTACTGGGAAACTCTGCTTTGTGTAGTACAAATTTCTGTGAAAGCCTTCATTGCTTCTAAGTTCCATTTAACTGGATCTTCCACTTCGTTTATAAAGTTAGACAAGTCCTTTAGGGAAACAAGGTGCTACTCTTTAGTATTGGCCTTCCTAAAGTAGTGAAACGAATGAGGGCAAACTCATCACACTCATAAATGATGTGATTTGCCATTTCTTCGTTTTTGCAGTCTTTTTTGCATGCAAGGTCATGTTGAAAATGTCCCATTGCATGAAGGTATTTTCTGAAATAACTGTGTCCTGTGAAGTCCACAAAAATCTTCGATCTTGAACACTTAAGAGCTTCAGAAGCAATATTCGCCGATGATCAGATGATCATAATTTTAGCATGATTTTGCCCAGAAGAATCACACGAAGTTTTATTCATATCCTGTTTTTTCCATTTGAGGAGTAGGCCTATTATGACCTTCAAATTGATGCCACAAAAAAGTTCCGAACTAATAGGTTTAAAAGAGGATACCTGGTTTGTGCCAGTTCATCCTCTTTTTCATCACCTTGAATTCCTTTATTTCCTGGCAACAATAAAAGAGTTACCTTCTTTCTGGTTGCCAGTTCCCTTAAAATGTTTCTATACTTCAAGAAAATCCCTGATTTAAGAGATTTTAAGGCCGCTTGGCTATCACTAAAATCAGAATACACTCACCATGGTAGCCTTTTCTAATATGTTTCATTAGACAGTTGGGCATCCGTCTGCATAACTTTGCGGATCTAAGATATTTAAACAGGATTTACTATCAGATTTCAAAGTTGTGGTGGTTTTAGATTTTGTTATGATTAAAATTTGATGAAAACTAAGGCCAAAGATGATCGTACAGTGGTACTGTGCCGCGCATAACCTGCCTGGCAAGTACTCCTAGGATTAAGCTGAAAAAAGGAAAATGATTGACATACACCTAAACATTAAAAAAAAACTAAAGACTCTATGAACTGCAAATAAATTCCATTTATTCTTAGTCATTCCAATAATATTAATTAAAAGACGATATTGAAATAATTTTAAAATCATAACATGTCTGGGGGAGATGTGGTTTTGGAAGATAAGGGGTATCCACAAAAGGTTTGAAACACCAAGAGTAAATAAATCGTTTGGATATTCACCATTATGATGAGGTAGCCATCTTTACACAGGACACGATCGACGCGTGCACTATTGGAACCGCTTTCTTTCTCTTAAGCCATCACCAAGCAACACTCATTCCTTTTTTATTTTTGAACACAACTTCATCACACTGATTCGAAGCACTCACTGATTTTTTAAGCCCGTTCACACCTTCTCCAAAACTCTCTTCTGCTTCTTCTGCAGTCCGCTCGTTCTCTCTTTTTTTATTTTTTCCACGGGGCTGTTTCCTTTTTTCTTACCCCCTCTTACATCATTGGCTGGAGTTTCTGATTTGTTCGTATCGGGGAATTAATGCATCCCCTCGTCGAATCCCGGACATGTAGGTGTGACATCGGGGAATATACCCCGCCAAATTTGCATATCATTTTCGGCCATAAATATTTTAACGTTGACAGTTCATTGTGCTATAGTGTCCAGACTGTCCATTGCCTGGCGCCTCTTCTAATTTACGGTCCACTTGTGTGGTCTTCCCATGGAAACAGTCTCAAAATTATATTTTACTGCTGTTTTCACTCCACCACAAAAGTAATGTGCGACAAAACACCTCCTTGTGGACATCCTCTGGTACTCTCTCCTTCAAGTGATTCGTCAGAGTGAAATCAGAAATGATCATTTGGATATTCTTATTTGTAAATGCAAGACAATTTGAAATGTAATCTCTGTGCTCAAACTGAGAAATGTTTTACAGTTTGAGAACAGCTGATCAGATTTAACCGAAATCAAACATACTTATTCGTATAATGTTATACGAACTGCGAATGTACAAAACACGTTTTATATTGCACAATGAAATTACATGTTATCTAAAGACTGACATTACTGAGATATGTGTAATAATTATATAAAAAATACATTAAAAGTATGAGTTAAATATTGTTTACATATATATACAGTACACGGTTAAAAAAAAAAAACTTTATTTTAACATATAAATTCCTCGCGTCCTATCAGATCAACAGACCAAATTGAAATTTAAGATTTTGTTATTTGAAAGTAAGGGGTCGCTATCATAATAGCTTGAAACAATATTGATCTCAAGGTTGTGGTTAAAGGAAAAAATTCAAAATACTCCAATGACAGTAGTATCTACTTTATTTCCTGCGAAATTTAATCAACAGATTGTAAAATCGTCAAATTGTAATGATGAACGTATGACAAAAAGTTTGCATATAAAAACATGCAATAAAGAGTACTGTAAAATGCCAAAGAGGGGGTAAAGGAGTTGCGCATATGCAGTTTGCATAATTTACACAAATAAACAATGAGGATGTTAAACGAACATCAGTACTGGGTGAAAATTTAAAAACAAAATCCCTTCTCATCTCTGGTGTTATTTTTAATGCTTTACAATGCATTTCGTAGTAAATCTTTCACGCTGTCACGTTTCATCAAACGTATTTTTCCAACATATTTGAATTTTTTCACAGTAACCGTGACCACGAAAAATCTGTTGTCATAAATAGAAGCAATCTTATACACATATCAGCACATCCCAATTGCTGTGGTTGCCGCTTATTCCGATCACATCGGGACTGATCGAGATTGACCGGAATAACCGAAATCCGAAATAAACGGAAAAAAATAAAAGTGAGGAAATTTAAGAAAAAAAAATCTCAAAATATATGAACTGTATTTTTTAATAGTTTAAACTATGCACGTATTTATTTAAGAATAAAAGAAAAACAAATGAAAAAATACATATGTATATTTATTTAAAAGAAAAAAAAAGTACAGCTTTATTTTCTTTACAGTACAGGGGTACAGGGGGTACAAAGTACTGTACCCCCTGTACTTAAAAGTACAGGGGGGAGGGATTCGAAATTAAAGAATGTTTTAGGGGCATAGTTTCATGTAGCGCAAATTGAGTTTCACTTAATATTGAAAAGAGGTAATCCCATTTACATTGTTCTCAAAGGCTCTACGTAAAGTCTCTATAGCGGTCAGCAAATCTACTCATGTGGCACGTAACCGGTTCGGTTGCACTTCGTTGTTGTCATCATCAGATGCCTCAATGGTTCCTGGGGTAGGATTGATCCTTATTTTCATTAAAATTCTTTTAAGTGTATTAACAATTGTTTTGATTAAATTATTGTAACACTTCCACAAAAATATGAGTTATTTTTCATAGGCTTCTTTGCCCTAAAAGCTAATTACGTCAAAATTTTTCCTGATATCCAAAGATTACTTGACCGGATAAAGCGACATTCATACTGAAGTAAACGGCGGGAAAACTAGTGCAGTTTGGTCAATTTTCACCGGAATAAATGGCTCACCGGATATACCGCCGACTGAAATTATCGGCGACCACTGTATTTTAATTTTCTTTCATTGGCTGAGCAGACAGTCTGCCACGAGTTCATATGTATCTTCTGAAGAAACTAATTGCAACTCGTCACACAGAATGTTTTATTCAATAAATTTAACACTTCAATTCTCAAAGAAACACATATTGTTTAAAAAACAATGGTGGATAGCAAAGTTTACAAACTATAATCAATATCAGTTCGTATTGAGATCGGGAGGTGTTATCCTTTGTAGAATCCCTTTATTGCCGTCTAGCAAGACATAATCACCTAGAACAAACAAGGGAAATCATTTTATAGTACTTATAAAATAATACTGAATATCATATTTTAAATATAATATTCGCAATATATGGCTTTAAAAATCGAGTAATTAAATACATTTCATGTAAAATAGCTGCCAAAAAAGAATAAAAAATATCAGTGTAGTTTTATTCTAAAAAGCTTGAAGCAAATACTTGTAAAAACCTGACTTTAAAAAATGATTTTTTAAAGCTAAATATTTATTCCTCATATTCATAGACTGATAAGTACTGGGAACCATATATATAGTATTGTAAATGTATTTTTAAATGTTACCATAAATGCAATAAAATGTGTAAATGGTATAGTAAAATTTTAAATGTATTTACAGAGGATTTTTAAACCATCGGAGTCACTGTTAAAATGCTGAATATGAAAAAAAAATTTGGTTTTACTACTTGTCTCATTTTAGAAAAAACATTTTAAAAAGCTCATTTCAAAAAACTTATTTTCGTCGAAATTGACAGAAATATTTTTATTTTCTTTTGAATTATGTCTTCTTACACAGAAAACGCTTAAAAGACTAAATTTTATTATAAAAATTTGTACCTTTATTTAAATTTTTAAATGTAAACTTCGATTTATTTCAGTTAAAACGAAAAGCAGTGATCTTAAAGGAACTGGCCATTGAGTAATAGAGACATCTGACGAGAATGAATAATTGTTCAAGGAAAATTGTGGAATAACTAAAGTAGGTTCTCTTAGGCTAAATACGGTATAGGACAAATCACTGAGAACAACTGCACTGACATGGCCTTTATTCGACAGGACATATCACCGACGTGAATTTTCCACCAATAGGACATTTCATCTGCATGAGCGTTTCGCCGATATAAAAATGGACTAACCTTTAAACATTACGTCTACAGGACATATCCCGCACAGTTTCATTAATGCATTAAACGCCAAATCTTGCATGAAGGAAAAAACTAATTTTGCATTTATTTTTAAAAAATGTCAATATATGCGAAAACTATTTCTTTTGTAGAAAACTATAAAGATAGTTTAGGGTATACAGTATACATTTTTTTCAGAGAATGTTATTCTCAAAATTTCAATTTTTTATTTAATCAAGATTTGAAATAATAAAATACTTGAGTACCGTTGAAAAAAAAAAATTTTTAATGTACGACAAATACAACACTTTGAATTGAAATATGGGATTGATCCGAACTTACGGTAATTAGAAAAGGCATAGCTGAAGCATGCCTAATCTTATTGGAAATTCCAGATGCGTTTAAACGCCTGAAAACTTTTATGCCATGTAAATCTGGCCTAATCTAAATCGGTTCGAGGAATATTTTTTAAATGGCAAAATACGAAGAAGAAACTGAAGGACTGGTCCAGAATAAAGATGGCTGGCACTCTTTCAAAGAGATCTGGCCAGTTTTTGAAAATTTAGAATTTTCTTTTCCTAGAACCCAAAACAATGTTGATTCGTGGCATCGACGGTAGGGAACTTTAGTTGGGCAGCCACAAGTAGGGAATTTTCATATTACCGGAGCAATTAGAATAGAGTGAAATTAAGTGGGAAATATAATCGAAAAAGTTATTATAGGGGAATCTCCCAAAAAGGAAAAGAAAAAAAAATGATGAAGAGATAGGAAAATACACATTCAAATTATCATTTCTCATCGACGAATCAAACCTGAGATAGATTTTTAAGTGAAATAGTCCACAGAATTTCTTTTTCAAATATTTATGTCTTACCTGTGTTTTTTTGCAAAACTTTATACTTTTGTGCTTTTCAATAAAGATAGTAGGGTACTTTTTGGAGATTTCGACATTTTGACTAGTATGATTAGTTTACTAACCAATATTTCGTATAAAAAGACTTCTATCGGACTCTAAGTATTATACGATGAACTGTGATCACTAAAAAATATATACCATGTGAATCAGCCAGAATATTGTCAAACAATAACTGGTAATAATAAAGGAACTATTTGCACATAGCAGATTTTAGTTTGGCGACGACTATATAATATATATCAGTAATTTCAGGACACAATGTCACGTCTGAGAAACATCCATGTAGGCGTAATGTTCTTGTCGGTGAAATGTCATGTGTGTAAATGATGTCGGTGAAAAGTCCCAAATAGGACAAAATATACTTTCTATCATAACAATGGCAAGAGAGGAGTGAATCTCATGTAAGTGTGGGTCATTTTTATTTCAGGTGGACAGCACTCGGCAACGTAGAAGTATAGGAGTAAACTGCATGATTCATGATCTACCTGGGATCATAATGAAGCGAAATATAGACCCTGGAAGAGCAATTCTTTCTTATGGATATTATTATCTGTGGTTTTTCCAATTTTTGTATCAAATTAAGCTTTGATTTCAATAAGGGAAACTTTTAATAATTTTAGTCTTATCTGTCATTTTCATTAACCACTTAGTTTTTTTAAATTCATTTTTTAAAACGAACTTTTATATTTTTATTGATTCTTCAGCTCACTACACCTAATGATAAGACGAAAAATTGTTTAGAAGGGAAAGGGGGGGGATTTTTTTGCTTCCAAGAGGATTGATGATTGTGATTTTCATACCTGTAACGAATTGTTTTGTGGCACCATGGATTCCAACCACACAGGGTAAACCATACTCTCGACTTACAACAGCTCCTATAAAATCATAAATCACATTATTAACAAGGAAATAAATTTATTAAGGAGATTTTTCGCTTACACTTATATGTATTGACGCATCCACAAACACAGTACCATTTTTTTCTAGGAACATTTAAATATAATTAAAACAACAATTATTATTATTATTTATTCATTGAATTATATTATATTCTATAAGTTTTGCGGAAAGCCAAAGCAAGAAGATCTTCAAAATATTAGGCATTAGAAAATTAGGATTAAAGATATTAGATGAATATTTTGAGTGTGTTTTGTTTTATGGAAGTCTACATGAGGGGTATCTCCCTTCAAGGAGGTTGGGGGGGGCGGTTTGGGTGGAGGACTATATGAATATTTTGAATAATATTCCTATAATGTATTACAATACATTTAAATAATATAATTAAACGCAATAAACTTATATTTTTCAGTAACAATGTCTAGAAATTTCAGAGAAAATAAATTCCATTTTAGCGAATAAATTGTCCCCTTTTCGAGTGTATATATCACTGAACATGGTAGACGACTGAAGTGTGAAGTTCCCACCCTCGGGCCGAGTGCGCAAGTGTCGATCTAACGGTCGGGAGTTTTGGTCTTTTTTTCACCAGATGCAATGTAAATAGGTGTTAGAACCCACTAAAATTGCGCTGACTCAGGGCATACCTTTACGCAGTTAGATATCCCTCATGTAGGCTTGCCATAACACAAAAACTCACAAACGCAAACTAGAAAATTAATATACTCTTTATTAGCAAACGGTTAAGTCTGTTTATTTTAAGTTTGCTAAATATGCCGTATGTGGGTATGTTTACCTGCCTACCTAACATATACAGCATTAAAATTTTCAACTATATTTTAGATGGTAAAACACAGATAATAAACCTGTTTGATCCCTTATAATCACTGCTGCGAATACATTGCCATAGCCATTGCCCAGTAAGTGAAAATTTATTTTTTTTTCGTTATGTCAGAGTGACCAAAATTATACATTTTTATTATACATCTGTAAAAGTTTTGGATAATTTTCTGTTGTTAGCTAGTGAAATATGCGCTACTTTTAAAAATCTGAAAATCCACCCGTTTCCTGATTTTTTAAGCGATTTTTCGCTATTTTCAACGTTTCTTTTTATTTCGGAGAGTAAGAAAAAAGCTTTGCATGTCAAAATTAGGTGTCGAAAGTGACAATGACGTCATATTAAAGTCACGGTTATCAGGCTTCGAAAGGAAAATTATGATTCCAATTCGCTAAAGTAGTTCTTCTAGACTACCCAGTTTAACTTCTTTTCACAAATAAAATGATTTTCTATGCAATTTTGTTCTATATAAGAGAGGATGTTCCCACCAAACAAAATTTTTCGAATGCGAAAAGTTACCGCAGTGTCTGCAATTCCTATTCCGGTATAAAATATACATTGAATATGAAGTTATTTATTTTAAGTGGGCAACGATTAAATATACATAGTGTAGATATATTTCTGTCAAATGATTTTTTCTAGCACCCGTTGTAATAGCCTCCACAACTTCCTTCATCCTCTAGTTACCAATACTACCGAACACTGTGAATGTCCCGATTTATACACGCAAAGAAAAAGGAAATTTCGTCAAAAATTTCATAATCAGAATTTTTTTAATTTTTTATTAGTTACAAATTTAAAGTATATTATCTAAAGAAAACATATTTAATATAAAGAGAAATTATTTAATCATTTCTGAAATCGCTAAGAAGGAATGCAAAGTCTGTATTTTAATTCTATGTAAGTCTTGAATGTTGAAAGAAGATAAACTGTAACTTTTAGTTAATTTTCAGCAGTGAATGAGTTAAAAAGCAATAAGAAATTAAACATTAAATTTTACAAAAAATGTGATGTTTCTTCAAGTTTCAGAATTATTTCGGCGTTTTTTTTTTTTTAATTTCTTTTCTTTTCCATAAAGACTAAAAATCAAAAGATAATCACTTTATCACTTTATTTTCACATTATGATTTATTCAAATTAATTGAATTAATAAATTATGCAAAACAATTTATTCTATGATAAATTACTTAAAATGTTAGCAGAAATGCATGTACGAAAGAACGACATTTTAAACCGTATGTTTTCGATTATATAATAGGTATAATAAATGATAATTAATAAAATAAATAACACAATTACTTCTGAGAAATTCTTTTAAATATTCATTTGGCCTTCTGAAAAAATATGAGAATTTACTGAAATTTATTATTTTAAGGGAAAAATATTTAAAAGTTACCATGAGATATCAAACCTCCTATTTCTGTCACGACTCCGCCTAATATAGGGAAATAAGGACTCCAGCCTATATCAGTACTGAAAGTAATCAGTATTTCACCTGGCTAAAGGGGAAAAAAGAATGCTATGTTTTACAATAATTATTTGCATATTTTCATTATCAAAAATGTAGATACAGTACGTGTTTATTAAGACTTATTTACGAATATAGTAATTTTTATATATAAAAAAGCTCAACATTTAAAATTAATTATAAATATATATATATATATTACTTTAATATCAGCAGCTTCTTTTAATGTAATAGCAACTCTGGCATATCCTTTAGCAATGCCTTGACTCACTGGAATGCCTTTAAATTAAAAGAAAATACTTTTGTAATTATGAATTTCAATAATTATAATTCACACACGTTTCAACGCAGTAATCTGTACAGTAGATACATTTACGAGAAACATATGCACAGTTAAAATATAGTTTTAGACGCTTGAAATAGTCCGTCATTATTTTCAGCAAATCGACTTCATTCTATTCTGCCGAAAACAAGAAAGTTTTGCGAAATTATAATTAGATCTGCCACTTCAAATCCACATGGCACGTGAAATTTTAAAACTCGTATTTTCCTCGTTACCATGGTTTATTATAAATCGACCAGCAATTTTATATTACAAAAACCCCTAGTTTCCTACATTTTTTCCCCATTGAGAGAAGATAGTGTATTCGCCATTACTAATAAACAACCAAGCACAGTAATGATTAATCTAGTAATTATGATTACTGCCCTTAACTACAATAAAAACTTCCTTGAAAATCTCTCTATCTGTGTGCTCTTATGTTTTTATTAATATCTGAAAATCGTAAATCAAATACTTTTTGAAATAGCATATTCAATTCCAGAAGCAACTTTCTATCCCCGATATGCCTCTCTCTAAATCTTTCCATTTAAGTAAAGGGTCTACTGTAGGAATATTTCTGAAAAAAAAAGAGGGGGGGGGGAAAGAAAACGAATTTGTTCAAAGTAGTAAAACATCGAACCCATCAAATTGATGGAAAACGATACCAATTGCTCGGAGAGAGCGAAAAGTATACGAGATTTGAGTCATTTGGAATTTCTTGCAGTATTCCTTATAAGAAAAATAAATTTTTAAATGTTTTCTAGTTAGCGCAAAAAGATGACTGCCAAACTATTTGATTTTCGCCAACTGACACATTTTGAAAGTTCCGTAAACTACTTGATTTCTAACCAATTAGTTGCGAGATAAGCGTGCCTTGTCCTTTGTTGCACAGATGGAAATATGCTAGCAAAGCCGATGGTACATTCCGGATCAATTTTCTAACAGAAAATATCTCCTCTTAACCCTATAACGCGCTTTGTTCCTGCTCTGGGAACACCAAACTCTGACGTTTTGAATGTTGCCAGTCACGAAGAATACGTTTGATTTCTATAAAAATAGTTGCGGGTGACATAGCTCCACGAGAATCCTTTACTTTTGAGCACGTCTTTTCCCGTAAAAAAATCGTCACGATTACTTTTAAGAGCACTGACATCTGCTGAAAAATGGAAGAATGCGAGAACAGCTAGATAGATTGCCCAATGCTGGAAAAAGGGCGGCCGTTGCCATCACTCGACTTAACTACCAGCAAGATGGCGGACGATTTAAACGTTCATCGCCCGCCACAGATCTAGAGACCCTTTTCTGACGACATCGTCAAAAAAGGCTATCTAGATCTGTGGCAGGCGATGAACGTTTTAATCGTCCGCCATCTTGCTGGTAGTTAAGTCGAGCGATGGGCACAGCCAGTCGTCAAAAAAGGGTCGCCGGTTATGTTAAATGTTTTTATACGTTTTTGTGAATATATGACTCACACACATAATCCAGAATTTTTAAAATATGTTTTGGAAAAATACGATAGAGTGAAAAAAAAAATATCTAATAGAAACTGATAAAAATGGTACATTGCGTTTCGCCAGTTATGTGAAATATTTTTATTAGTTTTTGTGAATATATGACTCACGTATACCAGAATTTTTAAAATATCTATTGGAAAAATACTGACTGGAAAAGACTGAAAAAAAAAAAAAACTAATGTTAACTGAGGAAAATTGTGAGGAATGTTTTAAAAGAAATAAAAAATAGCACAGGAAGCAAAAACACGTGAAATGAATTTTAGAAAGAAAGCGCAAGAATTTTTTATTTCATCTTTTATTTTACCAAGCCAAATATACGGATTAATTTATTTTATAACTCTAGTTGAATATCATGCAAACGTGACTATCCCTTATATTTTCGACAATGCATGTTTCATAACTATAAAATGCATGCAGATGTTTCTAACCGCAGGTAAAAGAAGCTGAAGGCCACATTCCTGGCACCTCCCGTCTTCCAATTCAAAGCCCTAGCGCTATGTCACTGGTGTGGCAACGAGCATATAGAATTTCATCAAAGAAAATCATCGAGTACTGCACAACGTTTAAAGCAATGACAATATCAAAACATTCAAACACCCTAATCTGCAATTTTTTACCCCTTATTAGGTACTCACCCATTAACTGCAATTTTTTACCCCTTATTAGGTACTCAACCATTAGGTTTAAAGTTTTTGCACGGTCCTAGTTACGTTTCCAAAAAGTCCGTTCCTAAAATTACGTTTCCAAAACTCTATTTTTTGATATAGTGTACGCCTTCGATGTCCTGAAATATAAATCAAGTCCCCCAAGTCTCTTTAAGCAATGCAGAGATTTCGAATTTTCCTTCAATGCAAAAATTTTTCAATGTGTATTTCGGAATTCTTAAAAAAACTACGTTTCAACTATATTTCGGTATTTCAAATGGCTTGAGTATCCTTTATTAACAGTGCTTTTCTGAACACTTTACGTTCACGAAAGCGGAGGCGTATCCGAAGGCGGGGTAAGAGGTTTTGTTCCCGCCCTCCTTAAGCTATCTCCGATCAGACACTCAGTGATTGAAAAAAAATGAACTAATCTTCCGTATGGAAAGAGAAAATGTCTACTTATTTATATCCTTCTGAGTACACAAATCACTTCATCAAGTCTTCGAAATTCTAATCTCACAACCTTAAAAAAAAGATAATCATTACTGGCCGTAGCCTCCGACGATCATGCATTTTTGAGGATCATGATGGATTCGGTTAATATGTGGAGGATTTTATTCAGGAGTGTTTGATTTTCTGATCTTTCTCCCCCAACCATTTCGTTTATTTACGTTTCGTTTATTTACGTCTCATAAAATATTAAAGAAATTTTCTGTTAGAGTTATAGGAACCAGAGCCGGCCCAAGGAGCGTGCGGGGGCCCCAGGCGCAGCGCAAGCGCGGGGCCTCTTTTCTATCATGGCTTATGCAAGTTACTACTAGCAGTGCTAGTACATATTAGCCTTATTTCTCTGCGTTTTTTGGGATATATCACAACAATCTACCAAGCTCGGTCTAATGTGATAGCAAAAAAAAATGGCCCAGGAGCGGGGCCTCTTTAAGGGCTTAAGGAGCGGGGCAGGCTCGATTCACACCCCCCTTGGGCCCGGATTTCTCGATTTCGGATACCTACCCGCTCATTAAATTTTGACACACTGCAATGAAATACGATTCGAAACGACAATTTTATTTGGAACTAAAAGTAAATGCGGAAATATTACAAATACATATTCCATTAATATGCCAAACAGACTTCCAGCGACAGAGAATTGCAGCACTAGTAAGTTTTATTAATTTCAGAAAATATCAGACCCTGGTCAGAAATCATAGACCAGTGCCGGAAATTTCGATCTCTTTTAAGCGTTAATCACTCTGTTGAAATCTATTCCGGATATTCTAACAATATCGAATTATTGATTAATGAACTGTATTTGCTTGTAAAATGAGAAACGTTTCAGTCTGCTCAGTCTGATCTGTCTGTAGAAAGAGTTTTTTGATGCGTTTCTGGGAACTTCAGTGAAATAATGGAACATCCGACGAATTTCCAAGAATTGTACCTTTTATCCTCAAGGAAACTCTCTGACAAATATACATCATAAAATTTCACTCAGTGCAAATCTTTATCAAATATTTGACTGCACTTTGGAATTTTTAAAAATGTCATGCTTCGAAAATGTCTCGGTATTTATATCGACTTTAACGTAGCATGTATTTTTGTTCCTTTTTTTTCATGCGTTGCTTTTAGAAAACGGAGGCGTAGTCAAAGGAGGAGCCAAAGCAGGGTGTGGCTGCACGAGATCTCATCAGCGCACACAACACCTGGCACTTGAAAGCCGTTGAATGTGGTACCAAGACCCCTACAATCTAAAACAGACCTGTTCATTCCAGCTAACTTTAAGGGGAAAATGATAGCTCACAAAACTGGATTACTTTTGTACTGCCATCTGGTGGCTTAACGTGTTTTCTGTTTTTGCCCGCGTTTTACTGCCATCTGGTGGCTTAACGTGCTTTTTGTTTTTGCCCGCGTTTTCCACAATGTGCTATTCAATAGGAATTCGCCTAGGAGGTTTAAACGCGGTCTAGGCAGAAATCAAGATTGCGTAGCGATTCGATGCTGAAAGGCTGTATCTCAGAGAAAAAATTTAAAAAATATTCTAATTGCGTAGTAAAATTTGTATGCAATCAGAAAAAAAGATTTTTTAAATGAACGTCTTCGCATTCAAATTAGAACTCTTTATTCACAATTCGAAGGTCTTTATTAATGTTGAGAATTCCATATTTATCTCTTCCTAGAAAATTTTTATAAACTTATAATCTGTATTTAAGTTTTTAAATTCATGTGTTGTAATCAAAGGCGTCAGATTCATAAAATGAAAGATCATTATGGCAAGATAAAAATCGTTACCCATGCATTTTTTCGCGCTTCTTTTTCAATCGCCAATTGTGCAGAATAACAAAGATTTAAAATGAAGACGACAGATGGCGCCTACATTTCGCTAGTTGTTCTGGGCGCTGCCAAAATGGAACCATGTTCAGGTTTTCTGCTTTCCGAAAAAAGTCTGCTTGGAGTCCTTGCTTAAAATGAAATGTGGTAGTCTCACCAACAGTGTCATTTTTTAATTTTATCCTAAACAATACTTCTGTGCCAGGCCCGGTTACACCCAGCGGGAACCAGATGGACCGGTCACTTATATATATTGTATTTTTACATACACTTATGTATGATGTGTACGTGTGTTAGACGAAAATGTTATTGGGCTGCAGTTGACATGAATTTCCAGGGCCAGTGCTATGGGCTGTATCCGTCCCATTCTGTGGCACCAAAGTATGCAGGTAATACCTTTGAGCGATTCCAATAACGAAAGATTACAGATTCGGTGAAGTGATATGGCCTCACATAACCAAAAGACCATCCAGTTGCAGACGATCTGACATCATACTCCATTCAATAAAAGTCATGCGCGTGTTGTTTGTAAAGTCATGCAGATGCAGATGTCTCACACAGACACATTCATTATCATTGCTACTAGAACTCTTTTAAACCAATAACGACCAGTGATCTATTTTTAGACGGTCGTAAAAATTTTTAAGGATTAATTTATTTTCCTTCTCGAATAGTAAATCTGGCTTCCACAAAATACTCAGCCATAACAACGTAATGAGAAATGTTCAGTGCCTTATTTCCATTTTTACTTTCCGAACATGTACCATGTAAGGAAAGTATTGTAATCATGAAAAAATTCGACTTCGAGATTTTCGTGTTTTTACACGTTTTGAGGGCTTCTGAATCCATTTATGCTATTTTTACGAGATGTATGTATGTATATGTGTATGTGTGTGTGTGTGTATGTTTGTGTGTATGTGAGTGAACACGATAGCTCCTGAACGGAGCATTCGATGGAGCTCAAATTGGATATATATGTCATAAACCACCGTCGCAAGACCGGTATTGATTTTGGTGTGTATAGGACTTACAGTTTATCTACAGGGCTACGACAAAGATTTCTCTTACATTATGGCCTATGGGGGGAAATTCTTGAAAAAGCGCTAGCGTTTAAACGGTAGATTCGATTGAGCTCAAATTGGGTATATATGTTATAAACCACCGTCGCAAGACCCGTATTGATTTTGGTGTGTATAAGACTTATAGTTTTTATACAGGGTCACGACAAAAATTTCTTTTATATTATGGCATAATGGCATATGGGGAGAAATTCTTGAAAGTGCGCAAGCGTTTAAACGGTGCATTCGATCGAGTTTCAATTTGGTATATATGTTTGAATTATTCATCAATTAAAATTTATTTAAATGTTTGGTAAAGATCTTAATCGTAAGTGTTCGGAAAGTCGAGTGGAGTCACTCCAGATTTTTAGAAAAAATAAAAAATATACCCTCTTCATGCCATACAAGTGTCGGAAAATTATCACTTCTGGGATCAACATAAATTGGAGAAAGTGCTGAAGAAAGTCAGGCGCTAATGGGCTAATCTTCTGACTCCGGTAGTACAACAATTGTACAAAAAAATAAATTTTACTGGAGGGAGGCGCTGGTACAAGTGCCTTGCCCTAGACTTCTTTCGCCTCTTTTGACTGGAAATCCATTCATCATTCATGGAAGATGGATAAAGAATTTCTAGTGGCGGGAATATCTTTTTTTATACTGCGGAAGAGTCAGACATGTTAGTAGGTAATTGACTGGCCAAAAAGTGGTAGTAGATTGGTCGAGATTGGGTATACAGATTTGCATTTGATTGGAAACTTTTGTCGTCAGTGATATTTGTCCTAACCTATAAAGCAAAAGACAATGCTTCCTCTCCATCCAAAAAGTAGGGAAATGAAATCTTACAGATTCTAACACTTCCTGTGACAGTTTTTCAGGTGTGAGCCGGGACGAAAAGGTTAATAATAGAATGTAAAATTAATTTAAATTCTTGTATGTGTGTATGAAATGTTTTATATAACGAACAACATATACAATGCAAATAGAAATATATCAATTACTGACCATTCATACTCAAGTCTGCAATAAATTCAAAGGCTTCATCTTTAATTTCGTTAACCTGGAAATGAAGCACAAAGTCAAAAATTTTAGAACTGAAATTTAATTTAAAAAAATTAAAAGTAAAGAATGAGAAAATATTACTTACAGGAACTGGAATACCCCTCGACATTTCAGGAAATTGCAGACTATCAAGATAAGGATACAACTTTCTTCGATGCTTAGCCCTTTTAAAGAAACATACTTTAGATGCAATTGCATAGAAATTCGATTTGTTTATTCAGGAAACTGATCATATAAAATCGATATATATCGATCATATAAACTGATCATATTCAGGAACTTGATTGCAAAACGGCCATAAAGAATAAAAGGAGAAAATCCGTGCATCCTACTCAAGGAATTGAAATTAAAAAGAGAAAAGTACTTCGAGCCGGGCAAGGAGTTTCATCATCAATGGAACTTGTCTACTCAATCGGTATGTAAGTCGAAATGAGTTGCACTCTGATTGACTGAAGTGATGAGGTGTTAATTGGTTGCAAGGGACACCCTCTGGGGAAGCCGACACCAAAGAGGCTTACAACTTGATTACCCCCAGGGGGAGGCATTAGTGGACAGAATTAGGCAGAAACTTAATTATCAGTATGCAGTAATTTTCTTAACTTGCTTAATTGAGATTGTGTAGTGGAGCCCAGGCTTGGTGGGCCAAGGAAACCTGTTCAATTCGGATGGATGAGTTAACATATTATAAGAAAAGTCACTAAAATATTAATGGGGGAGAGGTTATTTATGAAAAAAAAAAGTTAACCAGATCAGGAGGAAGAGCCAAAGAGCTTGGTTACTCAGTGTAGTGTAAGTACTATCAGAAAATTTTTATTTTCGAAGAAAGCAACACAGTTTATCACCCTACATGACTACAAATTATTGCAGAAATTTTGTGAATGCTACATTTGCACATAGCCAGGTTTACTAAAATAATAGGATTACAATGGTTTCAGAGGAATTTAGCATAGGTATAAAATAGGCATGTCTAGTTTCATGATTCAGAATCCACGCGTTCACTTGTTCGTCCAAATCTCTTTAATTCCTTTATGTGAGATATATTTAATAATGCAAAGCAGTTTATCAGCTAATGGCAGTTTGATATAAGCTTCTCTTATCTTCAATGTTATTGGAATTTTTATAGGACCGATGAACGAGGTTTCCTTTTCTTTCTTATTTCCCCTTCACTCGATCTTTCCCCCCCCCTTTTTTTTTAATTGGTCAAAATTCCCAAATGCAATACTTGAGAAAAAAGTCCAAATTCATTACTTTTACTCTTCTTAGAACAATGTATGTGTGCAGTTTTTGTTGTAAGACTAGCAAAATAGAATGCATCCAGGACAATTCTTACAAAAGCGGAAGGCGCTCGTCAAAAATGTGCCCCAAAACAAAGGTTCTGAAGACTAATTAAACTTACAAGAAAGTTAGAAATTGTATTACCTCGTATTTTTTTTAAGAGTCGGATCGTTCTTAGATGGCCAACAATTACTATCAACATTCCATATTTTCACACAATTACATTAAATGAAATGATAAGTAGACAACAAAAATTAACATTTTCAAAAATGAACATATACAGGGTTTTTCATAAATGATGGGCAAAACTTAAGAGGGATTGCACACTGTAATAGTGCAATCAGTTTTCACCGTAGAATACGTGGTTCAGAAGCAAAACGCTAAGGCACTAACGATAGTCAAAGGTGTTGTTGTTTCGAGAGTTGTTGTCTAATCTTTTCTCCGACGTTGTACACCGTACGCCGTACATAGCCGCTGCCAGTCATTGTTTTATACAGATATTCTATAAACACATGTCGTTAAAAAAATTTTTGTCTCGAACAACAACATCACCTTTAGCTCATTTACGTTTTCATTTCGACAATCAGGTTTTAAACATTTCCCCATATTTTATGAAATGCACTGTATATTTTAGAAAATGTAAAGCTATTTTTTTGAAGCACCTCGAAATATGTCTTGGGTTTCTGGTTTCCAACAGGTCATTAATTTCATCTAGAGTGAAGAAGTACATCAAGTCCGTATCGGGAATATAACCTTCTGAAACCATTGATTTACTGAGATGTCTCATTCCTCTTCGCACGTTGTCTATAGCTTTTACTATGTTGGACTAGATAACACAAGTTTAGTAAGTATATTACAATTAACATTATTGTTTTACAATGTAACTATATTGCATTACTGTTAAGGATGAATTAAAACATTCTTGCCTACAGAAAGGCAAAATTAAAAACGTTTGTAGTGATTTCTTAAAAAAATAAAGAAATTACATGATAATTTCTTATGAAAAACGAGTAAAAATTTCATATAAGATGACTTTTAAAATTGTTTAATAAAAACATAATGTATATGCAATTAATAAAATAATAAATGAATAGTAAATGTATAAAAATGTAAATTACTAAAATAAAGCAAATAAATATTTGATAGATAAATGAAAAGGTAGGTGCAATAAAGAAGATTTTCTGCAAGTTTTATAAAAGACATCGTTTTACATTTATTACGGTGGGTAGTACAGCCGTAGAAAGAATCGTACTGAATTTTTCGAGCCCCTGGTAGAAATTAGCTTATTTTAATTTGTGTACTTTGACCGCGAGGAAGATTTTATTACTTCAAGAAAATTACAAAGCATGATAAAAAAATTTCGTAGACAACACTTGCGTTTTATAAACTTTGGAATCTGAATACTGAAATTCTGAATCTATTAATCTTGAAATAAATTTTGATGCATGTATATAAAGAGCGAGTCTGAAAAAGTGAATAAAATTTTATGGGGTCATACGCATATGGGCATCATAGAACGCATTTACACGTGCAAATTTCGTCCAAGAATGTATTGTCGGAACGCTAACAGCGAGCTGCTAGGCGTCGTTGTAAATTGTGTAATAGGTCGGTCGGAACACAAGCGGGTAGTTTTCCACTGGCACATTTAAAGAATGAACTGAAGAGTCAGAGGATATACTTCAGGAAACATTGTATTATCAGTAATGGAACTGATATACATGCTCAGAAGAGCTTCAGCCAGCTGCAATGCAGGCTTCACCCTACGGGATAGGGACTGACACACATTTGCGAAGATATCAGGCATTTCCCGAATATCGCTAGCAACAATAGCGATATTGTCGCCCCTTCATACCATTTATAACGCCACCTTTGGGCGTTCAAGTTTCCATGTTCAACGCCACCTAGCGGCTCGCCGTTTGCGCTCTGCCCATACTTTCTATATCGAAATTTTCTCGTGTAGATGAGCTCTATCAACCCATAAAGTTTTGGCCAGTTTTTCAGAGTCACACTGTATGCATTTGCAACACATGTGTGTGTGCTTATGTGCGTGTTAAAAGGCTATCCTAAAAACACTGACATAATCTTTTATTCCTAGAATGTTGATCAGAGACATATACAATAAATTACAAAGTTGCGATAAAAAAGGTACAGGATTTTATGATATTGATTAAAATTTTCAGAGGATAAAATAAATAGAAATACAAAATTTAATTTTTGATATTCCCAGACTGCTTACTCCGAAAATATCCCAGTTATTAAAATGTGCCCCATACATAAATTAGGTGCTGCGCTAAATTTAAGCTCTTCGTCTGGTATATATATGCATATGCATATCTAAGCGTATGTATGTGTGTTGTCGGTTTCTTGTGTAAAAAGATTCTCAGAGATAGTATGAAAAAATAAATTTTGCCAATGTTAACTGTGAAAAAGGAACACTCAAAATCCTGGTGTTAAATGATAAAATAAGTAACTTTTTATGTGTGTTTTTTTCAGAAAGTTTTTATTTATTTTATCAATATTTACTGTGCCATTAAAAATGTAATTCCAGGATTTTTTTACTTTTTTTTCGTGAAATTAAATAATGTGATCTTTTGCGCCATGCTTTTCATTGAATTTTTCATGGCACTTGTCCTGTTTATTTTAAATATTTTTCATTGATATTCTTATACTTACTTTGCATGCTTCACGCTCCCTTAAAGCTCTACGGCAATTCGGCAAAATAAGTTTTAAAAGAAGTCTGCAAAAGAACAGAGTTTTGTAACATGGCAAATTTTATATACAGTAAGTTGACATAACTACAAGCCAACAGAATTCTACGCAGCTGAAGAACATTTATGACAAAAGACTATAGAAAAGCAAGTTAATTGTGATAGTACGGGATGGCCATAATATATAGCCGCTGTTCCGTTCAACCAATTTAAATGAGAAAATAAATAAAAACTTTGTGAAAAACACACAAAATGTTACTTATAAGAGGATACGATCGCTTCGACCAAAAATTCTTTCCGTTTTCATCAGTCAAAGCCCTTCGTCTCACTAAACAGAGGGAACTGTAAAGGAACAGAGGGACTTCTTCAGTTCCCTCTGTTTAGTGAGACGAAGGGCTTTGACCGATGAAGACAAAAAGAATTATTGGTCGAAACGATCGTATAGTGTTGTAAGTAGCATTCTATGTGTGTTTTTCCACAATGTTTTTATTTATTTTATCATTTAACACCAGTATTTTGAGTGTTTTTTCCGCAATCTAAATGAGATTTTAGACAGTTTATACAAAAGTATGCGATGGACGATTGGATTGTTCAAAAGGCGGCGTAAAGCATTTGCAAAGAAAATCATTGTAAATAATTCCTCTCTTTGTGTGTCAATGTACTTCCTCAGTCAATGTAGAGAGGAAGTACATTGACACAATTGGCATTAGTTTACTGGAATAGATAGTGCAAAATGTTAAACTAACAGTAGGACATTTGAAAATTTTACATTCCATTGCAAGCAATCTCACTTTGTCCTCTTAGGTAGTCATTATATTCGTTACCACGTTCTTCTTTGGAAATGTTTTAATCCAACAATTTTCATCACATGCGTATCATTTCAGCGCTTTTGATAGTTCTTCAATGCGGTGATCAACTTTTGACGGGAAAAAAATTGTGTGCCTATACTAATGAAAAGACAATCTTTCATCATAGGGCATCTAAAAGATATCTGTAAACAAAGGTGATCGAAGGCGACAGATACAATTTAAAAAAACGCTTATTCCGAGGGTGGGGAAAAATTTCTTTCGTAATTTTTGTACGACCCCTGAAATGCGACCATTGAAAAGTGGTTTAAGCCAGTATGCATTTGTATTTACACCTCTAACATTTCCTGGGATTTACTATTCAAATTTTCTGCATCACTTCATTAGTGCATGGAGAACATTTTACTAATTGTGGATTTTTTCATACGGGAGTCGTATACAAATTTAAAAAGTCTAACATTTTGAAAATTCAAAAGGAAAATTTTTCTTCGCGTTGTCTTTTCCCGCCTTATATATATATATATATATATATATATATATATATTTCAATTTACTTGTCAAACTTATCTCTTAATAGATAAAGAATGAAAGCGCGTTACAACCTTTTTTTACAGCCTGTATATGTGCTGATATCGATCTCATAAAATATCCATTTGTACATTTTTAAAACTTATTGATACATTAGTGCACATTTTTAAAAAGAAAGTAAATGGGATAGGGGAAATTTATCGCAAATATCAGAGTAATTTAATTCTAAAACTATCATGAACTATCAATATTATTCTTTGATTGAAAATATAATGAAATTGAATAAAACATCATAAATCGCTCTGTAATACGTACAAAATTTAAAATTTCACTGAGAAATGAAAATGTGGTGTGCATTTCCGAATTTCGGAAAATTCGAGAAATTTTCTAGGAATTTCTCATAAGCTGTTTTCATTCTTTGTTTTTTCAAAATTTTAAAATAAATATGCAGATTTTATTTTACAAATTTCTGCATAAATGTTCGAAAATTATTACTTTTTAAACATTTCATATACAGGGTATCCAAACAATCTTTGATACATTTTAAAATTTTATTTAAAGTCATGTAAATTGGCGTAGGGAATTCAATTTTTTCAACATTATTACTACAAATAAAAGTGTAGTTTAACCAAATAAAAAAAAAGTGGGTAGTTCCAATTTTTTTCACATATGGCTTTGCATTTTAAAATAACATTAAAATTCCTCCAAACTGCAGACAGACCAGATTATTTATTTTGTGTCAATTACCGCATTTCAGTATTTACGTCATTTTCTGCTCAGTTCAAACGATAGCTCATACTAGACTACTACATGCGTTTACGTCTTGTATACTTTTAATGTCTGCCACAACGAAAGTATACACTTAATTCTAAATGTCAGCCACAGCAGAAGTGTACACTTAGTTCCTCATATAGCTTCCGCAGACAGAAAATAAGAGATGTAAGGCTATTAAACTACCTGCTAATGCAGGGAACGCTTAGATAAACCAAACATAAGGTTAAGCAGCGCCATCTATGGTCAACAATAAGAATTATGTTTCTTATTCGCTTTAAAAAAATTTGCCATTGTTAAGTGCAACGTAGTGCAAACTGCACTCTCGTACATATAGGACATCATTTAAATTGAATTTCAAAATGTCACTTTTATTTAGCTCATCCAGAATATAACTTATGTTGTCTATTTGAATTTTTAAATAGGTCGCCATATGCATTCTTAAAGAATATTTAACATGCGCTCATGTAATTTAAATATTAAAATGAAATAGTGTTTTAGTAATCGAAACTTAAAAAGGAGTACAAACTTCTCATAATAATAATTCATAAAACACTTTTTACATTTGCATTTTTTTTCCCGAGTAGTGAACGAAAAATAGTACTTTTACCTGGATTTAAAGCTAAGTGGAACGGTGAGTTGCGGAAATATATCTGACAATTTTGCTTCCTTTCTCTCTTTGACATCTTTAGTGCAGCCTGACATGTTCTACAAAAGGAAGAAAAACCAATTATACTATCCCTTAATAGACTACTAAGTGTGCCATTTACCTACTTATCACTATCAATCTTCTATGTTTTAAAATTTACGCGTGAAGTCAGATTTAGAATTTACTCACACAGACAGTTCACGAAACAATGTAAGCAAATAAGTTTCAAAATTTTACTATATGCATATATTATCATAATAACGATGCAACGAAACTACTTACCAAAGTGAACGGGCATTTTTAAAAACCGAGCACAAAATCAGATCAGAACATCTTGAGAGCATTGACTGGAAAATTATCTTTATGCCAAAAACAAAAATAGCACTAATGATACTAATTGTTATTATTCTTGAATTCATGATTATTTATGACATCTCTAACTGTTTATTATCTGGATATAATTTTTATAACTGCTAGTAATAAATGTTTGAAAATTTCATAATTATATTTCATATCCTTTAATAGCGATTCCAAGAAGCTACTCTACGAAATGAATGGGCATTTTTAAATCTCAAATTCAGATCAGAACATCTTGAGAAAAAAACATCACTCAAGAAAATTACTGGTATGCTCATAACGAAAACAACTGTAATAATAATAATTATTATTATCATTTGGCCCGTTTACACGCACGAAAATACAGGATAAATGTGGGCTAGCTTTAGCATGATGTTTGCGCGTTTCTTCGTACGCTGTGGTTTTACCCGAGATTTTCCATTTTCCCATGAAAACTGGTCTATTCTAGAATTCATGAATATAAACGTTAGCTCTAACTGTTTATTATATGGATGTAATTTTTATTATTGCTATATTCATAATTTATTTCATACTCTGTTCAAAAGCCAAAACTTATAGTTTACGTTGCAAGTTTGAACTGTACCCATGCATGTTTAAAAAATGTATACTTTTATTTAAAAAAGTAGGAAATTAAAGATCAGAAAAAGAAATCGTATGTTACTAATAGATGTCATTTAATTTAACCATTTATGTAACAGTTTATGATCTCATTATCAATTCATGTTGGCTCATATTTGTTACATAATATGTAGGGGAAAAAAATGTTTTTCATAGATGGTGTTCTTTCATAATGTTATGAATAACATTTGTTCAGAAAAATGAATTCTCATATTTTCAAAACATGTTTTTAAAGAATAAAACTGCTCGAGCCATTTATATGAATAACATAAATTGAATGATGTTTTGACAAAATATAACCATCTAGTTGAGTTTAAAAACATAAAACCAGTTAAAACTAAATCAACCGCTTCACTGTACTGTACTTTTGGGTAAAAAGGTCGGAATAGTTTTAACAATGCAATTATCTAGTCTACTCGTTCAAACAAATGTAAAATAAATGCAAATGAAACAATACGTTTTGAAAATAAATATTAAACTAAGCATCTTTTTTTTAATTTGATAAATTACAATTAATTTCAATTCACTTTATTTAAATTAGACACATGGGAATAATTCGAATTACTATTTTGATAAAATAAAGTTTCAAAGTCCATTACGATTTGTATTATTGAATTAATGTACTTAGCGCGCTTATGAAATAAAACATGTATACAAATACAAATTATGTGTGGAGAGAAACCCAAAGGTACTGGAATCTTTTCAAACAAAATAATTTTTTAAAAAGCATTGCTCTTAGCTCGCATATTACTGCTAGCTTCGTTGATAGCTGCTAAGCACAGGCGGCACACCGATTTTCGTGGCTATGGCTGTTGTACAAACATTAATAAACGCTTTTGTTTATAATTTAGTTTATCAAAACCTTAATTTTTCACGCGGCTCTATCTCGGTACAGATGTCACGAAGAATTCGCTTTCTTAATGGTGTTGGCACTTTTATTTCCAGAAGTGACGTGATTTATAAGCCAATCCCATGTTTAAAAAAAAATTGAATTTATTGATTATGAAAATGTCCAAATTTCATAATCCCTGGAAATTTCTTAGTGCTGTGGCGACTGTGAGACGGGAGGCTAAGGTAAAATATATCAATTGCGTAATCCCTTATTTGAAAGCGAAAGCTGTCATGCTCTATAGAATTTCGGAGGGATCTAATAGAACTTTGAATTTTTAGGAGATATTTAGTTTTATACTACATACATAAAATAACATAGATTACATACGCACATCTGTAATATAAAGGGTGGTTACAATTAATATTCCCCTATAAACAGCATCATGCAGCTGAAGCGGGTGAGCCGATATCCACCAAATTTGGGATATGGACTGCACAAGAGATGCGCTGAAGGTTTATTCCAGTTTAGTTCAATATTTGTCCACTACATGACGCTTTGAATGCTGACATCAGCGCAAAAATGACCGAAATTAGTCTATAAATCCTCAAAAAATATTTTATAAATGTTAAAACTGTTTTTATATTTCGATTTAGCCATTTTCATTCTTAAAATTTGTTTTTTAAACAAACGTAATCAATATTTTTTCAAAGGTATATATATATATGTAGATATTCGAAATTTTTGAAATCATTTTTGTATAATCTATATGTCAAACTTGTTTACTATCTGTTCACCTGTTTCAGCTGTGGAACAATGTATATAGCGGATGTTTTACTATAATCATTCTGTATATATGTATGTTCAAGTCATAAAGTATGGTAGAAAAGTAATGTTAAATAACTTACCTGCAGAATTTTTATTAAAGATTTGGGATCTGTGTTCCAGTTAGTTGAATATATGTCCAACTGTAAAGAAGAAAATTTTGCTACACATTTATAATTTTCATACAAATAATCATTTGTTTAATTTATAATGGTACACACATGTTAATAAATCTTCGAGAAGCCACATCTTCAATCCAAGTCATTAACAAGCTATATATTTTTCTAACAATAACATAGCTATTTTGGTTTTATGGACGAGTTTGCAAAGGCTACTTTCTGGATATATTAGTAATAAATTTTAAAACGGTAAACTTTTGAATCAATCTAAATATATAAAATTAGACAAATGATATTTAGCGCAGACTTTTTCCAATGCATGCATATAACGTTTTGACTATAAAATAGTATGATGTAATGTATTAAAGTTTAGACGTCGAAAAACAATTATTTTATTGTAAAAAATACTTTTACCTCTTTAAGACATCTATGCCCATGACGTCTGAGAAATTCACGATACTTTTCACCTGCCAAAGTGGGTGTGGTTTCTAGCCAATGCTGAGCATCCTAAAAATGATAATGTAGTTGAAAGGTTCTTTCGTGAAATGCAAATAGAAAGCCATAGTATAGAAAATTTCTTTTATCAAAAAATGAATGAGAAATGATTTATAAAATCACACTTTTACCTCCACTGACATATTTTTGAATTCCTGACTAGTAATATCTTCCGCTATGGATTGAGACAAAATCTACAATAAATAAATCCACTCAGAATTTGTTTTTATTCACAGTAAGGACGAGATTAACTAACGAAATACTGTACGAAATATATATATATACGCACTTCCATTGCTGAAGGAACATCGGCACTTTCAACATTAGTAGATGACGATAGCAGCTTAGCAAAGTCGCTATATACATCATTATCAATACCTAAAAACAGTGCAATTTGTATGAAAAATGAAAGCAAACATGACAAACATTAAGAACCTCTTTAAATTAGAATTATTGGGGTAAACTTGATATTGAAGTGAAACTTTCATCAAAAATATAAATAAACTTTTTTTAATGATGTTTGCTTTTTGACCTATATTTTCATAAATTCGTTGACAAGATTTATACTGATTATTATTTTTTTTTCTTTATCATTTAGAGTCATAATAAGAGACTAATATATTCCTGCAAATTTTAGAAATTCTATTTTTATTTTTAAATTTAAAAAGGTCTGAGCAACTTATTAGAAAAAAACAAGATATTTTCAATGTGTTATTTTTCTACTCCTTTTCTGATGTGGGTAAAATAAGTATACAGTTAGGCTTAGTTAATATTATGCTCCTAATAAGCTTTTTAATGAGTAAAATGTTGCCTACTAAAGTCCGAAAATATAGGCTAAAAAAGGAAATCTCTTAAAAGCAAACTATTTATAATATTGGTCAAAAAGAAATGCCTAGTCATTTTATCCTACATTTTTTGCAATAATGAGACATCGGAATACAACGTTTATCTACCTAAAGCTTTGGTCATAATATTTTAAAATTTCAATAATTTTTATACACGATAGTAAGAAATAAAAAAAAATATCAAAGTGTATTATTATTATTATTATTATTATTGCTCTTTCTCGAATCTGTTATTCATTTATCCCACTTTATGGGAAAAACAACTCATAATAAAGTTTAATATTTTTGCATTTAAAACAATAGTTATATAAAATCTTTTCTGATGTTAATGGGATGAATGCATTGCATAATGTAACACAAAAAAGTGCATTTGACATTTAACATTTTTTTAAACATTATTAGCAACATTGAAATCCAATGAATAAAATAGTGTTTTCATATACGTTTCCATACCGTTTTACTCCACCTTCCCCTATGCACTTACCAGGCACGAATTAGTTAATCTTTATTCCAGAATTGCTGTTTAAAGTGTTTAAGTACTCTCTTTGGATCGGTTAGATATCAGAATAATTAATTTTTAATTAATGTAAGATTTTTGAGAGAAAATGTTTCCGAAAAACGATTTTTTTCTATTTTACGATAACAGAAGAAAACCAATTTACGGTTTCCTACCTTTTTAACGAGTGCAGAATGTTCCGGAATTCTACAGTTTAAAGAATCTCTGGATCAGTTTATGTTAATATGTCCATTTCAAAAAAGAGTCAGCACTGTAAAGTTCGTTAAGATAGATTTTAAAGCAATTGAGTTTAACTAATCATACACTCCTAAGATTTCTCAGAAAATTGGTAATGTACTAGATAAGGTTGATTTTATCATTTATGCTCCTTCAGATTGGTGAAAATCTCTTACATGATATCTTATAAATAAAAATGAAATTCTGTTTGTTTGTTTGTTTGTTTGTTTGTGGATTTCAGTAGTATACAAATCCACAAAAATGGACCTATCAGCCTGAAATTTTGCACAGATACGTAAAATAATATAGAATAAATCATAGCCCACTTTAAAACTTTGAAAGTCCACCCGTTCCCGGAATTTAAGAGATTTTTTATGTTCTCCACGCAAAAAGCTTTCCGTAATTGTAACCCCTGTAGTGAAAAAAGTGTGAAATAAGGATCGTGGTTGCCATGTGTGGCGATTTTGCCGAATAAAATGTTTTAAATTCTCAAAGTAAAAATAAAAGAATAATAATGATTTTTTTTTTAATTTATTTTTTTAGGTTATTTTTTTAATTATAATATCGTGTGCGCATAAGAAATGAGAGCCAGAATGAAATGTTTTATACGCAAAACAATGAGGATCGAAAATATCCGAGACAAATATGTAATTTTTTTTAGTTTGGCGAAAAAAAAAATGGCTGATAGGCCGATTTTTAGAGAGTGAGTTCTAGCGGTTTGCACAGTTTTAGGCATTTTGGCGCAATTTACTGAGAGCTTAAGGGAATAGCATTTTTGAAAACAAGTGTATAGGTTTTCTTAGAATACAGCATTAAATTTTAACTATCCGTGCAGAAGTAATGCAGTTATTAAGGCATTTCAAGCGATGTAGCTTCAGAACTCTCGCCAATTGAGTACATTGATTTAACTTGGGAGAAATCCGCCAAATTTCAGAAAATTGAAATCTTCGCATTTAGTACATCGAGGTAACGATGAATAAAACATGTTCTAGTTGATAATTTAAAAAATGCGGCTGTATTAAGGGATTCCACTTTTCAAATAAATGCCTGGCGGTCGAACCATTTCCCATTTTGATTGCTGCTAAGTCAATGCTTCGAATGATTCCCTGAAAAAACTCTTGCAAAATGGCGTATGCTGGCACTTTGGCGAGGCTTAGATTTGAAACTGGATTTTACTTGAGACTGGTATATACGTATAACAAGACTGGTTATAGATAAAAATGTATGTTGGTATGTGTGTAGGAGGTTGAAAAACTCCAGCACCGTTTCACCGATCACCATGAAATTTGGTTCACCTAAGTCTTTTATCATGGAGAAGGTTTTTAAGCTATCCGTTTTCATCTAACTTTTCACTAGGTGGCGCAGCAGAACGTCGAATTCTATTCCGTTTAGCCGTTTGCTATGCGAATATCTTCCAACCACTTTCGATGAAATTTGGTACACGCGAATATTAGAACACGGAGAATATTTTTCACTATCCATTTGCTGTAACTTACCGCTAAATAGCCCTGCAACGCATCAACTTCTATACCGTTCGACCGATCGGCATAAAATTTTTTATACTTACACATTTGAGAACGAAGAATATATTCTAACTGCGTTACTTTTGATGTTACTCACCACTAGATGGCACTGCAATGCATTATCATTTTAACTCGCCACTATATGACGCTGCAGCAGGCCAAATTTTTGACCATTCAAACGGTGGCTATGAAAATCAGTATACATAGCTATTTGAACAATGAGAATATTTTGGCGTTATCCATTTTGCTATAACTCGCCACATGACGGCGCTGTAGCAAATCATTACTTTAATTAACCACTAGATGGCCCTGCAGTGTATCACTTCTTGACTGTGCGAATGATCGCTATGAAAATAGGTATACATATATATTTGAACACGGGGAAGAGTTTGGCACGATCCATTTTCCTATAACTTGACAGTAGATGTCACGTCAACACATGAACTTCAAGACTATTCAGCCGATCGTCATGAAAATTCGTATACATCGATATCTGAATGCGAAGAATATTTTTGCCGTATCCGTTTTGCTAAAACTCGCCACTAGATTGTGCTACGCCGCATCGCCTTCTGCACCGTAAAAACGATTGCCTTGAAATTCAGTATTCATGATTATTGAACACAATATAACGCGATATCCATTTTGCTATATCTCTTTATTACAATAAATAGTAATCACAACAAATATTAATATCAAAAAGTCCATTCATTCCCGTGCGAAGAACGGGTACTTCAGCTAGTATACATATATAAAACTCGTCTGCTCTAGCCTCGTCAGGGGGAGACCCCCCCCTGAACACCCCTAATTTTTTAGTTTCATTATTGAAATATTAAAACGGCATTATTTAAGTGTGTCGTTTTATCTCTTATCTTTCGTGTATTTCGCCTGGTAACAGTATGTTGAAATTTTTATGATTGTAACTTATTTATAGAAAAATACATATGATGCATATTCTACAGCTTGCGAAATGTTGTAACTATAGATTAAAGCTGTTGTGAACTAATATTATTTAAATATACACTCTTAGACAACAAAAAAAAAAAAACGACGCATCGAGAAGGAGTTATTCGAATGGGGCGAAAATTGGTAGATGTGATGTACATGTAAAGAAAAACAGATTATTACAATTTCAGAAAATCTGGATGATTTATTCAAGTGATAGAGCTTCACAAAATGAAAAAGTCGATACCGCGTTTATCGACTTCTGGCCCTTATGCAAGCAGCTGTTCGGTTTGGCATTGATTGATAGAGGTGAATGATGTCCTCCTGAGGGATATCGTGCCAAATTCTGTACAACTGGCGCGTTAGATTTTCCCAATCCCGAGCTGGTTGGAGAGCCCTGCCCATAATGCTCCAAATGTGCTAAATTGGAGAGAGATCCGGCGGCCTTGCTGGCCAAGGTATCTTTTGGCAAGCATGAAAACAAGCAGTAGAAACACGTGCAGTGTGGAGACGGGCATAATCTTGCTGAAATGTAAGCCCAGGATTGCGTGACATGAAAAGCAAGGCAACTGGGCGTAGAATTTCGTCGACGTACCGCTGTGCTGCAAGGGTGCCACGGATGACAACCCAAGGGGTCTTACATTCAAATGAAATGGCATCCCAGACCATCACTCCTGGTTGTCGGCCTGTTTGTGGATAGACAGTCAGGTTGGTATCCCTCCGCTGTCCGGGGTGTCTCCAGACACGTCATCGCTGGTCATCGAGGCTCAGTTCAAAACAGGACTCATCACTGAAGAGTATTCTACTCCAGTCAGTGACATTCCAGTTCGAATGAGCCCGACACCACTGCAAACGGACTTGTCGTTGCACAGTGGTCAATGGTAGTTGACGCAAGGGGAGCCGTGACCTCCGCCCCCTTTCTGTGAGCTGCATGTGAATGGTCCTTGTGGTCGTTGAAGCACTAGAACGTACCATCGATGATAATGATGCATCTGGGGCTGTGAATGCCACTCTTACGATTGCTCGGTCCTCACGTTCTGTCGTTTTTCTAGGCCGACCGCTTCCTTCTTCACGCAGTGTTCGACCATGGTTCACCCATTCCTGCCAACATCGTCTAATAGTAGCATCGCTCCTTCCCAAATGACGAGCGATTAGCCGATTAGACCATCCGACTTCTTTGAGCCCAAATACATGCCCTCTCTCAAATGCTGACATCTACGCATATCGTTCGCGCACCTGTATTCGAGGCATAGTTACTGTCTACCAGAGTACAAGGAATGAAATGACCAAAGAATTTATGACCTGGAATCGAAAATTCTCCTCTTAAATATCCTGCCAGTTGCGCAGATAAGATGCGCTACGGTGACATTCGTTCATTGATTGGCTGCCAAATTTTCAAATTTTTAATTTTCCGTCGAAACCTGTATGTATAGCAATTAGTGTCCAATTTACATTACATCTTGGTGAGTCGTGGTGCGTCGTTTTTTCTGTCTGAGAGTGTATGTAAAATTATGTCGCATACTTTTATGTCGAATTTTTGGGGCACATTTTTCAGACAATTTTTAATAAAGCGGGTGAGAGATAAAATAACATAGCCATTAATATAAATATTTATACACACAGCAGGTGGTTATAATTAAACTTCCACTATAAACGGCATCCAACAGCGTTAACGGGTGAGCGGAATGCAACGAAATTTTGCGTTGGGCTATACACGAGATGTGCACGGAATTTAAAAAAAAAATCCAAAATGTCCAGCAGAGGGTGCCTTTTTGCGAAAAACATGACATTTAACACAATTAACGACCAAAACCGAATACAGAAACAATATTAACAATCCAGAACAAAAATTTTAAGTAATTAATGCAAAACCGGGAAAAGCTGTCAGTTGTAGGAAAAAAATGATGAGATTTGCATTCTTGGCGAGAAGAGAAACCTTTTATGCAAAACAAGTTAGGGTATAAAACGTTTGCAGGCGTTTTCATTTTCAAGTCGATACTTCCGGCTCTACTAATGACGGTCTCTTTGGTTCAACTTACGTTATGGGTGAAGCTGTTTTACGAAAACAAGGGGAAAATTTTTGTTGCAGTTCGTAAAATTCGTCATAAAAAGAACCTACGGCGTGTACTAATGTCTACTAAAGGTATACGGGTCATGATTGAGAGATTTGAAGAGTCGAAGAAATTAGGAGAGGCTGTAAACGTGTCCCACTGGTACTTGTTGATGCCGCCAAGACAGCTGTTGACGCATATTCACAGCGTAGAGCGCGTTCAGTTTCTCGACAGACAGGTTATTCTTACAGCACCGACCTAAAAGTACTCAGATACATAATGCACTGCTTCCCATACAAGATCCGCCGTACCCATGAGCTGCTTGATAGGGACAAGCCACAGCATCTCTCATTAGCAGTCAGTTTTCTCAGCAGAATGACTGTTGATCAGTTATGGCCTTGGAATATTCTGTGGAGCGAAGAGGTTCATTTCTACGTCAATGGGACAGTCAACACACAGAATTTCCGCATATGCGCTAAATAAAGTACGCGGATCCACACTGAAAATTCCCGTACAGTCTCCAAAAGTCACTGTCTGGTGTGGATTCACGGCGACATTCATCCTTGGGCCATTCTTCTTGTTGAAATTGGTGAACGTGAGTCTGACACATTTTCCATTACGGGCCGCCGGTTCCATGACAAGCTGTAGACGTCTGTGGTGCAGCAACTCGACAAAGGCGGGTCCTTACATCGACATTTTCATGCAGAGGATGGAAATAGTCGATGGGTGATCCGCTCCACCTATCAATGATTCCGTAAAGGCGCTATTGCTCCAACACTTCACAGAGGACCGTGTTATTAGTCTAGTCGCTCCTTTTCAAATCCATGGCCTCCACGTTCAGCGGATGTAACTCCGTGTGATTTCTGGTTATGGGGCTATTAAAAAGTCTGTTGTATCGTGGAGGTGTTGCGGCGTTGAAACTTAAAGAACTCCATAACGCGTCATGCGCTTGAAATTTTGCACTTGAAATTTTGCAGGTGAATAAGGGTTGGTCAAGTGGAGCACGTTTCCATGCCACGTCCTGGACACTATTAACAACTGCTCCTCTTGTGCAATATCGTCATAATCTATTCTTGTTTCTGCAAACTGAACATTTTTTGTTTGTACCTTAATTTTACTTAATGTGTTTCGATGACAAGGGGATCAGAAACTAGTCAACAAATGTTAATATTGCTGCTGTATAGAGCAGTTTCAGATTACGTCACAGTTCAATCCTGGTGGAATAGTATGAGGTTTCTATAGGTTTATTCCAGTTCCTGGTGGACAGACGTCACTTCAAAAACGAGTTTCCATTGGTAGAGTCCATTGCCGGTCACGTGGTTGAAACTGCTCTATTTCGTTCTGAGTTCGTTCGTTTATTGTGTTAAATTTCATGATTTTGCCGTAAAGGCGCCCCTGGTGGACATTTTGGAACTAAGATATTTTTTGGAAATGCCGTGAGCGCATCTCGTGTATAGCCCATCTACGAAACTTCGATTCATTCCGTTCACCCGTTTGTGCTGTAGGATGCCGTTTATAGGGGAAGTTTAATTATACTCTCTAGATTTGCTTTTTTCTCATTTATCAATCTTACCTTGTGTTCTAAATTGCGATTGGCTGTTTTAATGAACTAATGGTATCCAAGTTCTGCTGTAAGGACAGGGTACGATTACCATTCCGTGTGTTGAGGATCGCGGATTATTTTATGACGAAACCGGTTTGCTCGACTTGTTACATAAATTTAAATATAGCAATAGCTTATGTTTTTCTATTTGATTCATCATATAAATTTGCGTGTGCACATTAATAATATGTTCAAATAAATAAATAATAAGGTTTAAGAATTTTAAAAAAGTTAAGAATTTATATGTTACATTGAGTGAGTATATTACCTCCTTTCGCTTTTGCTAAAACTGTAAACAAGAACATGTTCCACACTGTTGAAGCTCCAGAACAACTCATAATTAAACCTATAGGCTAAAAAAGTGTAAGTTGAAATTTTATTCTAATTGATATGTATATTACGCAATAGAGCGTATATACATATCAATTAGATATGTATATACGCTAAATTTTAACAAAGATTCATTAAAAAAAGAAGGGTGGAATTTTAATTTATAGTTGAAATATTTATAAAATATATTTATATGGTGCCCCTTTTTACTGCGATTTCATTACCTGTATTAGCAGACAAATAACAAGAAGCACAGAAAAGGGACATTTAAGAAATTTGTGATTTGTTGTAGGTGTCGTATGTTACGAATAATGTGATACAATTACGATCGCTAAATAGCTGCATGAATGCATTAAGAGTACGCTGTAGTCGACTTGCGGAATTCAAGTCCCAATGCCTTGCTATGGAGAAAAGTGCCTTAACGCCTAATCACTTTTCTCAGAAAGTATTAGGTATTTTTAAATGAAATTTTCCTGTGCGAATCTTGAGAACTATTCGCAAGGATTGCGCGAATCAGAATTGAGTTAATTTAGCCGAAAGAGATTTTTCTGCAGTCTGAAAAGTAACATAAATTCTAGACTGCGATAAAATCACTTTCTGCTAAATTAACTGAAATCTGATTTTCGCAAACCTTGCGAATAGTTCTCAAGATTCACACAGGAAAATTTCATTTAAAAATACCTAATACTTTCTGAGAAAAATGATTAGGCGTTAAGGCACTTTTCTCCATAGCAAAGCATTGGGACTTGAATCTCCGCAAGCCGACTACAGAGGCCTCTTAAGGTAGCGAATATTTATTTCAATGATTAAACTCGTCCCGCTGTTACCTTGTAGTTGAAAACGTACGCCATAAAAAAACATCTCGTCAAAAGTTTACGATAGGAGTAATTTAAGGAACTTCTGTTTGGTGTGTGATGTTGCAAACAGTGATTATGTGTAGATTGAATACCGTGGAATGCTTAACATTGTTAAATGACAGGAAGAATGCGCATTAAGAGATCGAATGTATCTGTTGATATTTGACTTCGCTCTGCTGTTATCTAGTAGTTGAAAACGCATTTGTTCACATCAATAGTGTGTCTTGCAGAATAGAACAAATTATGATATTCGTTTTCGTGATTCTTAGGAATAAATGGTACTTAAAATTTCAAGTCAAATATCAATTTTTATCAAATTATTTAAAAAAAACGCCAAATTGGTTTGTGTAATCTTATCAAATGTACAAGTAATAGAAAGAATATCATTATTTTGTAAAAAAGCAGACCGGATTGCATGGTGGGTAAAGCACCATACTACGTTTTCGGGTACAAATCCCGGCGGTCGGGGTTCGATCCATGACTGGGCGTGGCTGTCGTTTGTCCGTCCCTTCATAGGGGGCGACGTTGGTCCACCTACTAGGTGCCCCCGTAATAAAGTAGCCAACAATTCCGACCCGTTGTGACCAAAGCCTTTCAAGGCAGTGGCTGGCCATTGGAAAACAAGAATATTGCAAAAACTAATTTTGTAATTCTGCCAAGCCTAGTAACTTTTGATTGAAGAAAATGAAACATTTGTAAGTTTTAAAACTCTTTCTATTTTACCATAGTTATAAAATATTATATCGCTTTTCTTATAAAAAGTTCTTATAAAAAACATAAATGTTTAATGATACCCTCCCCACGACTTCTCCTTATGAGTTAGAATTTAGAGAAGTCTGTCAGAAATAGAAAGTGAATTATAGTTTTGTTATTTTTAAAACTAAATTTCACAAGCAGGTTCCTAATATTTTCAAGAATAACAGAATGTATCAATGTTAAGGGGGAACGCCCCCCCCCCCCTTTGCAAGGATACTGCGTCGTTATGTATGCAAGAATGAAGAGGTCGAATATTTCCTTTGACAACTGACTTTGCTCTGCTATTATCTCTTAGTTCAAAACTCATTTCTCAAACTTTCTTTCAAAAATTTACGGACATTTAAGGAACGTCTGATTTATTGTGTATTGTTGTAAGCTGGGGTTACGCATATCTTGAATACTGTGATATACTTACAATCGTACAATGGCTGCAAGAATGCATTAAGAGATCGAATATCTCTTTTGATGATTGACCTCTTTCTGCTGGTATCTCGTAGTTGAAAACGTATTTCTTAATATCGTCAATGTGTTTTCCGGAATAAAACAAATTCTGAAATAAGATAAAAGTTCGTTAAACATCTGAGCAATGTAAATGACATAAAACATAATGCATTACATGTACAAATAATATTAATGATAATGCCAATATTGTTAGATTTAGAAAACATGTCTCTCGTCTTTAAAGCTGAAACATTTAAACGATGTCACAAACAGCGCACTTGCGATACAACGCGATTTATCTTACGCGAATTGCGTATTACGTGAGTTTTTTACGAGAAACCAATCTCAGAACAAACATGGGCATGTTGCGAGCGAAGTGCGCGGGGAATTGCGGGCGAAATGCGCGGGGTATTGCGAGCGAAATGCTCATCATGCTACGAGCGAAAATTCTTTCTTTTCGCTCGCAACATGAGATTTCTCGCCAAAAGTAAAAATTGCAAACAGACGTACGGGATTTGAGTGATAAGTATCGTCTTCTCCTGTAGACGATACTGAGTGACTCATGAAGAAAGTCCATCATCCTTCGTAGCATCACTGAAGCGGATAGCACTCAAACCGTCCCAGTTTAAATCTGCTTCATACTTTATCTAAGAGGTGGTAATATATAGTTAAGTAACGGTTTAGAAAGGTTTGAGGGATGTTTATAATAATCTAAAGTAACTGTATGTTTTCAAAAAGTCTTTATATACACCCACGAAGAGTCTTCGGAACGCATTCCTCGCTTTAAGACAAGACTCCACTGTATTCCTTTAAAATATAGAAAGGCTGGGATATTTTTAACTGTAGTAGATAGTAAAAATGTATATATATATAAAGGCTTTTAGTTTTTCTCAATTTGCCTTTAGATCAAATACCATAATTTTGACTTTCTTCTCTCCTTCATATTTTATTTTTGTGCTTGATGAATCATGCATCCACTCTCGAAATTTTACGATTAAGAATTAGTCTCATAAATTTACATAAAAGCAGTTAAAGCTAACCGTAATGCGTTGAGTTTGTAGATAAGGTCGTTCACAGATATGGAAATGATGTTGACATTCAATTTTTGTGGATAAATGCGTCTGTCTAAAAAATATTTCTGACTGATAGCCATGGTTATTTGAATAAAAGCACTGTCAATGGTAATCATAACCAAAAAATATTGCATTCAGAAAAAACTTTGAGGAAGAGTCTGTGTCTAGTTCCACCGTTCCAGTTCAATTTTAATATTTTTGAGTCATTTTCGAATGTCCATTCATCGTTCACAAATCTGTTTTTATAAAGCGAAAACGCATAAGGCAATTACAGAAACGTCAGGTCAGTTTACAAGCGTTTAGTGAAATAAAATATTCTCTATTTCGGATTCTTTCGTTGTTAAATAAGCGGTAGTTGACTAAGACGCGGGGTTAAAGATTTTGTACATATAGCTGTGTAAATGATTTTTATTTATAACGCTGGAATTTCTACTTTAAAAGTATTTCTAAAATATTCTACTGATAGCAGCATAAACGTTTTTGACTTTACTTTTACTTTGGCTTTCCTTTTAAAAAGCGTTGTACAATCCTGTACTTACATATACAGTGAAAAAGTGCTTATTGTTAGGTAATTTTTGTTTGCTTTGAAATACAAAAAATCCACTCTTGTACTACAATCATGCTTCATCATATTTTAATGAAATTTTCTACATTTTAGCAGCTGTTTGATTTTCATAAAAATGCTTTCATTTTTTTTTCCCTTTCAGTATACGGAGTGGAAAAAGATATGAAGCTTAAGCTTTTGTTAAGATCAAATCTATATGAATGCTTTTATATAGAGAGCAGGGAAACATTCCTATTTTCGATGTAATGAATCTTTGACTTGAGATTTTTATTAGGATCAAAGATTTAATTTTCTTAACATTTACCTTCACTAAAACTGACCCAGAATGCGGATTTGCAGTCATTTCTTCATTTTAACTTTATACGGCACTTCATTTTTAAGAATAATCTATATTTTAATGAGAATATTTCTCCTAAGCTCAGTCAATCAAACTTCGACACATCTTTGAGTTTTAAATGCGCATTTTCAAAATAAATATTTTATTATGATTCTAATAAAAAAATTGCAGCAGACAACTATTCGCAACTTAGCAAATTCTTACCTCAAAACGCAAAAAAGAAAAATTAAAAAATAACGCGAATTTGCTTCCGTAAATTGAAATTTTTTATTAAGCTATTTCGTAATTTATAAGAACAAGAATTACGTTGAAACTGCCCCTTTTCTTTTTCTCTCTTTATTTCTTTTTCTTTCTTCTTTTTTCCATAAACACATCTTGGAAAAGTTCTTGATTTAATATATAATTTATGTCCATTGAAACACTTTGTTTTATTTTTAATAATTAATATGTACTTACTAGAATCATTCCCACTAAACCTTTGATACCTTTTCCCGGAGATTTATACTCCCTCTGTTTCACAATACTTTTTATTTCTGGATCATCCACCAATCTTCCAAACACTGCAATCATCATTCCTTTCGACATCAACGATTCATGGTCATCCGAGTTTGTTAGTAGCTATAAAATACAAAAAAAAAAAAAAAAAAAAATCACAGAAGTGCCCTTTGCTGTTATATTACTATTGTCTTTGCTTAAAATTATAAAGTAGTTTGTTCATTCATAAAACTAGTTTCAGTTCCGAAATGTATTATTTCTGATTTTAACACAAAACTGCAATTACATTCAGTAATTGTAGTTTTGCGCTAAAATTAGATATTTGGAAATTAAAAATAGAGCATTTGCGGAAAGTGTGTACTAATTTCGATTTGAGGCTCAGACGCGCAATTGTGGTGAACGGATGACAGTTTGAGAATATCGTTCGTTCATCAAACATTCGTTTCCTGTTCTGCTACTTTTAAAGATTTTTTGAAATAACTAATTTTTTTGTTTTTCTATGCAGTTTAAAACAAGTAGTCCTTTTTGGGACATCCAGTAGATGCAGGTCTTTTTTATGAATAAAAAGACAGTGAAATTGAAATAATAAACTAATACATATATACGGTTTAACTTATCTGTACTTAGTAAATATAAATATGATCGTATCCCCTGTTAAGAATAAATTTGTATTTAAAAGAAATAGATATATCTATGTATATACTTAAATACATACATATATATATATATATATATATATATATATATATATATATATATATATATATATATATATATATATATATATATATACATATATATATATACATATATATATATATATATATATATATACATATATATATATATATATATATATATATATATATATATATATATATATATATATATATATATATATATATATATATATATATATATATATATATATATATATATATATATATATATGTAGGAAGTTCAATGCAAACTCCTTAGCTAACGCCGTTACATTATGTGTGGCGCGGCAGTCGCCTAGCAAGCATAACATGTTCCTTGCCTACTGCGTAATCGAGAGAGGGACGTTAACTGCAGCCGACGAGAGAAGACGTCTCCGTCGCTCAGTCTATCTAAGTGTTTGTAATTAATTGTCCGTGTGTAATTGTTGTTTAATAAAGTACCTTGTTTGTTAATATGGTCGTAGCCTTTTCTCCATATTTTGGGGGCTCGACCGTCCTCTCACACTCCAGAGAATTCCTCTAGACATCAACAAGCCAGTGTATTCCCTAATAGACGATAAGCTTCAGAAGCTCGCTTATGGACGAACGCAATTTGACGAATTTAAATACATGGTTTGAGGTGTGGATTAACTGCTGGACTGCTCCCCATTTCAAGTAGGCTAGATTTTTGTTTTAATTTAGATCGTTATTATCCTTTTAAACAATTCGGCAGAATTTCTCTAGTTTTTATTTACATTCAGAAACTGTATTCTTTTTCAAAATGTCGTTAAAACTAGGAGACATACATTTAATAGCAAACTCATTGAAATTTGGCAAAACTCAAACTGTTAAAGCATTAAACACCATACTTGGTTTTAAAGAATTTGATCGTTCTTCCCGTACCAAAATACGTAATTTCTCTTCCTTCCCAATCGAATTAGATCTAGAAAAACATAAAGAACAGATATTAAAAGATTTCTCCTTAAATGAGTTTATTTCCGTGGCAAATTTATTACATTTGGAATCAAATGCAAACGAAAAAGATATTTGCAACAGCATTTTTAATGCCCTAACAAATTTGCAAGACTTTCAAAATTCTCTCGACACCAGTTATCTCTCTGATTTAGAACATGACCATCCACTTATTAACACATCGGCAGAAGCGAGTAGCACGAATGTAGGTCAATTTTCCCCTAATGGTGCCTCTGATATAAACAGTGTTCCTGCGATGCAAAACCCAAGCTCTGTTTACCTTACCCAACCGAGTAATGCACAGTTCCCCATTCTAGGCCCCAGCGCAGTTTCAGATATGACTAATCAATTCTGGTATCTTTTAAGAGATATATCTGCAAATAGTAGAAAGTTTTCAGGAGATGATTTGTATTCAATTAAAAGTTTTTTTATAGACTTGGAGGAAAATTTCCAATTATTCCCTTGCATAAGTGATCAACAAAAATTAGTGTTTGCAAAAAGATTGATTACCGGTTCCGCGAAGTCATTTCTGTCGTCGCAAAGAAATCTAAATGCATACGATACGTTTAAATCTGCGTTAATTAACGAGTTTTCAGACACAGTCACGTCAATAGAAATTCATCGGCAGCTTGAAAAAAGAAAAATGCGCCCTAACGAAACATTTACTCAATATTTTAATTCCATGCGCGAATTGGCAAATAGATGCGATTGCGCTATTGACGAG
>JAWZYV010013493.1:0-115545 GCA_038373885.1 Cheiracanthium punctorium
CTGGCGGATTAAGCCCTCACCCAGGATAAAAAAAAAAAAAAAAAGAAATTACATAAAAAATGTAAGAGATCCTATTTTACTTCCATAAAATGGACATAAATTTCAACCAGCCGCTCCTATCCTCAAAATTGCATTCATCCGTGTCTGATTCGAAGTTTCCTGAGAATTTTCTTTTGTAATGATAACTTGAGAAGAAAAGAAAAAAAAAGAAAACTTACTTATTTTTACTTCCTTGTACGTAGTATAAGGAAGTAATGTGATCCCGAAAAATTTTGGGGGCCAAATTTCGACATAAAAACCGATTTTGACTACCTCTAAATTTAATTAAAAAAAATTTTTCGATGCATCTCATCGTAGGCTAGCATGCACGATCATATTAACGCGTCTGCAACTCATTTTGACCAGTGGCGAGTCTACTGTGGCCAGTTTTTCCATGCCGTCTGTACGTACGTACGTACGTATGTATGTAACTCGCATATCTCAAAAACTAATGGTCGTAGAATGTTGAGATTTGATATTTAGGATTGTTCTATGATCTAGTTGTGCACCTCCCTTTTGGTGGCAATCGAATGGATAGTTTATGTACAGGACCGCCCAAAAGATTCGAAATACATTACGCTCTATGGGCCGAAATTCATTAAACTCGCCTAACTCAAAAGCTATTAGGCGTAGAATGTCGAAACTTCATATTTTGGATAGTTGTAACATCTAGTTGTGCACCTCCCCTTTTGGTTCCATTCGACTGGATAGTTTTATCTACAGGACTGGCCCAAAACATTCGAAATACATTACACTCAATGGGCCGAAATTCATTAAACTCGCATATCTCAAAAACTGTTAGGCGTTGAATGTTGAAACTTTATATTTAGGATTGTTGTAACATCTAGTTGTGCACCTTCCCTTTCGGTTCCATTCGACTGAATAGTTTATCTACAGGACCGCCCAAAAGATTCGAAATACATTACGCTCTATGGGCCGAAATTCATCAAAGCGTTTTTTAGAGGTATTGGGCTATTTCAAACGACTCAGAAGTGATATATGCTGTAAAGAGTTAGAAAATGAATTTCTCCATTAAAAAAAGTGTCTTTTTCATTTATAGTTCTGCTACAGGAACACTCAAAAGATTTCCAATACATTACGGTCAATAGCAATTTTAGGGGCATTCATCCATTTCAAGCACAATACCGTCCTACCACATAAGTTAGGTAATGGTCCGACCACGGTCACGTGCCTCCCTCAAGAACTATGCCAAAAGTCGCCAAGCTTGGCGACTTTTGGTGTATGTGTGTGCATATTTAACTCTCAAATCTCAAAAACTATTATGAAATTTCATATATAAGAATGTTGTAACATCTAGTTGTGCATCTCGATTTTTGGTTCCAATCTACTGGAGAGTTTATTTACAGGACCACCGAAAAGAATTTCAGTACCTTAATGTCTATGGACATCTTCAATATAATACAGTCATTGTTTGGTACATGCCCAAAATCTCGCCGTCTGTCCTCGACCTTGGCGAGTTTTGGCGAAATATCGCCAAATTTGGCGATAGTCAGTCATTTGGTCCATGCCCAAAGTATCGCCATTTGTTATCGTTCTTGGCGAGTTTTGGCGGAATATCGCCAAATTTGGCGATAATCTGTCATTGTTTGGTTCATGCTTAAAATCTCGCCAAATGTCTTCGACATCGACGAGTTTCGCCGAAATATCGCCAAATTTGGCGCCAAAAATTATTTCCTATTTTGTATAACTCTAAAACTTTAACCCGTAGATTTTTTAACTTTGTATTTAGAACTATTGTAATATCTAACTGTTTTCAATATCTTTTTTGACAGCAATCGACTGAGAATTTATTTACAGGGTGAGCCAAATGACTTTAAATACATTGAGGTGTATAGATGCATTCAATTCATTGAAAGTCTGTGGTCAATGACTACTTTGGCTATCCCCAAAATCTCGCTGACTATCTCAAGTTTGTCGGCTTTTGGTGAAATATCGCCAAATAAAGTGTCAGAAGGAAATCTTTCAAATTGAACTCAGCTTGGCGATATCGAAATATTTGGCTAGAAATCGCTAAACCTTACTATTATTGATATTTTATCTCTTTCAAACAAATAAATTTAGAGGAAGTGCATCGAAAATATTTTTGATCTAATGGACGTGCAAGGAAGTCATGTGTTGGACACATCAGATTTTTTATAATTCAAATCAATCCTCCTTTCTTTTAAACTTGCGAATCAGTCAGTGATGATGAAAAAGGCATTGTTTTAATTCAGATATCATTAATTTTAAAAGCTCTTTAAAATTCCCCATGTTTAAAGAATTTTCTCGCTCGCCATGTCCTCTTAATGCCAGTTCTTGCTTACTTAAAAACAATACTCCTTTGATGGGTAATTGCATGAAGCGTCTATTCAGGCTTACCTTCTTGATAAATTCAGCAGTATAAAGTCGAGAGTTTTCCTTTAATGCGTCAGCAATTTAGCTCCCACTTCTTATCAACTCCTTAAATTTTAAAGAACTTTTTAAATGCTCGATTGAGCTTTCATTTGTTTTACATGCTCGTGTGTAATCCATCCTATCCAGTACCATTCCACAGGGGCGTAGCCAGAAATTTTTCATGGGGGGGTTACGACTTCTACAACTCATATATATGTATACGTGTGCGTGATAATGTAGTGAAGAATATACATTTTGTATGGCAAAAAAATTCTCATGGGGGGAGGGTTATGACCCCCTAACCCCCCCTTGGCTACGCCCCTGATTCCAAAGGCTCTTTTTTATCTCAACGACTGAACAAGGCCAACAAAACATTCTTTTGTAAATAAAATCTGCCCCATAGCCACGCCACGAGAATAGTGCATATCATGATGAATAGAAGCTACGACCATGCTGAGACGAACCTGCTTTTTTCTTATGAATGGACAATTTTGGTGTCGGTCTATTTTCTTTTAGTGGTTGTCATTTATCATTTTCTTTCCATGTGTTAAACGGAGTTTCAAGCAAGACGCAAACTGGATAATAACGGGGCTCCATGTTTCAAAAACGGTTAAATCATAGATTCCAATAACACATGGACACAGTAACAAATAAAGCTAAAAACTTTCAACCTTCCCAGACAAAAAAAAAAAAAAAAAAAAAAAAAAAAAAAACCGATTTTGACTACCTCTAAATTTAATTATAATATTCAGCCTTCAGCTGAAATTAGTTTCCCCTCCGCTAAAGAGGTTTTTTGACAGAACCTTTTAATTTGTATTGGCAGCCATGTACAGGATGTATTTGCATGTAAATCAAACGGGGAGAGAAACCAACCGTTCTTCCAGTGGTGTCAAGTATTTTAAACAATCCGGTATTTCGGGGAATTCGAAGCCATTGCTTATAGCTAATTCTGGTATTGTCAATTTAATCAAACAATCGTAACATGTTTTGCAAAATTTGCCAATATCATCGATATCTTTGTAAAAGACTAGTTTTATAAAGTCCGTTGTCGCTCCTTTGGACAGTAAAGTTGTTTTGGAATGGGTTCTTATTGACTTTTTGAACCACAGTCGATCACAACAATAGCATTGGTGGATTGGACCATCAGCAACAGCTTCGAAAAATTTCTCAGCTAATTTACGAAATTCTAGTTCTTCACACCTTACATTTAGATCAGTATCTGTTCTTGGTCTTTTCGATGGTATATCTAGACAGAGTCGTAAACGTTTTCTGTCTTGTCTTCTGGATTTGGATTCCGCTTCTTGAGCACGAAAATCTGGATCTTCCCTTTTTCTTTGCATAAATAGACGGTTAGTTTCACGATGACTTTCTTCCGGATTAGACAACTGGCGAGGACGGCCAGCGCGGCCTTGAACAACAGTCCCGGGTATATTCTTCTGATATTTAACGATGTAATACTGAACAGTAGAGCGTGAAATACCAAGCCTACGAGCTATTTCACACTGATCCCGCAAAAATGAAAATTTTAGAAATGCCACGACAGAACACCACCACTTGCTCCGAGGAGGGACAAAAGTTTGAACGCGACTCTGGAAACAAATCCAAGTTCTGAAAAATGAAATCGGAACCTCGGGAACTTGACAGCCAGTCGCAGACGCTCTGACAAAATCTTACAGTTTCCCCTTTTGTTTCATCTGACGTTACTTTGAAATTTTTCAAGTATCCATTATTCCAATCATGTGTCGGATCTTGGTGTGTTTCAAATTTCCGTGAGATCTGTAAGATTTTATTTACTATCAATTATCATCCACGACTTTTTTCGTCTGCCCAAAACTATTACCCTCTTTAGCGGAGGGTAAAAAAAAAAAAAAAAAAAAAAAACTATTGTTTCCGTTAGAATGGGCCTAGAACAGCAGTTTTAACGTCGTGCCCCCCCCCCCCCCCCCCAACAAAGGCTAACTTACTGTGCCGCTCCCCCCTCCCATTTTTCAGCATACATTGAGTTTTTTAATCGTTAATAATGAACATTTTAAGCGAAAATGGATATATTTTTGAGTAAAAATGAGAATAAATAAGATGATTTTTTAAAAACATGCATCACTACTTGCTCTATAGTTTTTCTCGCCCCCCCTCAGGTTGAGAAACGCTGGGCTAGAACATATATTCTGTGTCTTATTCTCTCCCTCACTTCTCCTCCGAGCCAATCAGTTCGTCGAATTCACATGTGCAGCCAAAGTCAGAAAACCTTTCTTCAGCTGAGTCTTAGCTAAAACACCCTATGCTTTCCTAAGCCGGAGAAACTGCTTCAAGTAGTCGTTACCATGGCAATGATGCTGCCAATTCCTTTATGAGTGCTGAGGGCTGTAGCAACGACTTTCGCAGTTGAATTGCGGGAAGATTAAAGGTTTTTTTTTTTTTTTTTTTTTTCTGAATGAGCGATCCGGCCGTTGCTACAACACTTTTGAGATTTTTTTTTTTTTTAATTTACCATAGGAATTCCATAATTCTAATCTGAATTTAAGAAAATTTATAGAATAAATTATTTTAAGTATGTGCTGATAATTTCAAGTGCAGCCCGGCAGTACTTGCTGTATCCCACGAGCCGCCACTGATAGTGATTTATCGCATACTTTTAATGAGTTGAAGGTATCCATATACCATAATGTATTTAGTCTTTTCGGTGAACCTGTAAATAAATTACGTGATAGTTCACCACCGCAGCCTGTCTTTCTCGTCTGCCACGCATACGTACGGCCAGACATCAGGGAAAAACTGGTCAAAATGGACTCGCGGTCGGTGAAAATATGTTGTACATGCATTATATGAACACACATACATGCGTACGATGCGATGTCTCACAAAAACTCTTAAAAGTAAATTTAGAGGTAGTCAAAACTGGGTTTTTTTTTCTCAAAATCTGGGTACCGAAATTTTTCGCGAACACATTACTTCCTTTTACTTCGTACGAGGAAGTAAAAAACACAAAACATGGCAAGCATCATTATACTCAAATCACTAACCTGTCATACTTCTTTTCAGTTTTAGAGCTTTTTTTTATCGGAAAGCTGATTTTTTTATAGGTAATTTTTGTGGAGTGAACTTTGCCTGAATATTCTAATGCATTTAGAGTTGTATTAAAAAACCAAACTCTTATGTGCATTTGGATTTTCTGGATTTGCGAGAAATGGAAGTCAAGCAGAAAAAAAAAGGAGAAGCAAGAAAAAGAAAAGCGAAGGGGGGGGGGGGAAGTATTCAAATACATGTAAATAAATATAGGTGAACGGGTGAAGGAGGGAGGAGGAGGAAGAAAACTACATCACGCTTAGTAAATCTAATACTAAGCGTGATAAGCTTATAATCTAGCCGCCGCTGAGGATGCGTATTCATTTATTAGAAGTTGTTTATAGGCACTCGCACTCGCACAAAATATAATCCAATTAACTTGTGAAATTTTTCAAAAAAAAAAAAAAAAAAATCTTAAGCTTTGAATTATATGACATAAAGTTTATTAAAGCGCGACCTATTTATCCAAATATATGTTTTTAAAATGTCAGAATTTTAATAAACTCTCATAGGTTAGCCAATTACAAAGTAACGAAAATCACATTAAGTTGATAAACAAGTAAACTCGTTATCTTTTTACACTATCTATAAGACCATATTTTGTTTACAGAACAGGTCAGTGTAAAAATATTTTTATATCCTCATTCTGAAAACTTGCTTTTTACTTTCCGCACATGTACCATGTAAGGAAACTATTGTAATCATGAAAACTTCGAGATTTTGGTGTATTGACACGTTTTGAGGCCTTCTCAGTGGTGTAGTCGAAGGGGGACGCCGTCCCCCTACTTTTTCACTTCAGCCCCCATACGTCCCCCCCCACTTTTTATTCTCAGGGGGGACGCTCATTTACAAGGGGGGGGGGCGCTCATTGCATTTTAAAAATTCTGTGAAGAAATTAAAATTTTCGTTTTATTCGCGCGAGAGCAAGTACATCGGAATAAAAATCAAAAAGAAACTTTTGACTGTTTGAATGGACTTTACAAATGGGATTGTAAGGGTTTTTTAAACACTTCAGAAGTGAAAACATATCCATAAGAATAGAACAGATTATAATCTTTCCGAACGCACTCTTGGTAAAAAATGTCTTTCCGAATGGCCGAAAACGGGGTAGCGAATAGTCACGTACCAATCCAAAAGAAAATCTGTCACTCTGACATTGGATTGTTACCTCGCAATGGCACAGTGGTTATGTAACTGGAAATGGTACACGGGCGAAGTATGAAGGTCCCGGGTCCGGGTCTCATTGCGCGTCCGTCGACCTAACCGTTCGAGTTTTCCGTCGTTTTCCTCCGAAACTTTGCGTAAATACGGTTAGGTCCTCTTAGAAAGACCCCTACGGAGGGCACCCCCTCTTTGTTGTCTTTCTGACGAGATTTATAAGCAGAATTCGAGCCAAGCACACAAATCCGCTATACGTGTTCACAATAACAACATTGGATTGTTGACAAATATAAATAGAAAAAATTAAGCATCTCCCATCGCGCGTCCGTAACAGTCCGGAGTTTTCCGTGGTTTTCTCCGAAACTTAGCGTGAATACGGGTTAGGTTCCCTTAGAAAGACACCCACGGAGGGCACCCCTGTCTTTGTGCTGTTCTTCTGACGAGGATTTATAAGAGGACTTCGAGCCAAGCACACAAAACCGATTACATGTTCGCAACAACAAATTAAGAAGGTAGCTTACACGGTTGATCAAAAATACTTAGTTTAGATTATTAACGAGTAATCAATAATTTAACAACGAGTTCATTTTAATTAATTGATAAACAAATTATGGTTAAATTAGTTTTATTGGTTGTTTAATGAATAATTACAATTAATGAATCCGATAAGTTCCGATAGGTTAAATTTCGTCCGATTAAATGAATCCGATAGGTTAAATTTCGTCAAAAATGAGCGTCCCCCCACTTTTTTCCCTTAAACTAGAACACTGGGCCTTCTGAATTCATTTATGCTATTTTTACGGTATGTGTGTGTGTGTGTGTTTGCGTGAATGTAAGTGAACACGATAGGTCCTAAACAGGGCATTGGATTGAGCTCAAATTGGTATATATGTTATAACCACCGTCGCAAGACCGGTATTGATTTTGGTGTGTATAGACTATGATTTGAGTGTTAGTTTTCTACAGGGCTACAATAAAGATTTCTTTTACATTATGACCTATGGGGGGAGAATTCTTGAAAGTGCGCTAGCGTTTAAAACGGTACATTCGATTGAGCTCAAATTAGAAAAAAAACCTAAGAATTTTTGCTGAATTATTCATCGATTAAAATTTATTTAAATGCTTGGTAATGATCTTAATCGTAAGTGTTCGGAAAGTTGAGTGGAGTCACTCCAGATTTTTTATTACATTTGCGGGTGAAATTCTTTCATGATCTAAAATATTAAATACATTGCTTTAAAATTTAATGAAATATTTTGTGTATAAAAAATCTAAGCTATATATAACCATAGAATTATACTGTGAACGTTAAATATATTTAATATTACACATAAACTATTTATATAACTGTAAAATGTATAACTAGATATATATAGTGTAGCAGTTATACATACAATACTGATAAATTTTTATTTAAAAAATATTTTTGTTTGCTTGTAAGAATATACTACATGTGCATAATGTTTGAAAATGTATGATTGAGTCTATGTATCATTGTACAGGCAAGTGATACGAAGGTGCGCAATAAGATAAAATTGAATATATAATAAATTAGTATCGCATGTTTACAGTTTAATTTTGCAGAAAAATTAACAAAAATTACTTTCATTTTTAAACTTATTATTATGAAGGAATGATTTTTTTCGAAATGTGATGTAATACCGCGTTACATATATACGGGTATATACAGGGTGTCCAGTGCTAACGGGTGCCCAATGGCTATATCGTAAACCGTTAGAGACACAAAGTTCCAATTGCAATTCCCATAAAAATTACGAAATTTAAAGTTTTATAGCGGACCTCCAGTCCCCGCCTGTTTGTACTTAAAAAATTTTCTTTTATACAATTTCCATGCTCTATTAAAAAAAAAAAAAAGTTCGCTTTCTACGACCAAAAATTCATCGAGTTAGAACTGATTTAAAGTTAGAGTACTTTTCGAGCAGCGAAACAGGGTTGATATACAAAATGAATTGGCGAAAAAATTAAAAATAGTACATGGTTTTGAGCACTGTAATATTTATTACAAAATTTCATAAACTTTTTATGAATGTAGATTCCAATAAAGACTAATGTTTAACTATGTGTATCATCGAATAAATTAACGTAAAAATATAGCTTATACTGAAAAATAGAAAATTTTCAATGAACTGGTGTTAAATAACTTAAAATAAAAAACTAGAAGCTTGGGGCGGCGTTGCTCGTGCAATGGAAGAGAAATGCCCATTGGCCTTAAATATAGAAAATATATATTTTTAAAGGGAAGGAATGTGATTTCTCCCGCTGCAGTGATATAAAAGAACTTGGGACTTCCCGTCTGCAACAACAAAAAAAAAAAAAAAAAAAAAAAAAAAAAAGAACATGGTACCTAATAGCGTGCAGAGGTTACCGGGAATCGGACGTGGCTAGATTGGAATGTGAATCCTCACGCTGCAATGATAAAAAAGGGACATAGGACTTCCCGATGCAATGAAAAAAATGGGCACGGCACCTGATGGCGTACAGAGGTTACCGGGAATCGGACTTGGCTAGGTTGGAATGCGAATCCTCCCACTGCAATGATAAAAAAGGACATGGGACTTCCCGTTAAAAAAAATGAATACAGCACCTAATATCATACAGAGGTTACTGGGAACTGGACGTGACTAATCGTCTTCCCTTCTACATGTCCTATGTTCAAACGGTCATTTATCTTTAATATCTATGCAACTACTAAAAAACAGAGTCGCAGTCGTCGGTATGAGATTGTGAAGAGAAAGGAATGTGAATCTTCCAGGTGCAATGATAAAAAACAGGATATGGGACTCCCCTCTTTCAAAAAAAAAAAAAAAATAAATAAAAAAATCTGATATGTCCAACACATGACTTCCTTGCACGTCCATTAATCAAAAATATTTTCGACGCACTTCATCTAAACTTATTTGTTTGAAAGAGATAAAATATCAATAATAGTAAGGTTTAGCGATTTCTAGCCAAATATTTCGATATCGCCAAGCTGAGTTCAATTTGAAAGATTTCCTTCTGACACTTTATTTGGCGATATTTCACCAAAAGCCGACAAACTTGAGATAGTCTGCGAGATTTTGGGGATAGCCAAAGTAGTCATTGACCACAGACTTTCAATGAATTGAATGCATCCATACACCTCAATGTATTTAAAGTCATTTGGCTCACCCTGTAAATAAAATTCTCAGTCGATTGCTGTCAAAAAAGATATTGAAAACAGTTAGATATTACAATATTCTAAATACAAAAGTTCAAAAATCTACGGGTTAACGTTTTGAGTTATACAAAATACGAAATAATTTTTGGCGCCAAATTTGGCGATATTTCGGCGAAACTCGTCAATGTCGACGACATTTGGCGAGATTTTAAACATGGACCAAACAATGACAGATTATCGCCAAATTTGGCGATATTTCGCCAAAACGCACCAAGACGATGACAAATGGCGATACTTTGGGCATGGACCAAGTGACTGACTATCGCCAAATTTGGCGAAATTTCGGCAAAAGTCGCCAAGGTCGACGACAGACGGCGAGATTTTGGGCATGTACCAAACAATGACTGTCTACAGTTGTATTATATTGAAGATGCCATAGCCATTAAAGTACTGAAATTCTTTTCGGTGGTCCTGTAAATAAACTCTCCAGTAGATTGGAACCAAAAATCGAGATGCACAACTAGATGTTACAGCAATCTTATATATGAAATTTCATAATAGTTTTTGAGATTTGAGAGTTAAATACGCACACTACCGTACACCAAAAGTCGCCAAGCTTGGCGACTTTTGGCGTAGTTCTTGAGGGAGGCACGTGACCGTGGTCGGACCATTACCTAACTTATGTGGTAAGACGGAATTGTGCTTGAAACGGATGAATGCCCCTAAAATTGCCATTGACCGTAATGTATTGGAAATCTTTTGAGTGTTCCTGTAGCAGAACTATAAATGGTGAAGACACTTTTTTTAATGGAGATTTTGTAACTCTTAAAAGCATATATCACATCTCAGTCGTTTGAAATAGCCCAATACCACTAAAGTACGCTGTAATGAATTTCGCCCATAGAGCCTAATGTGTTTAGAATCTTTTGAGCCGCCTTGTAGATAAAATATGCAGTCGAATCGAACCGAAAGTGGAGCGGCACAAGTAGATGTTATAACAATCCTAAATATTAAGTTTCAATATTCTATGCCTAATAGTTTTGAGATATGTGAGTTTAATGATTCGGCCCATAGAGCGTAATGTATTCCGAATCTTTTGGGCGGTCCTGTCGATAAACTATCCAGTCGAATAGAACCTAAAGGGAAGGTGCACAACTAGATGTTACAGCAATCCTAAATATAAAGTTTCAACATTCTACGACCAATAGTTTTTGAGATATGCGAGTTTAATGAATTTCGCTCCATAGAGCGTAATGTATTTCGAAACTTTTGGGAGGTCCTGTAGATAAACTATCCAGTGGAATGGAACCAAAAGGGGAGGTGCACAACTAGATGTTACAACTATACAAAATATGAAGTTTCGACATTCTACGCCTAATAGTTTTAGAGATATGCGATTTTAATGAATTTCGGCCCATAGAGCGTAATGTATTTCGAATCTTTTGGGCGGTCCTGTACATAAACTATCCATTCGATTGCGACCAAAAGGGGAGGTGCACAACTAGATCATAGAACAATCCTAAATATCAAATCTCAACATTCTACGACCAATAGTTTTTGAGATATTCGAGTTACATACATACGTACGTACAGACGGCATGGAAAAACTGGCCAGAATAGACTCGCCGCTGGTCAAAATGAGTTGCAGACGCGTTTATAGGATCGTGCATGCTAGCTTACGATGAGATGCATCAAAAAAAATTCCTAAAATTATATTTAGAGGTAGTCAAAATCCGTTTTTTCGTCGAAATTTGGCCCCCAAAATTTTTCGGGATCACATTACTTCCTTATACTACGTACAAGGAAGTAAAAAATGAACACGGTACCTAATAGCGTGCAGAGGTTACCGGGAATAGGACGTGGCTAGATTGGAATGTGAATCCTCATGCTGCAATGAAAAAAATGGGCACGGCACCTGATGGCGTACAGAGGTTACCGGGAATCGGACTTGGCTAGGTTGGAATGTGAATCCTCCCACTGCAATGATAAAAAAGGACATGGGACTTCCCGTTAAAAAAATGAATACAGCACCTAATATCATACAGGGGTTACCGGGAACTGGACGTGACTAATCTTCTTCCCTTCTACATGTCTATGTTCAAACGGTCATTTATCTTTAATATCTACGCAACTACTAAAAACTGATTCCAGTCGTCGCTATGAGATTGGATGTGAAAGGAATGTGAATCTTCCAGGTGCAATGATAAAATAGTCCGGGAGCCAGCGACTGATTTTTGCGACCAAAATCCTCTCGGCCCATAATTTCTCAGATGATTAAGACGGTTGTGTGTTGAAGCATGGTGATCGTCAGCTGCCGCACCATGGGTGGGTTGGGCGTCGGCCGCCTTCCAGACACGTAAAAAAAAAAATAAAAAAAATAAAAATTCAGTCATTTCCTCCCGGTTGAAAATTTCTGAAATAATAGTTGGCATAGTACTTGTTTGAAAAAAAAACCGTCAGCTGGCCAAGCGGCGGTGGATTATACGTCAGCTCCTCATAAGAACATGTAAAAAAAAATTTTTTTTTCAATGATTTCCTCCCGGTTGAAAATTTGACAGATGTTAGTTTACATTCTACTTTAAATAAAAAAACAAGTCAGCTGGCTGTATGCCGGTGGAAAACCCGTCAGCTGGCACAGTGAAAGTGTGACGCGGAAAGGTAGTGTGGCCGCCGCTAGCCTCTATTTCAATGCACCAGCTGACGGGTTTTTCCCCGGCATACGGCAGCTGAATTTTTTTATTATGGCAAGAATTATGTCAACTATTATTTGACAAATTTTCAAACGGGAGGAAATAACGCACTTTATTTTATTGGACACAACGCGCTGATATCCTCAATAATCCTACTATTTTTCATAATTATGTATAGAAAAAAAAAATCTGTGCTACTTTAAAAACATGAAAATAACCGGTTTCCTCATTTTTAAGCGATTTTTTGGCATTTTCAGCTCCATTTTATTTCTTCGAGTCAAAAAAGCTTATATTTGTGTGACAAAATTCAGCTCTGCAAGCGGAAAAGGACAGTATATTAACGTTATATCCGGCTTTGAAGGAAAAATTGTGATTCCTTCCTTTTAAATTGCTCTTCTAGATTACACAGTTTAATTTTTCTTCCCAAAAATAAATTGAGGATCTATAAGCGGACTTCGAGCCAAGCAAAGAAATCGTCTGCCTGTATATAAGAATGGCTATGTATACAAAATGAAATCTTTCGAATGCGAAAATTCTTCATGTTTTCAGAATAGCATAATTTGATCGTTTTGGGAATATAAAAATTAATATTTTGGAATTGGAGATATTTTGAAATAGTCAGTGGAAACAGATCGTCCAAACGTTTCGGAAGGATGGATCTTAAAAAGACTGTCGAACTGCTTTAAATTACTTAATAAAACGTCGATTGTAAATCCGTTTTGCGTTTTTTGCAAAAAGGCTACTTCAAAATTGAAGTCTTTCAATAAAGAAATTTGGGAAGTGCAGCGAAATTTAATTATTCGAAAACAGAATAATTTAGTTGAAAAGAAATAGTAATTACTGTAAATCAGAACGATTTTGATATATTTATATTCAAACTTAATTTTTGTTATTCGGTCGCTTGATTATTTCCTGATTATGTTTGCAACTCACCTGCAGGGCGCGTTGTGTCCAATAAAATAAAGTGCGTTATTTCCTCCCGGTTGAAAATTTGTCAAATAATAGTTGACATAATTCTTGCCATAATAAAAAAATTCAGCTGGCCGTATGCCGGGGGAAAACCCGTCAGCTGGTGCATTGAAATAGGCTAGGGCGAGCGGGCCACACTACCTTTCCGCGTCACACTTTCACTGTGCCAGCTGACGGGTTTTCCACCGGCATACAGCCAGCTGACTTGTTTTTTTTATTTAAAGTAGAATGTAAACTAACATCTGTCAAATTTTCAACCGGGAGGTAATCATTGAAAAAAAAATTTTTTTTTACATGTTCGTATGAGCAGCTGACGTATAATCCACCGCCACTTGGCCAGCTGACGGTTTTTTTTTCAAACAAGTACTATGCCAACTATTATTTCAGAAATTTTCAACCGGGAGGAAATGACTGATTTTTTTTTTTTTACGTGTCTGGACGGCAGCCGCCGCCCAACCCACCCATGGTGCGGCAGCTGACGATCACCAGGCTTCAACACACAACTATCTTAATCTTCTCACGAATTATCATCCGGGAAGAAATAACTGACCAAAATCTGTCGCTGGCTCCCAGACTAAAAAGAGGATATGGGACTCCCCTCTTTCAAAAAAAAAAAAAAAAAAAAAAAAGATAAAAGAAATGAACAGGGGACTTGTCAGCTTACAGAGGTTATATCTTAGTGTTTTTTTATTGTCTAATTATAAGGAAAGTAGCAATATTAGCAACTACAATTAACATAGACATTAAGCTACGATGAGGAATTTTATTGTAATCTTTATAACGTAGTCTGATTCTAATGAATGTATAACTTTATAGCTCAATAAAGTCAATCATTAGATGAAATTTAACTCAAAGATTTGTTTTATTTTGTTTTTAAACGAAAAGAATGACTATATTTTAAATACAAAATCTGGAGTGACTCCACTCGACTTTCCGAACACTTACGATTAAGATCATTTAATCAAGCATTTAAATAAATTTTAATCGATGAATAATTCAAACATATATACCAAATTGAAACTCAATCGAATGCACCATTTAAACGCTTGCGCACTTTCAAGAATTTCTCCCCATATGCCATTATGCCATAATATAAAAGAAATTTTTGTCGTAGCCCTGTAGAAAAACTCTGATAAAGTCTTATGAAAATATATACATCTGTCATATGATGTCAGATGTCATGTCTTATGATAATAAAAAATATTAAAAAGTCTTATACACACCAAAATCAATACCAGTCTTAAGATGGTTATTTATAACATATATACCCAATTTCATGTCAATCAAATGTACCGTTTAAACGCTAGCGCACTTTCAAGAATTTCTCCCCATAGGCCATAATGTAAAAGAAATCTTTGTCGTGGCCCTGTAGAAAAACTATACACATTAAAATCAATACCGGTCTTACGATGGTGGTTTATAACATATTGTTACGAATTTTCGGGGCAACCCGCTGTTCTGGGGCTTAAAATAGTTCAAACTTCGTATTCTACGCTTCAAATAGATAAATTTTGCTTTTTGTTGCATCAAAATAGGCCAACTAGAACCGGAGATACGGAGGTTTTGGTTTCCCCATTGTTTTTCTATGGGTTTCTAGAAATCTCGAGAAATATTGGTCCTAGACCTTCGGTAACTTCACTTTTGGGACTTATTTTTGGGACCCAATTTGGCGATATTTCGCCAAAAATCGCCAAGCGTGGTGACATTTTGGTCATTTGGCGCGATTTTCCCTATGGGGCCTGTAAAGTTGTTTTTGCTGCATTAAAAACGCATAATAACCTATCATTTCTCTTCTATGACGTAATCAAAATTCCCGCTTTATGTGGAATCCTCGAGAAACAGACTCTTCTAGAAGTTTCTGGTAGCTTCTGCCCTACTTATAAATACAAGTGTTTCATAGGCCCCACCCAGTTCAGTGTGAGTTTAGCACCCAGTGTGTGAATGGAGCACTTTCAGTGAGTACGCTTGCTTCGTTCTGTGATAGAAGCGGTGTTTCGCGCTTGTTTACGAAGCTGCTTTTAAAGTGCTGTGTGCAAATTCTTGATTGCTGAGTCTTGAGAGACTATTAGTGTTATCTCTCGTATATTTTCCCCGAATTTTTGCCAGTGAAAGTGTTTTATTTTGTGTGAGAAATACAACATTTGTGAAAACTTCAGATTTAAGCGGACTGTTAAAAGCACATTACTGTTTGATTGTGCTTGTGAATTTTGTACACCCTCCAAAAAAAGTATTCGAGCAAGAGAGAAGTTTCCTACGTTGGTTTCGTATATTAAAAATTATTTATCATAGAATATGAATTAGGCTATATATAAATATGACTTTCCATATTTCCATCAAGTTGTGCGTTTTTCAGAAACTTAATTATTATTCGCAAATCTAAAATAGGAAATTTCTCTCTTGCACGAAAAATTTTTTTTGGTGGGTGTACAGCTGATTGTTCTACGAAGTTCTAGAAGCAATAAAGTTGTGTTCCACCCTGACCAGTGGACTTTTTACTAGAACTTTCTACACCAACTGGACTTTATAAGGACGAACCCCGAAAACAAGCAGAGAATTTTTGCAACAATATGTACCCAGTTTGAGCTCAATCGAATGTACCGTTTAAACGCTAGCGCACTTTCAAGAATCCCCCCCCCCCCCTATAGACCATAATGTAAAAGAAATCTTTGTCGTAGCTCTGTATAAAAACTATAAGTCCTATACACATCAAAATCAATACCAGTCTTACGATGGTAGTTTATAACATATATACCCAATTTGAGCTCAATCGAATGCTCCGTTTAGGAGCTATCGTGCTCACTCACATACACACATACACACACATACATACTTACATGTCGTAAAAATAGCGTAAATGAATTCAGAAGACCTCAAAACGTGTCAATATACCAAAATCTCGAAGTCGAATTTTTTCATGATTACAGTACTTTTCTTACATGGTACATGTTCGGAAGGTAAAATGGGGTAACCTTAGGTAAGCATATGTAAGGATAATGAGATTGCTAAGATAAGGAAGAAGAAATGCCAGACTTTTGCCAAGGTAAAATAGTAATTATTTGCCAAATATGCACGCTCAAACCAGGGGCGGATCCAGAGAAATCATCTAGGGGGGGGCTGCATTTTTCATTATGATGATACATTGATTTCCCAATACTTTTTCTCCCAATGTGTAATTAGACATGGTATATCACAACTAAATAAGTATGTTGTCTGCTGCAAGAACCGTTGAAGAAAACTCGGAAAGGGGAGGGGGGGGGCAGAGCTATCGTGCGCCCTATACCGATCAAGTTACGGCCGATGCTCATAAGCTACGTGTCTTATGCGTTTCAATGGACGACCGGACTGATACGGGGAAAAAAAATGTTCCGTTGCTCTCTCTCCATTGCGTTGGGGGACAGTATGTTTTAAGTTTAACACATTAATCTTTTGTTTTTAAATACCGACTGGCCATTAAAAGTCGTAAATTTCGCCAGAAAAATGTCGCCTTAACCCCTGTAGTGACGACAAGACGTGGCTAATCAGCAACGGCAATTATTCATTTTGTTGTTCGCGGGCCCTACCCAGCAAACACACACAGGTTCTCTGAACGTCTATTAACGTTCAGAAAAACGTCTTCTGAACGTTAATAGACGTTCGGAGAACCTGTGTGTGTTTGCTGGGTACCCATTAACATTTTAGTGTGTATAGAGTACAACTGCTGAATGCAATATTGAACCCGTTTCACAGCCACCGTGCAATATACAGTGTTCACAGCATACATTTTCGCATTTTAGGATGGCATTAAGTTTTCCAGTTTAAGTAATTCCCGTCCTTTTCAGTGAGGACTGTAATAAACAAACCTCAATTGCTATTTACAACTATTACCTGCTATTTACAATTTGAGCTTTCTTTTTTAAAACCAGGCCAGCTATACATTGCCAGGTACTCGCTTTGTCTGATATCCTAGAATATGTTTTACTTTTATAATGAGGATTTGTACCCATACATCTGGGTGGTGTGGACAACTTATGAGAGCAAGTTGAAAAAATGAAAGCTGTACAAATTGCGGAGGATTGGATTGTTCGTCTATGCTTTAGCATCACTTAAGGCCGATGCTGATTGCTGCTGCGTCTAACGTGACTGCAGTGGGTAAGAGGGCATTCTCGTCGCGAATTTTACGACTTTTTAATAGCAATTCGGGAAAAACCGATAAAAGATTTCCGCACTAAACCGCAAACTCCGTCCGCTATAAAATGGAGAGAGCAACGGAAGATTTTTTTTTCCCGTATCAGTGTGCCGACGTCCATTCAAATATGGTGGAACCTGCTAAAATGACCACTTTGGTGAAGAGATCGTCTGTCTATAGTGACAACTTTAATGCAATTTCGCTTTACTACCATCATACTTTACCACCTTTGTAAGGTGACCAGTGTTGTTCTTCCCAAGGGTAGTCCCATTAGACAGGTTCCACTGTACAAATAAAACTGGGATCACTGCTCTAGCCACTGTGGCGATAGCGAGTCAATAAAATGTGCCTCTCCTTCTGTTTGAAAATAAAAGCTCTATATCATTTTTGTAAATAGAGAAATTACGTTTAGTCCACAAGGATTCAATAAGTATTGGTGTAAATATTCTTGGTATATGTATATATATATATATATAACATTACAAATCACACACACACACAGAGAGAAGCCCGCTAAAATTCCACATTTCTAGAACTACACAGTTTTAATTCAGTTGGAACAAAGGAATCTGCTTTCAAAAGCTGCAATTACTAAACGGTCCCCGCGTCCAGTCAATCTGGCGTCTTAAAAGCCATAACAAACCTTGAAAAGCCGCTGCCCAGATCTTGGGATCTGCCAATAATTGCAACTTGCATGGATCATGTGACACGACCTCAAAAGTTAATAAAAGGGGCTGATGCAGCCCAGCAGTGACTTTTCCGCGTGACAGCAACTGCCAACGAAAGATGTATCGAATCACCCAATAAAATAATGTAACCGCAGTTCGACCGATTCTTCCACTGACAGTCATAGAGGCCCAAGGATTTTCACAGCTCGCTCCAGGGCTTTGCCGGCCAGCGAAGACCGGCCAGGATCCCACAATAACGGCCCTAAGCCAGAATCCCGAGCCGCCTCGCCTAATGCCCAACCCCGAGAATGGGTCTCAAACAGCCTCGCGTCCTCCGGCACACGACTACACCTTCCCGTAGCCGTTTAATGCTACACACAAGAATAACATTTCCCTTTACACTTTGGAAGGTGCCTGGTTCAAAACCAGTTCGCGTCCGCCGACCTAACTGCTCGGAGTTTTCCGTGCTTTCCTCCGAAACTTAGAGTAAATAGGGTTAGGCCCCTTAGAAAGACCCCCACGGAGTGCACCCCACCCATCGGCTTAGATTCCATGTGCAGATAATTGGCCGTAATCCTACAGCACGAAAACCAACCCTTTACACTTTACATTCTTAGGACTGTGAATATATTTCTTGATATATTGGCGTGTTTAAAGATGTTACTCCTATTATCATTATATTATTTTATCATCCACAAAAAATTATTTTAAGTTACCTTAAAAAAAGCTAGTAAAAACAAGCAATACAAGTAAATTAGGTTTCATGAAAATCAAAATGAGTCGGTTGTTTCATTTTTCGCCTTCCCGTTATTCTTTCTTCCAGATTTTCTCAAATATGAAATTCACTGGATTCCATTTTATGAATTTTTCTAGCTAACCAACCGAAGCCTGAAAATTTTGCATTCCAAATTTTTCTGCCAGAATAACAGCACTGCAGTAATTGCTTGATTTTATTTTATTTTGGTAATACGAACAATTATCTACATGAGGGATCTAAGCCGAGTACGGGGTGCCCTACGTGGGGGGGCTTTCTAAGGGGTCTTAATCCGTATTTATGAGAAGTTTCGGAGAAAAATGCATAAGACTCCGAACAGCTAGATTGACGGACGCGCCCTGAGTTTGAACCAGGCACTTTTCTTCTCCCAGTTGCGAGAGCTATGAGCGCAGCCACTCGTCGGGCCTCCAGAAATTGGAGTTATGTGATTTGTGATGTTATGTGGCAAGCCTATACTAGAGGCATCTGCATTCTGGGGCGGTTGCCTTGGTCGGAGGATTTTTTCAGAGGTTCTGACACGTATTCACGTTAAATCTGGAGAAAACCATCTGGAAAAAATCCAGATAGTTAGATCGAGAGTCGCGCGGTAGGCCCAAACGCGGAACCTTCACACTTCAACCATCTATCATGTCGAATGTTTTATCCACTCGGCCATGGTGGGGCCCAGAAATTAGAATGTTGGATGCTCTTCCTTCATGCAACCATTTGCATGCAGAAGTGCCTTGGCAAACTCTTCCAATCGGCCACATTGACTTTTGGACCGTTTGGATTTGGATCCCAAACTAAATTTTTGCGCTGCTTCAAGAATTTTATCTTTGCTTCGAAAATACCTTTGAAAATACACTCAGATAGTTGAGATTGTCTTGCGAATTGCACGTTTGACATTCCCCGACACTTTGTTCCCCACTCTTAAAAAAAATTTCCCTTGTTCCTGTAGCGTAAGATGAGAAAAAAAAATCGTTGTTAAACAGAAACGACCTCGTCTTTGAATAGAAATTTTTTACGTTGGAGTTGCTGGGACTTTGAAATATCGTCTTTGGAAAGAGATCGTCGTTAAACAGAGAGTCAACTGTATATATAGTGCTACTTTTTAAAATTTCAGTTCATGTGAAAATTTACAATTTTTTTAAAAACTTCCTTAATCCATAGTGTATTTCTAGCTCTGGGGGGGGTCTCGAGCCCCCCCCCCCGTGGATCCGCCACTGTATACAGTGTTACTTTTTAAAATTTCAGTTCATGTGAAAATTTACATTTTTAAAAAAAACTTCTTTAATCCATAGTGTATTTCTAGCTCTGGGGGGGGGTCTCGAGCCCCCCCCCCCGTGGATCCGCCACTGTATACAGTGTTACTTTTTAAAATTTCAGTTCATGTGAAAATTTACATTTTAAAAAAAAACTTCTTTAATCCATAGTGTATTTCTAGCTCTGGGGGGGGGGCTCGAGTCCCCAGAGCCCCCCCGTGGATCCGCCACTGGCTCAAACCAAACGAGCGAAATTCGATCAGTCGGAGCGATTTTTGGCCCAGTTTTCAAAAGTGGTCTCCTTTACAGGGCCCGAACTAAGCATTCGCCACCTCGCCAAATGCGATAAAATCGTAAATTTGGCGAAAGTATTGGCGAACGATTTTTTCACTGGGAAAAAAAAAAAAAAAAAAAGAAATCCCCTCGATCCTCAAAATTACTTCGAAAAATTGTTAAAAATTCCGTAAGAAACGAAAAAATAGCTAAAAATGGTCTATTGGCTAAGAGTTCTGAAATTTGGCTAATTTACTGGTTAACAATTTGAAATCCCTAGCGCGGGCCCTGCTTTAGGAGCATTTTTCGATCACAAGAGCGGAGTGAAATATAACAATAAGCGATTAGGGGACTTCTCCAAAAAAAGAGGAAGCCAGGAGGGGAATTCTAAGAAAAAAGCGAGGAGGGAATTATCTGAAAAAAGACTACTTAAAGAGCACTTTTGCGGAAATATCGGTAGGTTTCCACGGAAACGGATTGCTCCCCAGTGTATCGTTTTTTTCGCTCTTTGGGTTTAAGCGTGTGTGACTTAAAAAAAAATACTAAAGGAATTTTAAATCCAGAAATGCGTTTAACCCTGCGTGAGGCTCGTGGTATACGACAGTAGACCAGGTTCACTCACTCAAAAAAATATTCGAGTAATGGCCAAATTTCACGCTTAATTTTGCCAATAACTAATTAGTTTTTGGAAAGACTAAAAATATGAAAAAGCTATTACTATTATTTATGACATAATTCACTTTTGCATGTTTCGTACGTGCCGCCTAGTTTGCTAAAATTCTGAACTTTTGAAAATTATCCTAAGATGTCCTACTATTTGACACTCTTGATAGAACTTATTTCCATATTTTATAAAAAAAAACCAGGATCACTTTTAGAATATCAGCCCGTTTTAGGTAAATATTTCAAAAGTTTGGAATTTTAACAAATCCAGGATCTGTACGAAACCTTGCTTTTACGGAGAACGACATTTTAAGTATGAAATCGGCATAGGAAATTTGACTTATGTTTCGATCGTAGTCCACGCACGAAGGAGTTTCGAACCACCGTCTCCCCATGGAGGGCACCCCCCCTACCTTGTGTTGTCCTGGCGAGGATTTATAAGCAGGTTTCGTGCCAAGCACACAAATCCGATATACATGTTCACAATAGCAGCAGCAACAACAACAACAACAAACGCAGGCTGCATTCGTAAACGCCAAACGAGTTATACTCGTGCAATGAGTTTTCATCTAAGGCGTTCGTAAAGGAAACTGAGTGCATACAGTTTTTAAACTAGAGCGTTCGTATACAAAACTGAGTGCGATTAGTTTCAAACGAAATAAACTGAACCTTGCTAATGTGTCCTCAGTTGTTTAGAAGATACACTTGCTGCACGCTGTTGTCGTTTTCAAATGGCGTCCGTTGATATGGAAAAGTATGTTGTTGTGAAAATATTTTACGTTTTCTAAAGCTGCAAATATTATTTTTTCGAGGAGGAAATTCATGCGTACGTTAAAAAATGCTACGAAGGTACATAATTTTTCAAAGGTAATCATTTTCTAGTATTTTTCATTTTAGTAAATTCAAAAATGTATGTTTTAGTGTTGAGATTGAAGTTGATTTAATCCATTATTAGCGATATTGGAAGTTCTCTTGCTAAATACTTTTGCAAAAATGAAGTTTAAGTTGAATTTTCTAAATTTTGATGTGTGCACTTCAATTATGGCTACTCTTTCTTTTAAAAATCTTGTTGATTTTATATTGAGTATGTACTAAAATCTCAGCAAAATGAACACATTCGCGAATTGTAAACAAACGCGTCTCCTAGGCGACGAAACTAAATAAACTGAAGTTGTTCGTAAAGTCAAAGGAAACTGATAACCACTCACAGCACTAAACACGCGCATTCCAGTTTTCTTACGAAAACTCGTGCAACGAGTTTGTCGTTTACGAATGCCCCCATAAATCGGGAGTTCATGAACACGAAAAAAGTGTTTGCGATATTTCCGATTATGCGGTCATCATTCATACATCTCAGCAGATGAAATCAGAAAATATAAATTTGCCTGAATGCATATTGCGTTCTTTATTCTCTAGCTGAGGTGCTTCTTGTGGGTGGCGTAGCATTTATAATTGAGAAATGGTAAGTTGTATTCTTTTTCAACATTTAGTCTTTACCAAAAATTTAAAGTCCGCGTACATAATAGTGATGTGGTTTGGGTTCTTTATGCAATATCTCAATATTCAATAGTGTTAGAGTTTTAAGGGTAGGGAGTATACTTAATGATATTTAGGATATTATTGTTTATAAGGTGTTGCTACGTTAAGTATGAATACTTACGTTGCAACCACTTTTCATATTTATTCAGAATAAATATTTATCTCACTTGAAAGTTTATATCTCTAGGCAGAGGCGTAGCCATAGGGGGGGGGGTTAGGGGGGTCATAACCCCCCCATGAAGAATTTTTTGCCATACAAAATGCATATTCTTCACTCCCTTATCACACACATGTATGCATATATGTGAGTTGCAGTAGTCGTAACCCCCCCCCCCCCATGAAAAATTTCTGGCTACGCCCCTGTCTCTTTCTATATTTGGATACATTTGCTACATGCATTACTTGCCAGTATCTGAAAGTGGTTTGTTTGCAAAGGTAAAATAACATACTGTAGTAAGCACATTACGTTCTAAACTAATAAATTAAACCTGCTATCGAAAGTTTTCAAATTACTCTTGTTTGGCCGTGTTAGGTTAAATTAAGCTTAGATGGTTACATGCATATGGTACATGGTTAAATTAAGGGTAGATATTTTCTCAAAATTTTCTTTGTATTCCAGAAACTCAACCTTGAATGTTTAAGATTAATCCCCAGCAACCTTAGCTATAACAACTTTGCCTGTTTGCATACCTTTATATTAAAATCCGCAATTAAATTAAAATACCTATTCAAAGCTTCTTTTCGCTGGCAGCAGTTCAGCTCATGGCTAAAACTTAATCTTCATAACAGTAAATTGCAGTTGTACTCCTAAACGTCCAAACAAAGTTAATTTTACAATGGGATCTAGAGTTTGGTCAGTTTTTGAATGGAACTGTACATGTAAAATTTGAGCACGTTCATGCGACTTTGTTTTTTACGAAATTGTGAAAGAACTGTCCGAAATCTGTTATTCGCCGAAGTATGATTAAAATTAAATTTTGAAAAATTGTTTAATTGCTTATGTTCTTGGTTTTTAAATTCTTCCTGTGTATTGTCTAAATTTGTCAGTTTTTATCTGGCATCCCCTTTTTGCAAGGCTTCAATTAAGTAAAATTAATGCGCTAAGCTTTAACCCTTTAACGCGCAGTGTTCCCGCTCTAAGAACACCTAACTCTGACGTTTTGACAGTAGCCAGTCACGAAGAATAGATTTGATTTCTATAAAAATAGTTGCGGGTGACAGAGCTCCACGAGAATCCTTTAATTTTGAGCACGTCATTTCCCGTAAAAAAATGGTCGCGATTATTTTGAACAGCACTGACATCTGCTGGAAAATGGAAGAATGCGAGAACGGCTGGATAGATTGCCCAATGCTGAAAAAAGGGCAACCGTTGCCATCGCTCGACTTAACTACCACCAAGAGGGCGGACGATCGAAACGTTCATCGCGTGCCACAGATCTAGAGACCCCTTTTTTGACGGCAGCTGGCTGTGCTGCACAGCCGTCAAATAAGGTCTCTAGATCTGTCGCACGCGATGAACGTTTCGATCGTCCGCCATCTTGCTGGTAGTTAAGTCGTGCGATGGCAACGGCTGCCCTTTTTTCAGCATTGGGGAAAAGGTTGCGCCTCAAAGGGTTAAAGTCAATGAAACTGCTTAATATTGGATCTATTAACTGTATTGTTAATGTGAAATTGGATGAGTTAGATTGTAATATTTAAATACAAGAATAAACTAAAATTACTTTTATTCTTTTTCAGGTTTTTGACCTCTTCTGGCAGAGAAACTCTTGAAAACTCGGCTGCTTGGAGTCCTACTGCTTTGTTAAGCACAGGTTTGGTTCGAACCTGTTATGTTTCCGTTGGTAACTCATTTTAAACATTCAAACGAAATATTAATTTCAATAAGTTGTGTTAGAATGTTAAGCTAAATTGTTTCCTAGGTTATAAATGCCTAAACGCAAGTTTTGGGAGGGGGCACCCAGTAAGTGACCTACGTTACCTCTTATGAAGGGAAGGTAGAATTAAATGCTTTGGGAGAGGATTTCAAACTAATTTTGAATCTCATTTATATTAAGGGAAATTAAATTATTATCCCAAAAGTGCTTAAAACGATTCCTACCAAATTTAAAATCTTCGCGTCTTTTTTTTCCCGTCTTACTGTTCAAAAAGAACCAATAAAGTGAAGTTGGTGTTTATGTTGATACATTCGTTGCCTTAAAGTGAAAGCAACATATTTTAAGGCACATGGAATATTTAAAGAACGCGCATGGAATATTCAAATTCTTTGCGAAATTCCATACATAGGTAAGCAGACTGTATATGCATCTAGTATCCTCTCTGAATGAGCATTTCGAACACTTATCGGATTCTACACATAAGAAATTCAAAGGTCAGTAAATCTTAAATGTCGACGGCTGCGAATGAAAATACCTTAATATTTTTTGCAAATTATTTTTATGCTGCTGAAACATATTGACTACTTGACTGAAAAACTAATCCCCCCCCCCCCCCATCGACCAACCAACATTCATAATATTTTATTCAAACTGTTTAGTAATGCTGTTCTCTGTTCTAATCCGCTTTAGTTTTCAAAGTCTATACGCTTCAAAAATTAGTTCAATGATAGCTGGCATGCACATAAGGCGTTGGGGTGTATCACTTAATCAGCATCCGAGTTAAAATTATGATATGGAAAGTTTTGAGGCAACAAACCAAAAATTAGCAAAGATCAAAATATAAGATTACAAGCAAGCGTGCAGCTATTGAAGGTAATACCACTATCAATCAGTATTACGACTCTAACTTAACCAGTCGGATTTTAAACTTTAAAAGTATCGCACTGTTAAACTGTCCTTTGTCTCTTAAAAATAAGTCTGGCACTTTTCACAAAAACTAAGAACTTATACATCAACTAGGCATCATTTCAAGCATTGTTAAAAATACAGTGGACTGACAAAATATCTAATATTTCAGCAGTCGACGAGCACTTTAATGTTTAAAAAATGCATAAAGCAAGCCCACATATTTCAACATAATTTGTTCAATATTCTGCACTATACATAACTTAGTTTTAAATAATGTTTTCTTGCATAAACAAAAAAATTTCACAAAAAGATTAAATTGACTTGTCCGTTACTATTTCTGAATACGTCTGATAAATAATTGACAAATTTAATGCAAATTGTTTTAGAAGACCTGCTAGGTCAAAACCACGATTATAATAGCAGTGTTTTCACTAGAACGAGAGAATATCGCATTTTTTTTCTTTTTCTCGCATTAAAAAAGTATTACTGCGAGAAATTCGCACACCCTACAAATCGGTTTCTTAAAGAAAAAAAAAATTAAGAAGCGAGAGTGCAAAAGTGGATTCTCAAGAACTAAAGTCTATGAAAGAAAAAAAACAAGAGGTCTGGGGGGGGGGGGGGTCCTGGGAACATTCTGATCCTGGGGATCAAAAACTGGGTTATTTTTACTGCATGTACCTGTGCTTGATTTGGACTTGGAGGTCCAGTTACACTCAATAAAAATAACCAAAAATGAAAAAAATACCTTGTTTTCGGGTATTTCCTTTACAGGGGAATAAGTATCCATTTATAAATACCTTACCCACTGGAATTTACCCAACCCAAATCTATTAGCAAAAATTTCTCACCCATTTTATAAAAATCTCTCAGTTTGAGGGAAAGGGTGAGAAAGTCTCACCCAGCCTTTCCCTGCAAGGAAAACCCTGAATAGTTTCTAAATAATTTTACTTAAAATTTTTATAAAATTTAGTAAAATGTTAGTTTAGATGCATTTTTAATGCAATCATCAGCTCATTAAAAAAAAAAATTCCGGATTTTTGTCTAATTTAGAGTATAAGCAGGCTCTTTAAAAGCCTTGAAACCAGATTTAATCCATCCATTCTCGCCGTCGCGAAGCCTCGATGGTGAAGATTCCCTCTCTGTGTCAGCGCTTCTTCCCCGCTTCGGCCTTCGAATGGTCTGCCGGACTCAGCGTTGCGACAGGGGCCCCCGCAACGCTGAGCAGCAACAGGGCATTCAACGGCCAAAGTGGAGAAGCATTGCTGACACAGAAAGGGAATCTTCGCCTTCGTGGCTCTGCGAAATTGAGAATGGGAGAGTTAAGCCTAGTTTCAAAGCTTTAAAGAGACTGCCTATGCTCTAATTAGACAAATATAACTTTAATTTATTTTATTAAGCTGATGAATAAATTATCTACTTTAACAAAAACTGAGTGTTAAGTCCAATTCCTATTTTATCGTGGAACGTTTCTCTGCAAAAAAAGTTGCTATAGCAATCTGTTCATATTTCCAATACATGTATCGTAATTTTTACTGAATTTAAGTACATTTAAGTAAACCTGGATTTTGTCCTAGATTTAAGAATAGTCTAATTTTTTAATATATTCAGAAATTACAAATAAGTTGAGTAATCTTTTTACGAAAACGGCTTAATTTATGTAAGAATTTCATTTTGAACCTAAACTTTCTGTATAGAGTAGAATACTGAACCAATTATCTTGGAGAATGTGGTCTTGCAATATTTATTGTTGAAATGTATATTTAAAAGTTCACGTCGAAAGGTGAAGTGTTAGCTATTTTGTCAGTCTATTGTGTGCGTGTTTACTGTTGCTTGAAACGATGGCTACTAAACGGATAAATTTTCTTGAAAAGTGCCAGACTTTTTTTTTTTTTTTTTTAAGACTGTCAGTTTAACAGTATAGTTAGATATAGAAGATAATTGTAAAGTTTCAAATCTGTTTAAGTTAGAACCTGTTAATGCTGATTGATAGTCTTATTACCTTCAATAGCTTCACTTTCTTGTATTCGTATATTTTGATCTTTCCTTATTTTTGGTTTGCTGCCTCAAAACTTACTATATCATAAATTTAATTTTGGTGATGATTGATACACCCCAATGCCTTATGTGCATGCAAAAATATCATTGAAATAATTCTCAAAGTGTATAGACTTTAAAAATCTAGAGCGGATTAGAACAGAAAACAGCATTACTAAAAAGTTTGAATAAAATATTATGAATTTAGGTTGGTCGATGGGGGGAGGGGAGATTAGTTTCTCCGTCAAGTAGTAAATTAGTTTCAGCAGCATAAAAATAATTGGCTAAATACGTTAAGGCATTTTCATTCGCAGGCGTGGACATTTAAGTTACTGACCTTCGAATTTCTTAGCTGTAGAATCTGATAAGTGTTCAGAATGCTCATTCAGAGCAGATACCAGATGCATGTACAGTCCGTTTACTCATACATAGAATTTCGCAAAGAATTTGAATATTCCATGCGTGTTCTTTAAAATGTGTAGAGTTCTAAGTGCATCAGATGGTTAAATACAAAAGGCTGCGACTTTGTACAAACGCGTATCTCAACATGTGTAAAAATAGTCTTCCCGACTTAAAATATTTTACTTTATAGTTGCGATGTTAAAGAAGATAGATTCTTCTAATTTTAATTGTGTAGTTAATTGTATATTCGTAGCTCGACGAACCTAATAGAATTTGTCTTTAAAATCAAACTCTGAAATTTATGTTAAAAATTATTACCTAGAAGTTTATGTAGTCATTAAAAGTATCTTCATTTAAAAGTTTAATCTGGTTAATTCTATTAAAAGTAAGTTTATTATGGTACATTGTCATGTTAAGGAAAGGTTTTTAAAATAAGTTCGAAGCAGCCTTAAATTTCGTTGCGGTGAGGTTATTGCAAAACCTAACTTTTATTTTCAGTTCACTCTTAAGTTTTGAAAGTCTTATTTGCAGCGATATCTTAAACAGCTGAGTTAAAGCGGAATGAAATACTGCAGAGTCAGATCTGCAATTGGCCTTCAGTTATTCAATCCAGGAACCATGATTAAACTGGAATGCATTTTATAAAATGTTCAGTATATGAAAGTATTTTACCGTTTATTAGTTTTCTACTCTAGCTCTACATCAAGAACAAGTTGTACAACTCCTTGAATTTGGACCCAAAGCAGTGGAGCTTAAGGCTGGAGCAGTCTGGTAATTATACTGAAATTTAGTCTCTGAAGCAATTGGGAACTGGATCTGAACAGTTAATAACTGTAAGATTTTGAGTATTCATGAGGTTAAGTTCCACTTCATTTATTCTCCATTTTGAGCAGTTTATCTTGTGAACCTTCTCTTGTAGGCATCACTCAGTAGCCCGCTGTCCCTCAAACCCTTTCCTGCCTGTTTGCGTCACAGTGCGCTCACGTCTGAAGGCAAATTTTTAGAAATGTGATGTAACGCGTAACAAAAGTAGAAATGAATAAACTAGAAAAGGCTAATTCTAAAAGCTTAGAGATTCTTTATCGAAAAATGATTTAAACTGATTTCGCAAGAGGATCCACTTTTGTAGTCTTTCACGAAAACAAATATGTAAAAGAACACATGTTGAACAATTTTCCAATTGTGTCTCTTAATTTCCGACAATTATAACTGACAGCAGCGTTTATGATTGATAGATAAAAATGGAATACGAATCTCATCTAAATATAGAAAACAGATGTCATTTAAAGGAACAAATATCAGTTCTTATTTTAAAAGCTATAACTGCTGAGTTTTCAATAAAATCTGAATTGCCCATAGAAGACAACGGATGTATTTTAATACTAAAAGTTTTCACAAGATCTGAAGGGCTTGTTTTAATTTAAACATGTAGGTGGTGGATGCTGACATGCATTTACTTCGGTAACTCTGAACGTACTTAAACGTCATTGTGTGTAAAGATGTTTGGCTGATCGTACTGCATTCGAAGGTATTAGCACAAAACTTGCTGCAAGATAAATAACTCTTTTAAAGCGCAGAAAGAGTACTAACACTTAAACTAACAAACTCTAACAATACTAACCCTTAAATTAACCTAGTTAACAAACTTTCGGTGCTTTCAAGAGTTATTTGCATCCCTTTGTTATTGGGTCATATTTTACATGGAAACATTGCTAGAAGTAATAAGGCCTTAAATCGTCACAATAAAGTCGAAGAAATTTGCGGTAAACGACTCTCAAACAGCAAGTCAAATTTCTTAGTAAGTTTTTACTCAAAATTTTATGAACCGATAATTACATCAAAGGTAAAATACTCGGACTTTCAACTGAATTACAGCCCTGAGGAGAATCATCTCTGCTTTTCTGAAAATTTGTATTTGAATAATTTTATATTTACAATAGACTTCTAGTTAGATTTCTTCCCTGTTGATGGAACCAAGCTGAACTGGTTTTCGACTTGAGAAATTGAAGTTCTAGGGAGGAGTTTTGAGCAGCAATCTTGCTGTTTCTGGGATCATCGCTACAAATCGACGAGAAGACTCAATTGGAGTTCCGGCGCCACCTAGTCTGTCAAGGTCAAACTCCAGTAATCGTCAGCACGTCAACTTCTATTCGGCAAAAAGAAGGCAACGGCCCGAACGCAGTGGCAGAACTCAGCTGAAAAAGATCGTAAGCGTTTTAAACCCAGAGTTGCATTTCGGTATTGAAGTTTGCAGTTGACTCATTTCTTTTTAATCTACATTTGATTTCTATTTTTTTTTTAAATGTAGATTGAGCAGAAACTGCGACTGGCTTTCGGTTAGAAGCAAATAGAGCATTAGGAACTCGTCTTGCTGTTTGGGAGCATCAGGAACCAGTCAGAGCGCATATGGATGACTTCCAATGTACCCAAGCTTGTCAAAGTCAAGCACTGGTAGTCGGCGCTCTTCTCAACTTCTCTTCTGCTAAATGAAACAGCCATGGATCTGGGAACACAGTGGCGACACTCGAGCAGTAAAGGTTTGTTAGCATTTTAACCCACAAAGTTATGTGAAATTCTAGTTTTTTAATTTTCTTAGTTTTTGTAGTTTAGTCTTTCCAAATTCAGGTTTTTGTCTGCAATAAGAATATTTTTGTTACCTGTTGCATCCAAAGAACGAATCGTTGTGGTATAATACTGCTTATTAGAATTAAAAAAATCGGCAAACAGTGTTAAAATAAAAACTTTGTGAAAAAACACACATAAAAGGTTACTTCAAGGCGTAACGATCGTTTCGACTGAAAATTCGTTCGGTCTTCAGACAAAACCCTTCCGTCAAACGGAGCAGAGGGAACTGAAAAAGTTTCTTTTTTCAGTTCTGTCTGCTCTGTTTGACGGAAGGGTTTGTCTGAAGAAGACCGAACGGATTTTCGGTCGAAACGATCGTTACGCCTTGAAGTAACCTTTTATGTGTTTTTTTTCACAAAGTTTTTATTTTATCTTATAGCACCAGTTTTTTGAGTATTAATGTGCAATTTTCTAAACAGTTTTAATGTTGGGGGATGGTGGTGCAGTCGTTGACATTTGAACGTGATTTTAAGGCAGCTCGGTCTTGTTAAAATATGCAACTGCGAGGATGTTTCTCTTGCGCCCCCCCCCCCCCCCCCATCGTGTTGTCTCCATATGCGTCGTGGTGACTGGAGACATTTAACCCTTCAAGCTGCTGTGAAGTAAAATCCCATCCATTTCATTTCAGCTTTCACTGCAATGAATCTATTACGTATTACTCGCAGGTATCATAAAATGTTTGTATTATAAAATTTGTAATTTAGGAGTTTAAATATTCCAATCAACATTTTATATTTGACAGTTTTAAAGCTGCATGAAAATTATCTTAAACTTTTCCAAATTCCAAAACTCTGAGAGGGTTAAATCAACGATGAGTCTTCACCATAGTCTTATTTATACCTTTATGAATTCATTTTAAGCTTGATAACTCTTCCTTAGCTGCCACACCTATTTCCGTACTAGTCGTTCTGCTGGAAAAATTTTACATTTTACAATCTTTTGGTTGTCTCATGTCTCCCAATTCTATTTCACAGGAATGAAATGTCAAATATCTGGTCCTCTGTCATGATCGAATACCCATGATTGTAAAGATATTCCTTGCTGACTGGACTGTGGCTGTGAACTCGATAATGCCTATGACAGTAGTTTGCGGTTATACAGAAAATTTGCTGGCATCTCCATGTCTAGGTGTTATGAATAATCTTCTAGTCTTCTAGAATTAAAAATTTTTACGTACAAGATGAAGATTCTTTAACTTGGACTTCCTCAATACTAGTTGGCTCTATGTAAAGTAATTGTTTAAAGTTATATTGAATATCTGTTCCTTAAGATGCTGCACTACAGTTAAAGCGAACTGTAGTTTTATTTGAAGTATGAAAGAGGGTAGATGTTAGCTCTCCAATAACATGGCGAAGTTAATTGCTGTGTACTCAAGAATAAATCTCTTCCTTTGCTAAAAACGTCGAAAGGTTCCAGCAACAGAAATTTAATGTTCAGACGATAAATTGGTCTTTAAATTGCATAAATAACGCTCTTAATTTTATTTATCAAACTGTTAGAAAAAAATATCGTTAAAGATGCTTTGTCGAACTATCATAATTTCTAATTCATTATAAAACCCACTGGTGATTAGTTAAATCTCTTCTTTGATTAAATTTCAGCTGAATACAAAAATCAGTTTTGCTCGTTCTGCAGTATTTGGCATATATCTGCAATTAAACTAGTGGTTAAATATTAAACTAGTGTTTAAAATGACTAAATACTGTTTTAGACCTCATAAAAATAGATTTGTACAGAATCTAAGCTTTTGCCTCATACTTCATTGAAATGTTGGTAAAAGTTTATTTCAATAACTGAATTACTTTCTCAAAACAGTTTTTTAATCGCTGATCTTGCATTATAAAACTTTCACATTTCTGGCTCTATGTCTTGAAAATCAATGTGCTGTAATGAAACTTTCAAACTTCTCTAAAACTGGAAGAGATTGCAAACGGCTCGAAATTATTGCGCAACATTAATGTATTCATTATGGGAGAAGTTTGCTTGTCGATCACCAGTGGCTTAATTGCATTGCGATAGATGTGTTTCTTACTATATCTTCAGTTATTCTAAAGTTTTGTCACCAGATGTACTGTAATCTAATAAAATTGCAATTGTTGTGTTTGTATAATGGTATGTCTGCCGTGTTACAGAAGGCAAACAATATTTAATATTGTATTTACAAGACTACTGAAAGTTTCTAATTTATAGACAAATTAACCTTCTTATAAAGAGACAATCTATATTTTATAATCAATGTGGGAGAGCACAAAAATTTGGCAATGCATTGCAAAATTTTGCATTAACTATTACTTTTAGAGGTCTTTTAATTTAACGATTAATTTAAATGGCTTCAGCTACAATATAGGAGTAGTATTGTTTTGGAACTTGTACCAGTATTGATGTATTTAGGACTTGCAATTCTCTTGTACAGAAAGTGCATTAAAAAAACTGGAGAAAATGTTATGGGATTTTTAGGTTTAGTTAATTGACAAATGTCTAGACGTTCATATCAAGATGGTATAAAATGTTACTGGATAGCGAAAGTGTCCAGAGTTTGTTCCATTCGTTTAAATTTGCTCAAGCTATGATGATATGCGATAGCCATCTTATGTGTAACCAGCCATTTGTAGTAATTGTAGATTTGGAGGAGGGTGGGGACGGGGAGGAGAATAAGAGCTACTAATGATATTAATATGTAAATTGTTCAAAATGAGTGTTTCGAACGAGTGAGACTGAGAAAAATTGTTATAATTTTCCTGTTAATTCGCTTAAAAATTGGATTCGGAGATTTTTTGGCTTTAGCTCTGTAACAGGGAGAAGAGAAATCATTGGCCACTAGTCTCTAAATGATTCATAGTGACTCCACCTATTGTGCAACAGAGACACTTAATATTCTTATGTCTGTTGTGCCTTAACTTTGGAATTCCTGTGCTGTCTTTAATACAAAGTATCAAATAAGGCCCCATGTAACGAACTGCACCGATATATGGGACTTTAATTCCTACATGAATCAGTTGCTTAGCTCTAAGATTTACGGTATTAATTTTTAAGTCATTTTTCATTTGTTTTATTGCTCGAAAAGGTACCCGACAACCCCCTCTTAAGAAAGCTTGATCAATTTTTTGCCAAATTTAAAGTTATAATAATTCAGATTAAGCCATCGGCTTATAAAATAAATTTTTGTAGCTACGTCACGCTGGTAAATATTGGCTCAATTGCCCATTCTCATTGTCTCAGAGACACGATGGCGAAGATTCCCTCTCTGCAGCAGCGTTACTTCCGTGCTTCGGTCTTCGAATGTTCTGATAGGGCTCTGCGCTGCGACTGGGGCCCCCGCAACGCAGAGCTTTAACGGAGCATTCGACGACCAAAGCTTGGAAATGATGCTGGTACAGAAGGGGAATCTTCGCCATCGTGTCTCTGCGACAATGAGAATGGGTGCAGTGAGCAGCTACTTCTAAGCGTGACTTGGCTACATTTAAAACCAAAATTTTAATAAGCCGATGGCTTAACCTGAACTTAATCATTTTTCGCCAAATAGTTTTTTTTAAAAGATAGTTTAAGGGTGTCGGGTATCTTTTTGAGCAATGGAACTATAAGCATGAAATGAATTTCAAGGTGATATATCAGTTAAAATCTTGAAATGAGCCTAATTTAACTACTATATATAAAGTTCTTAGAACAAATTTACATATCAAGTTAACTTTTAAAAATCTGAATTAGAATACAGTTAAATTTTGTACGTAGTTCTGTATACAACACTTCATGCGAACTATAACATATTGACTTGCTTTGTTTACATTTACAGGCAAACGGCCCATTGTTAAAACGACTAGTAACATTCTTTGAAAGCGACGAATAAATGTCACTCTTTCCATAATGTTTCGAAAGTTCAGTGAAATGTTGAAATTAAAATCTTGGCCTTTTTATGCATTTTTCAGGGCAGTTAAATTTTATACTGTAGTAACTAAAGTATTCTACCACAAACTACATTTTTAGAAAAGCCAATTTAAGGTCTAATACTTCAGCTGTACGAGCGTGTACAATCACTGCAGTGCTTTTCAGTAGGTTAAATTTTTTTCATCGCGTTTGTTTCCATTTTTCTGTTGAATCTTATTATAATAACTTTAATATGTAAATTATGTATTATACTCGAAAATTATTTAGCCATTTTTAGATCGCTGACCCTTTGAAGGGAAAACTCAGCTACGACTTCACCCCTACTGGAAAAACACAATCTTCTTGAAAGCAGATGCTTAACCCTACAAGGCTATTTTTTTTTTTTTTTTCCTGTGTCTGAAATAAATGATGTTGGTGAATATTTGGTGAAAAATAATTTAAAAAATAACCATCTTACTTGGAAATCACTTTTAGTTCTGTATGGGGTACACTTATCCTTAATTATACTTCTTGGCATTTATTTTGAAATTTTAGAATTAAAATTATTTCGTGATATGACGAACTCCAACAGACAGTAATTTTTTCCCAGGTCAATTCTTTGCCAATTAATTTTCTTCATTTTCTAAAATAAAGAAAACGACTGTTTAAATTTCAATCATTTTTGGCAATAATATGAGCAGTAATGCCATCAATACGCAATAGCCTGAATTGTATACCTGCTATGCACGTATACTCTTAAAAGTAGACAGTTGTCTACTAGCGTTTTATAGACGTAGAGGAATAATTAGTGGTTGTTCCACGTATAACGGGTGCCTTGTAGGGTTAACAATAATCCGCTTCCTTTATAAAATTTGTTTATAAAATCAGTCATCGCTGTTACTTGAGGTTTTGCATGAAAATGTTACAGTTCACATAGGACATGTGCAGTACATTGTTTATTGTGCAACAGCAAAACTGTAAAATGTATTTGAAGCTATTTGTTGGTGATAATGGTACGAATTTATTTCAAATAAGAATGTTTGGTCAAATATAGGTTTAATTATAAATAAAATTTGTAGCTACTGTAAGTACTCCAGTTATTTGCAACTTTCTAAATGCCCATGTCCACCTTTTTTCAGTTCATTAAATATTGTATTTATAATATTTCTTCTGTGAGATGTTTGCCGGAATCCCTCTTAATGCAACTTTTATTCAAATTTTTTATGTTAAATTTGACGTTCTAGTTGGAGACCTTTTTAAAGTAGCAGTTTTTGTCGACGTGGAGTTTAATGTTAAGCTAGGATAATCATAAGTTTGCAATAGGTTTAAACATTGATGCTTAATACGTGTATTGGATTGCTTAGATCAGATTCATATACCTAAAACTGACACTGCACATTTGATATAGTAATCATTGATGAAGTAATAGTGAAATAATGTATGATAGAATCTGCAAGGCAGAAACTTGGCGAAGCAAATGAATTTTGCTTCGCTCCGTAAATTTTTCAGGTGGCCAGTAAAAGATGTCGTACTTAAGCATCATTTTATGCTTACTAAAATTTTTATAAAAGTCGTGGAACCGCATCTTGACTTGCCCATTGTTTCTGCGAAGTCTAACACTGTTATGTTCGACAATTACTAAATGCTGTTAATCATGCTTGTCCAATGATGTTTCCTTTGGAAACAATTTAGAACAATAGTTGGGAATTTAGTTTGACCTATGAAGGTTTTTAAAGTGGGAATAAGGGTAGAGATTGGAATTAAATGCAGCGTATTCGACAATATGTATATATGGGGGAAAGGCTATTTAGTTTGTAGATAACTTATTGGAAACATTTAATACCTTCCCTAATGAGGCTACCACGCCAGTAATAACTCCATAGTTAGAGAAGTGGTGAACGCAACTTCTCCTATGTATTTGTTTTGATTACTAGGAAGTAACTAGTAAGCAGGTGTAAGTGCTACATGTTTTCGGATTAGTTTCCATCTAAAATGCCCGGAAAATTCTTTAATTTTCTTTATCGTGATGTTGAAACATTCAACCATTGTAAGACGCGCAACACCAGATCGATTTTTTTTTTTTTTTTTTTTTTTGGAACGATTGTTGCTTGCGTAAACTACGATAGCGTAAACGTGCAGTAGCTGACCAAATTACGGCTGAAGCTCCCTGGTCACTCGCACACTAAATATGCATACCATGACATGGTGAAATTTATCCACAAAGGTACCAGAAACAAAAAGCAAGTAGAAAAAAACTTTATGAAAAATTGTATGCTTGAAAAATTCTTCACACCAGACAAAATAATCCGAGTGACCAGATTACTAGAAACGCAGCATAGTAATTTAGAAAAACCAGGAAGATCCAAAAATTATCAGCTTATAGCATTTTTCTAATGGGGTGGTTTTAAACTGTTGGAATATTTAAAATTTTTCTAGAACTTTTAAACTGTCGGCCTTATTTGTCAAGACCAACCATTCTTTAGATAAGTGATATCTGATATTTTGTATGAGTAGTTTGCTAAAATGTGTTAACATAGATTATATAACAACTTTTTATTAAAAAGTTTTAAAAAATTGACTTTACATAACTGTAATCTTAAAGTTGTTAAATTAGTGCAATTATGATCAGATGTATTTAACGCATCTACAAGCGTGTTTCAGGAATTAAATAAGATTTACGTGTTTTCAAAATTTACGTGTTTTTATGGTTTTTTAAAAATAAAATTAAACGGGCGTTTATTGCTTAAACTGAACTATATTTCCAAACTGTTAGAAGCCATTATATCTCATCGCATATCAGAGGTAGGGCCTAAAATTTGTAAAACACTAAACTTGTTTGCTGTTTTAATTTCAGTGATGTTATTGTCTTGTAAAATGCATAGGAGACTGGGAGAATTTTACTATGCAAAAAATGCGGTATAATATGTTATATATTTATTAGAATTATCGAAGTAGTGTTAATCTGCATGAAAATGAGTGGTTCTCTAGAAATGTATATTGTCCTCAGACTGCAAGAACTATGGAAGTATTTTTTATAGTCAACTGAATGCAGTTTGCGGACATTTTAAGTTGCATTATTTTGTAAAATATAATGAAATGTCATTCATAGTCTCTTTACAATTTTACACCTTAATAGTTTATGATGTATAAATCTTTAAACATCTTGAAATGGAACTTTAAAATTTCAAACATGAAAAAAAAATAATTTTACAGCATCTAATATTAATTAAATTGATTCAGAATCAATTTTGCTTTCATAGTAAATCAAATTCATAGTAGTAATTTTGCTTTCATAGTAGTTTTGCTTTCAATTTTGCTTTCATAGTTTTGCTTTGTTCAAAAATATGCAATAATCTCATTTTTGAAAAAATGTGTCTTGATATGTTGACCAGAGCCCTTCAACTCTTGTCTATATCTACAATATGTTACGATTTGTAACAAGCCTTCAAATTTTCAATAGTAAATTAGATTTTAGAAATCTAAACTTCAAATTTTATTTCTTCTATTTTATTTATAAAGTGAAATTGTACATTTCTGGAGAATCATTCATTTGTACTTTAGATTCGAGATTCATTGATGTAACTAAATTTTCAATCATGGAATATGTATCCATTGTTAAACTTTGTATTCAATGTATTATGCCTACTGTTTTAATAAAATTTTGTTCCTCTATATTGTCTCCAATTGTAGTACAAATACATTCTCTTTCAGGTCAATTTTCAAAACTTGACGATAACACTTTACTAGCGTGTTTTAATTCCTTAACGGTCAAACTATTTTCAAGAAAACTCGTAAAAGTGCCCATTTTTATTCCAGAAAAAAAGTATGTAATAAGTGAATGTACAATACGTAAAAAAAACTATTTAACAGCGGTTTTCAGCCGAATATAGATTAGTTCAAAATCACTTTTGAAACTCTTTGCCGGTATTATCACGTTGCAAAGTAATATTTTAAAACCTTTTGAAAATCGTGCATTGAGCTGGTTTTTATACTTCTCATAAATCTACGATTGAAAATAACACAATGTATTTCATTTTGTTAGTTGCAGTTCTTGAAAAAATATGGCATATTTAAGCATCTGGTTAGTATAATCAAAATAGCATCTTCGCTGAGCATGACCGATAATGCAGAGTTCTATGGAACGTATATTGGAAATTAACCTTTTAAAGACAGATTTCAAATCCAGGCATATTTAAAATTATGCAAAACAACTATTTTCTCTTTTAATGCGTTGGTTACAGTATATTGGTCATTTAAATGGGGGAAAAAATTATATACAAAATTCACTGTTGTCTCCAATTGGGAACACTGGCCATTTCTTAGTATAATTTTACACTGGTTCCAAAAATTGAAAATAGTGATAGGTAGTTTAAATAAGTGAAGTATTAAGAATTAATACAAACTTTGTTTAAATTTAAATGAAGATATGAATGAGATTTGAAGGGAAGGGAGGTTTATCAAGGTAGCTGTAAAAACTTATGAAAGTGATAATTTTTTATTTTGTCCAGTTTCGCTCTGATAGATGACTATTTTTTTGAAATAGAAGTTTAATTTCTATCTCCGAATATTGTCGGTCAAAATTGATTAAAATTTAATTTTTCAGTAAATTTTTAATTTGTTCCTAATTGGAAACATTGAGCTATAAAAGGGTAATACGCCTAAGTTCGGTAGGAAGAATTTTTTTTAATTTATGAATTAATACTTAATTTATGACTTTTGTCGTGTTCCTCTTGGAGTAAAGTGCCCAACATGAACCCGGCATAGATGCGCTTAGAATCTAGATTGGTATCCGACACGAAAGCACAGTGTAAAGCAGTTCTGAATTTACAAACCCAAACGCTTTATTCAAAATCGAGATATGGGCTCAACGAACTGAAATTCGTAGATTTCGTTGGAGATCATGGTGAACCTGCTGTCTTTAGACGTCATGAGGCTTTTGAAAAGAGCTTTAACCCTTTCCCAAAGCTGAAAAAAGGGCAGCCGTTGCCATCGCTCGACTTAACTACCAGCAAGATGGCGGACGATCGAAACGTTCATCGCGTGACACAGATCTAGAGACCCTTTTTCGACGACAGCTGGCTGTGCGCGCACGGCCAGCGAAGGAGCTATGCCTTCGATCGTCCGCCATCTTGCTGGTAGTTAAGTCGAGCGATGGCAACGGCTGCCCTTTTTTCAGCTTTGGGCAATCTATCCATCGGTTCTCGCATTCTTTTATTTTTCAGCAGATGTCAGTGCCGTTAAAAATAATCGTGACCATTTTTTTTACGGGAAATGACGTGTTAAAAAGTAAAGGATTCTCGTGGATCTATGTCGCCCGCAACTATTTTTATAGAAATCCAATCTATTCTTCGTGAGTGGCAACAGTCAAACCTCAGAGTTTGGTGTTCCCAGAGCGGGACAACTGCGCGTTAAAGGGTTAAAGAATCCAATGAAGGTAGACTTTAAAGAGTTTAGAATGTCTCAGCAGGCTGTACTGCGAACTTTCAACATCGCTTTTATGAAAAGGGCGTTCGGAAGTGAACTTTTTACATAACGGATTCAGATCCAGCAATATTTTAAACTAGAATTCTGCATATTTTGTCTTCTAATGCGTTAGAAAAGATATTTTCCCTATTAAATGGGAGGAAAAAAATATTGTGTACTATTTTAAATGTGCTCGTTCCCGATTGGAAATCTTTTTTAATTTCAGACTATAAATTTGGGGGATATTCTTTGACTATACTTTTAAGAGTAGTTTCATTAATTCTTAATATTTCACTTATTTAAAGATTTATTTTTAAATTTAGTTAAATATATGAATTAAGTATGAAGGGGGAGGGAAGCAGTGGCGGATTATTGCAAGTTTGTCGGGGGGCGGTTAGTTAGATTAACGTATGCATCTATTTTATGGAAGCAAAATAGGATCTTTTACATTAATTTATTTCTTCTCCGGGGGGGGGGGAAAGCGGTCGCCTCCTCCGCCCCCCTTTAATCCGCCCTTCGTGGGAAGATAACTCTAAAAATTTATGAAAGTGGCTATTCATGATTTTCTATCCAGTTTCCCATTAATGCTAGAAATGGAACTTCTATCTCAAAAAGTCAAGTCATCTTTTAACTATATCTAACGCCTAATTATTTGGTGGGTATTAATTTGGTTTGGAACTTTAAGTAAAAACGCAATATTTTCCCCAGTCATTAAAACGCCTCATAAATTAATAAGTGCAATACCTGTAACAGTTTTGATTGCTAGTTTGAATTTAAATAATCGGCTAGATTGCAAAGTTACTTATGAAAAATTTGCTTATTTTTGTACACAATGTAGCAGAAAAAGAAACTGTGAATGGTCTGCTTGCGATAAAATCAAGGGAAAAGGCTTAGGTTAAGTTTCACATGTACAGGGACCGATCTACAGCTACACACCTGGGGGGGGGGGCAGGGCCCAGATACCTTTGGGAGCCCCTGCACAAAAATTTTCCGCAGAATATTACTTAAGTTAAAACCAATTATCATTCCTAAGTTAACCATACGTAAACATTTACAAATCAGTAAAATGTCACGACAGATATCACTTAAAGTATTTCGATTTTGAAATGTTTTTATGGGTATTTACAGTCGTCACACACTTTTGAAAAGATAAAAGGAGGAGCATGCTGAGGTGTCCGAACGAATTTGCGAATATCGAATTCATCGAATGTCGAATCGAATGCACAATTTTTAGCGTTACAAGTTACAATAAATTAAAAATTTTGAATATTCGTGATGAAATGAAGTAATCAGAAATTTTTCTCTTGAGAGATTATTTTAGTAGCTATTATAATTTCATAAAAGGAAGTTTTAGGGGCCCCTAAAAATCGGGGGCACGTGCCCCGAATGGCCCGCCGTAAAATGTGTGTTGTCAGCGTATCTCATCATCTATTTACATTACTGTTAAAAACTTAGCATTACTCTTTTTTTTTTTTTTTTAATCTGGAGTGACTCCACTCGACTTTCCGAACACTTACGATTAAGATCATGACCAAGCATTTAAATAAATTTTAGTCTATGAATAATCCAAATATATATACCCAATTGAAGCTCAATCGAATCCACCGTTTAAACGCTAGCGCACTTTCAAGAATTTCTCCCCATAGGCCATTATGTAAAAGAAATCTTTGTCGTAGCTCTGTAGAAAAACTATAAGTCCTATACACACCAAACTCAATACCGGTCTTGCGACGGTGGTTTATGACCTATATACCCAAGTTGAGCTCAATCGAATGCCCCGTTTAGGAGCTACCGTGTTCAATCGCACACACACATGCACACGTGCATACATACATCTCGTAAAAATAGCATCAATGAATTCAGAAGACCCCAAAACGTGTCAATACACCAAAATCTCGAAGTCGAATTTTTTCATAATGACAAAACTTTCCTTACATGGTACGTGCTCGGAAAGTAAAAACTTAAATGTTAAACTATGATAAAAATAGTCATGTTTGCACAAGAACTGAAATTTAAAATTTTGCGCAATTTGACCCCAACGACGGAGAAAGTCTGGAGCCATCACTGGCTATGATTGATTTTTACGCATTAAAATGTTACTATTTTATTCATTCATAAAAGCTTATTTATGTTTTTCTTACATGTTCTAGGGGTTGTGGACCCTAGACTCGCTTTTCGTGGGGGGGGGGGGGGTATTCGGCCTCTAATAAGGCTTACTCGTAAAAGGGCATCATCTTCACAGTCGAAACCAGAAAAGTGGTGCATGATTAACGCGACCATTTATTTTTTCCTTCAAAACGGGGTATCTACTACTTTTTTCGCAATAGTGTTTTTATTTTCTTCCTCAAAACGGGACGTCTAATATTTTTAAGGTAATAGTGTAGCCTGGGTATCTTTTAGTTGTTAAGAAAACGCTCAAAATAGTGCAAGACGTACATTTCGGGTGGTATAAGGGGTAGACCCTTTTCCGACTTCAAAAACACCATCCGACACAAGGCAGGAAGGTAGCAAAGTGAGAAATGTAAACAAAAGGACACACAGAGAAAAGGAAGTTGGCATTCGGAAGGAAAAAAGAATTCTTAGAAAACCAGAGTGAAAAGGGAAAATAAAGTGGAGATCGGGGTAGGGGGAGGAATAAGCAAAAGAGGAACATGGCTTAAAAAAAAAAAAAAATAAATTAAGAGAGTTGAAAAAAAGGGAACATTAAAAGAACAAACACAAAATCAATACATCCCCCCGGCATTTTCTTTGCGTCTCGAGAGGGGAGGGAGGGAGGTCAGTTTTTTTTTTTTTTTTTTTACAGACACTGCCGTTGGATGATTTTAGATTTTTAGCGGCCTTTATTGAAATCGTGACCGTGGGTTGCTCTCTTTCTAAAAACGGGACATTGCAGGAGACATTTTCTAAAAACGGGACATGACGGTGTCCCGAAGCTGTGCTTGGGGATAACGGGACAAGCCACTTAAAAACGGGACGTATGGTCACCTTATGCATGATAACAATGCTTCTGGCTCGACGGATCAAGACGCTAAAAGGGCACCGCTAGTCACCAGAACAGCTGACAACGTGCAACTCATGAGTTGCTCATTTCCTGTTTTGCCCTAGGCTCGCGACAAAGTCACCTGCAATTGCCGGTGAATGGATTTTTCCTCTATCTCCATGAGGACGGTAAAAGTGTTGTTTTGGGATGATTGAACCGGAATGGTGACGGAGTTGCGGCTTTATTCACCAAACACTTGACACTCGGATTAGTCCTAACTCGCGTGCTTAGGTCGTGGGTAAGATATCTTACCCATGACTTTAATACGCATGTTTGGATTAATCCGCTTGTCAAGTGTTTGGTCGTGGCTCATTGAGATAAGTGCAGGCTGTCCGAAAAGCTCCGTTTTTGCCTACGAGCAAAGTTTCGCTCCTTCGCCGATTTGGCGCTGTTACCCGACCGTATCACTGTTGCCAATTCAGCCGGATAAAACGTGGCTCAAATCAAAGTTAAAAGTAGCCACAAATGGCTAAAAATATTTTCAAGCTGAGAAAAAAAATATTTTTTTTTTGGCCTTTACGTGCTTGTGCTGCTGAAATATGCTTATCTGCTAATGCTCTTTGAGTAATTTGGACTTTCATTTCCGATTTACAAAATACTTCGGTATTGCCATTTTGCCAAGATCTTTTCTCTGGCAGAGTTGGCAACAGTGATACAGTCGAGTAACATCAAGGAGGGTAACAGCGCCAAATCGGCGAAGGAGCGAGACTTTGCTTGTACGCAAAATCCCATGGAGAAACTGGTTTTCGGACAGCCTGTACTTATCTCAGTGAGTCATGGTTTGGTCGATAAAGCCATATCAGTGAAATTATATAAAAGTAGGATTAACTTATAGGGCTTTCAAAATATTTGGAATTTTTATTTAGTTCTAGATATTTTTTATTTTATTTCCTTCTCATGTATGACGTCATTTCCCATTACTTGCTGCACGGCAAATTATCCAAATCCGCACTTGCGTTTATTACTCATCCTTAAGTTTTGATCCATGATAAAAACGTAAGTTTTTTAAAAATATAGCATTGTAATATATTTTGCAATTTAAATTTTATTTCTCTCATAAAAATTGCATTACGAAAATCTCGTGAAATTCTCCACTTTACAGTTTTAAAGGGAATATACGGGCAGCATTAATATACTGGCAAGACAATTTTTCTTTCATAATAAATAAAGCTGTTTATTTGCATGAAAAACGATCTTAATAAAGCGATGAAAAGATTAATATTTATATTTTCTGGATTTCTTTTTGGTAAGAACTAACTGCATTCATACAAACGTAAATATCAATAATGTACGACTTCGCTCCTATAGACATGTAGGCAGGATATGTTTCAGGTTTTCGGTTTACTTCAGAAGAAAGGTACTTCCGTAGTATCATAACAGTGTGCAAAAGCGAGTATAATTTGGTTTCATCATCACATTCAAGTGCTATGCGAGCCCAAATGGGGGGGGTGTCCTCTCACACATCCTAGATCAGGGATGGCCAAATCCAGGTCCATGCGCTAAACTTGGCTGCCTGGATGATTTCAAGTGGCACATTACATTCTTCTATCTGTTTGTAGTTTTAAGAAAAGAATTGAGGACTGAAATGATTTTGTGCCCTGAAATATTTCGTTTCTTATAATTTGTGATATGTACTTACTTATTATCCCGGCTGTTCGCCAAGACGAGTGATTTTTCGCCAAGATACTTCCAATTGTGGATTTGGGGTGAATTAAACCGGATCTTCAAGGATGATTCGGTTATAAACTATTGAAACCATTTACGATTATCTAGAATAAGTGCTCCAGTCGCCATTAGCGAGCACGGCGGTCATTCCCGCCAAACTATTTTCCCGCCCGAGTTGCCAAACTGTTGCCAATCGTATTCAAAACCTTTAATAATTTCATATGCCCGGCATTTCTATTGGCAAGAAAAATCGCTCGTCTTGGCGGACCACCGGGATAATACGTAAGTACCGGTTGTTTCATCGCAGAATGCGAAACGGCCGCCGATTTAGCAATTTTTTTTTTACCGCCATATTCGACTGCATTTGGGGCCCGGTAGCCCGGTTGGGAGAGGCATCGATCTCGTAGCCGTAAGGTTGTGGATTCGATCCCGAGACCAGCCATCCCAGTTGGGAAAGGCGTCGTTCTCATAGCCGAAAAGTTGAGGGTTCGATCCTTAGACCATCCAGAGACCGCCGTCCTCGCTAATGGCGACTGGAGCACATTAGTAAAAAACGATAACTTTGGGCAAGGCCGTAGCCAAAAAAAAATATCGGGGGAGGATATGTAGTGCTAAATTTAAATGGGGAGAGGAGGCGTATACAGTTCAATTTCAAATTTAATCGATCTCCAGAATCAACGCAAATTAAAAAATTCTAATACATTGACTAAAATTTCAGAGGTGGATCAAACAATGATCCCCCCCCCTTTTCGCTACGGCCTTGCCTTTAGGGGCTGTAAAACAGTCTTAGCTGTCTTCTGCTTGGTGTTTGCTTCAAAATTAAGAAGTCCCGCGAACGATTGGTAGAACTGCCATCTATTGGCTCCCTAATGAGGTAGAAATGAACTCTTTGGGAGTTTGTGGTAGAAATTAACACCCCCTTGGCCGATACTACCGCTATCGAACTTATCTATATTTTGGGGTTGGTACGAAATGCTGTAAAAGCAGAAGTGCCTAAGCTCCGATAATTTACAAAAAAAAAAAAAGAGAGACCGATATAGTCGACTTTGGTTAAAACCACTACTATTATTGCCTAATAATATTATTAAGTACATGGTGTTACTATTACTGTTAAAACTGCTATAATAATACTTACAATGATAAATTTTATTTCGCTTGGTAACCATCTTTTGACACTTTATCGCTGTTCTATTTGGCGGCGTATAATGTTCTGGGATAGAGCCAATATTTTATTCAGAAAATACTAACTACATTTTTATGATGCCTTTACTAATTTTTAGTATGCTCGATTTCTTTTTCGCAGTTCAAGTATAATTTAAGTAGTGTTTCATTTGAAAATTAAGCGTAAAGTATGCTTTTAGAGTTGCGTAGTTCAGTTAGGCTTAAAATGAAGGAATGTTTATTTTAAAGATGGAAAGAAATTTTGCATTTTAATTAGTCTTATTATGTATATTAAGTTGTTTTCCACCAATTATACCCAGGGTTTAATTTGCATAGGAACTCACCGGAGTTCTGCTCCTGTATTTCTTTTTTGAGAGTGAATTCTTGCATACTAGGCAAAACCGTTGCCTACGTAATACTACTCAAGGCCGGGAAATGCGGCTTTCAAAACTGGCGAAAATGTAGATGGCGCTTTTTGGTCCTATAAGAACTCATCTCCATGAGAGCTATCTTTATATTCCTCGTATTTTTAGATTAGTACTTATTTAGTAGCCAGGCAGACCGCCAAGACGAGCGATTTTTCGCCAAGATAAATGAAGAACATTTGACGAAAGAAATAGTTCGGCGGTAATGACCGCCGGGATAATATCATGGAAGTACCTTTAAATTTATTGCAAATCTAGAAGATTTATTTGGACACCACAGAGCCTTTTCCTTATTTCCTTGGCGAGAAATAGCAACCCGCCACTTATCTTTTAAAATGGGATCTTTTGGAAAACGATGAAATGTAACCGTTGATCCATTATTTTCTTTTAAAAAGCAATCAGAAAAATTACAATATTGTACACAAGCAGTGATGTGGGGTGGGTAAATACCCACTGAGTAGGTAAATATTTTTTGGGTATTTACCCAAGGCCTGGGTAATTACCTAAAAACTGGGTATTTTCAACTAATGTTCTTAACAACATTTATGATTAATACCAATTAGATTTCTATTATTGTTCCTTTTTTTTAAATACAAAGTTTTTAATTTTAATTTGACTTCATTATGAGTATTTTTGTAGTGTTTTTTTTTAATTATTATTATACTTAAGCGTTTGATTATTTGGCATAAACTACTTTATCAGTCATACCGCATTTTTTTTCACTAATAATGAAGGATGTTTTATGGTAGTCCTTAAATTGTTTTGTGCAAGTGACAGCTTTGGCAATATTTTTAATGTTACATTGATTAATATACCTCATAACTTATTTTAAGTTCACTATTATATCCCAGAGCTTATTTTATGTTTATTATTTTTTAAACTGTGATAGTTTATTATGGTTTGTTATTGAAGGGGAAAGGGGATTATATGCATCTTATGATTGATTTAATGATCACTAAAATAAAAATTACATGCAAATAGTTACGAAACTAGTAGTTATAAGTAATAGGTTTAAAATCATATTTTTTACGGTAAATTTAAACTTTTATGAATATTTCAGATTGATGAACAAAATATTTATATTTTTTTTATAATAAAATTTCCCTTTAACGAATTTTTCAGAATTACAAATTTGATTTTCGGTCTCCTTAGATTCGTTGTAATTCAGATTTTACCGTCTGTGTATATTTAGTATAGTTGAATTTCTCTCCTTTTTTTCAAATTGTCAAATACACTGCTCCTTGTTATTATTCCTATTTCCAATTTTATTCCAACAGTTATATTTATAGGCTATATTTAATCAAGTATTTTATTCAACATGTATCATATAGCTTCTTTTCATAATTATATTTTTTGAAGTCTTATGAAATTAAAAAGTTGTGAAGGGTTCCTAAGTTTCTCGTTTTTCTTTTTTTTTTTTACTTTATACTTAACTAGCTGCTACCCGCGACTTCGTCCACGTAGGGTTTAGAATTAGGTCCCGAGAGAAATGTAGCATGTGTGAATAACAAAAATTGTTGCGACAAAAGAAACTGCATTTAAATATTATTTGCTTTTTACTTGTTTCAAATGAAGTATAATGCATGGTAGTATACTTCATTTAAAATAAGAGAATACGTAGAGTTACTAAATTTAGATTTTTTTCAGGCATTTGGCGAATAGAGTCAATTATGACAGTATTTGCGAACTGTTTTGTAAAAGAAATATTTATGCTATATGCATGAATTTTAGCCTATGTTAATCAGGAATAGAGCAGCTTTCTATTAGTGAAAAAGTTTTAGAATCGGTTCTGTAGTTACAGAGATACCCAGAGAGCGTAATGTATTAGAAATATTTTGAGTGTTCCTGTAAAGGAATTATTTACGCTTCATGCATGAATTTTAGCCTATAATACTCAAGAATAGTGTAGCTTACTATCAGTAAAAAAAGTCTAGGAATCGGTTCAGTATACTTACAGAGATGCACATAGAGCGTAATGTAATTCTTATGAGCATCCCTGTAAAAGAACTATCTCTGATATATGCATTACAGGTAGCCTATAACACTTAGGGTGCCACCACTGTCTAAGAAGTTCTGCTTTCAAAACTGCAAGGCGGGAGGTGCCAGGTTCAAACCCCGGTCGCGCCTGTCGACCTAGCCGCTCCCAGTTTTCCGTGGTTTTCTAAAAAACCTCGCGTAAATACGGGCGAGGATCCCTTAGAAAGTCCCCCACAGAGGAATTTCCCATATAGGCCTAGGACCCTAGTGCACTCAATCGGTATTAATCCAAAAACAAACAAACAATCATACTCAGGAATAATGTAACTTTAAATCAGTGATAAAAGTTTTAGAATCGGTTTAGTAGCTACAAAATTTCCATAGAGCGCAATGCATTAGAATTATTTTGAGTGTCTTTGTAAAAAAATTATTTATGCTATATGCTTGAAAGGCTGCCTGTATGTTAATCCAGGGCATAAGCTATTTTCATTACAAATTTTTGCAAATCCGTTCAACCCTTTTTGTGTGATTCAGTCAAAAACATCCAAACACACAAACGTACACATTTATATTACTGGTAGGATTTGGAAATGTATGAACTTTAAGAAACACATCTGGACTTTTTTTGATACTTACGTATTATCCCGGAGGTCATTCCCGCCAAACTGTTTTTTTCGTCAAATGAGTTGCCAAACTGTTGCCAATCGTATTCAAAACCATTAATAATTTCACGTGCCCGGCATTTATTTCGGCAAAAAATCGCTTGTTTTGGTGGACCGCCGAGATAATAAGTAAGTATAAGGTGACCATACGTCCCGTTTTTAGGTGGCTTGTCCCGTTGTCCCCAAGCACAGCTTCGGGACACCGTAATCTCCCATTTTTAGAAAATGTCCCCTGCAATGTCCCGTCTTTAGAAAGAAAGCAACCCACGGTAACGATTTTAATAACGGCCGCTAAAAATCTAAAATCATCCAATGGCAGTGTCTGAAAAAAAAAAAAAAAAACCTTGACTCCCCTCTTTCACCTCTCGAGACTCAAAGAAAACCTCGGGGATGTATTGTTTTGTGTTTGTTCTTTTAATGCTCTTTTTGTCAACTATTTCAATTTATTTTTTATTTATTTTTTAAAAGTCATGTTCCTCTTTTACTTATCTCCCCCTCCCTCCCCTCCCCCGATCTCCACTTTATTTTCCCTTTTCACTATGGTTTTCTAACAATTTTTTTCCATCCGAATGACAACTTCCTTTTTTCTGTGTGTACTTTTGCTTACATTTCTCACTTTCCTAACTATCTGCTTTGTGTCGGATGGTGTTTTTGAATTCGAAGAAGGGTCTACCCCTTGTACCACCCGAAACGTACGTCTTGCACTATTTCTTATAGTATATGTGTGTTTTAGAAAAGTTTTTTTTCTCATTTTATTTTGATATTAACATTAACACAATCTTTCTTGCGCGTTTTCTTAACAACTAAAACATACCCAGACTAGTAAATTCAGTCTCCCTACACCATCACCTTAAAAACAGTAGATTTCCCGTTTTGAGGAAGAAAATAAATACACTACTGCAGAAAAAGTAGTAGATGTCCCGTTTTGAAGGAAAAAATAAATGGTTACGTTAAGTAAGTACCCTTTTCTTTACTTATGCTTTTTAATTTGGCGTAAAATCAACATAATTTCCATGTTTTTCAAATGCATGTGATTTTGCAAATAGAATTTCTGCTTTATTTCAAAAGCATAAATCATTTTGTGCGGGCGATAAAGCGGTTTATAATTAATAGTTAGAAAAGTACTTAAATTTTAAAATTCCGAGCCTCAGGTACACTTTACCGAAGTCATGGGCCCAGTCATGCTCAAATTTTCAAAGCTCTGCTTTCTGTAGATTTGTCTGGAGAACATTCATTTTTATTATTACAGATATATAGATTTGGCATAAAACTGGCATAATTTCCGTATTATTTAATGTTTTTCAGATGCACGTGCTTCTTTATTGAAGTAGTAGCATTCTTGTTAGCTCAAAACATGAATCACTTGATACGGGCGAAACTCGCCAAGCATGGCAACGTAAAAACGGTTTTTAATTAATAATTAAAAAAGTAATTAAAAATCTAAAATTATAAGTAGCCTATAACCATCTCCAGGGCCCCATCTATATCTAAACCAAAATGCATCCTGATCGATTCAGCGGTTTAGGCGTGAAAGCGTCATAAACAATCTAACAAACAAACTCACTTTCGCATTTATAATATTAGTTAGGATATACAGGGTGGCCATAATTAAACTGCACGTGTTCAAGGGATGCTGGAGAGAAAACTACTGGGAATATTCCAGTGAAATTTGGTATCTACACGTTTCAGAACATGCGCAAGTCAAATATGAAAAAAAATTGCCATTTTCGACCGATAGATGGCGCTGTATCGTATTTCAACGCTCCCCGGTGGCATATACAACTTCCAAAACCAATAGACAGAGCATAATGGCATTCTAAGAGGCATATAAACAATATATAAAGCATCATTTACAGTTTATCCAAATTCAATACAATTCGCTTCAGTAATTAAATTTTTACACTATCATGTAATCAAAAATTAACGTAATTTAAGATCACAAATTAAACAATCCATGAAGACGCTTTGGAAAACAATTAAACCATTATTTATTGAATGAAATTATCACAAGATGTGCTCAATATTCGAACTACCAGATGCTATCACATGCTGAAAGCGTACAACCGCATGGTCCACCATCGCATTTAAAATCTCTGGTGTAACACACCTCACGTGTCTCGTTATGCTAGATTTCAATTCAGCAATAGAAGCATGTCGTTCTCTATAAATCATATCTTTCAGATGTCCCCACAGATAAAAATCGCAAGGATTAAGGTCCGGTGAACGTGGGGGCCAAGCGTTGCCGAAACCTCTACTTATGACTCGGTCCGCACCAAAAGTATCATGCAGCAATTTTGTAACATCTTTAGCGATGTGAGGGGGTGCTCAGTCTTGCATAAATACCGTGGTTTCTAGGCAATTTCTTTCTTGTGATGCTGGAATCAATTGTTCTCTCAACATCGCACCGTAGCTAGTCCCTGTAACACTACAGCGTTTGGGACCACTTAGAGTTGGGGTTTCAAAGAAATATGGGCCCACAAGAAAATCACAAGTCATTCCACACCATACAGTTACATAATCGGAATGGAGGGGTTTTTCACGTTTAGCATATTGTTTGCTCGTTCCCCATATCCTGCAGTTATGCGCATTTACACTACCTGCTAGTGTAAAATGCGCCTCGTCTGTCCACAAGATCCTCTGTATCCAAGTGTCATCCTCACTGATTTTCGACAGGACAAAGTTTGCAAAATCAATTCTTCGGGTGTCATCATGAGGTTTCAGTTCTTGAAGCATTTTAATTTTATACGGATAACGCCGAAGAATGTGGCGCAACACTTTATGCACAGTTGACCAGGAAAGAGATAATGTCCGAGCCACACTTCTTGCGCTCACTTGTTGCAGCATACCGGCTCCTGAACTGCTACTTGTAGTTGCACTAGCGTCATCAATTTGTTGCACTTCCGGGTTTACGGGACGCAGACCTCTTGTGCCTGGAATAACGCCCAATTCTCCTGTTTCTTCAAATTTACAAATCATATTTTTCAATCCATTGACTCTCATTGGACCTCTTCTTAATCGTTTCATACGCCGGTATTCTTTCAGAGTAGCTGCATAACTGCTACCATTCTGATAGAATATCTTCACTAACAATGCACGTTCCTTCTTATTCAGAGTCATGATTGACCATTACTCAATGTCGTCTTGTTTTTATACTGTTTGATGAGCTTAAAATTTGCATATATGCCGCCGATAAGCGTTGAAGTACGATATAGCGCCATCTATCGGGCAAAAATGGCGATTTTTTTTTCATATTTGACTTGCGCATGTTCTGAAACGTGTAGATACCAAATTTCACTGGAATATTCCCAGTAGTTTTCTCTCCAGCACCCCTTGAACACGTGCAGTTTAATTATATCCACCCTGTATATATATGTATATATATGTGTGTGTGTGTGAATATCCTTACCCACCAATACAAGCTTTTTTAAAACAATAGTGTTAATTCAAGAATAAATACCCAGGCTACCAGGTCAAGAATAAATACCCATTTTGGGTATATACCCGGGTATTTTATATCACTGTACACAACAGTACACCATCAGAGCCGGCCCGAGGGGCGTGCGGGGCCCCAGGCGAAGCGCAAGAGCGGGGCCTCTTTTCTATCATTTCTTATGCAAGTTACTACTAGCACTGCTAGTACATATTAGTTTTATTTCTCGGCATTTTTCGGGATATATCGCAAACCATCTACTAAGCTCGGTCTAATGTGATAGCAAACAAATGGCCATGGTGCGGGGCCTCTTTAAGCGCGGGGCCTTAGGCGATCGCCTACATTCGCACCCCCCTTGGGCCGGCCCTGACACCATTTTCACTGGATTATTTTTGCGTACAATGTAATTATGTATCCGTACGATAAAAAATAATAACAAATATAATAAGGTAAATTTTTAAGCATGTTTAAACGTCCCAAAAACTCAACACATCATTGTTTACATACATTCAACAGCCAGAAAACACAAACGTTGAAGGGTCATAAAAGCGCCCCTAGCGGTCATTTTAGGGAACTAAGTTTTCGCCCGTTTTATTGCTGAAAAACACGATCTTTTCGAGCAAAAATTAGCCTTTTGTGACATGCTTTTAATCAATATCTCCTAAACTTCTTCGAATTTTGAATATTTTAATTATTCTGGTATTCGGGGCGGAGACGAATCCGACAAATCAGAGATCATTAAAATCGGTCCAGCCGTTCTTGAGTTATAAATGGTGTAACTAACCCGACTTTGTTTTATTTATATAGGTTGGTAAACTAGTAACGTCCAGCGATTCTAGCGGTAAAAGAATGAAACATTTCCCGCACTGTCTGCTAACATTTTTAATTTCCTAATTTAGCATGTGAACGAAATTATGAGCGCAAGCACTAAATTTTAATTATATTTTTCCCTTTTGCTTACGTGGTTGCCTTAGTAACAACTAATGAATGAGCAAAAAAGGGGAAAAAATGTACTAACTTGAGATGATTAAAATATTTGAGAAAAAAGAACACTTCGTCTGCTACAATTTAAATAGTACACCAGAAAATGGCTGAGTTCATAACTGAGTTTTTTATGCACTATAAATTTAATATTTTAATGTGAGTTTGAGTTTTGCGGGAATTTAAAGCTGTGTTAAAATTTATCCCCGCATGCAATAAACGTAAATACTGTTTGTCTGAGAGTGATCGTCATTATAAATAAACACTTTTTAAATATTGTCTTCTCTTTGATGGTTGCACCAGCAGTTACCGAGTATTTGTTGAGCCATCTGATGCACCAACGGCGTTATCCCACTTTCTAAGAGAAGTATCCCTTTCTATAAATTTAATTTCGTACTAGCTAGAGTCTTTCTCATTCATGTGTCACGTGGTTGAAGTTGAAACTGCACAATAAATCGTCTGCTTTAGGAAGAGAAATTCTAATTAAAAAAAAAAAAAAAATCGTATTGTTGCTTTTAATTTCTGAGTCTTTGTGCTATGAGTGAAGATTAATGAAACAAGAATAGTCCAAGTTTTTTAAATAATACTAATTAGTTTTTATCTTTTTTAAAAAACTAGTGAGTAGTACATTTGCTTATTATTATTATTTATCTTTTACTCATTTAATTTAAGTCACAAATTTCATATATGTCAAAATCGCAGTACGCTCTGGACTAACCGAACTGAATAGGAGAACACAGCAGAATTTAAAGATTGGATTCGTTGGAGGAGTGAGTCGCGCTTAATAGAGATGCTCGCTCATAGAAGTTTCACTATATATACGTATATATATGATGAGTAATCTGTTCTTCTCTAAGCTCGAAAACATTTTTAGCCATTTCTATAGACACTTTTCGCTTCGATTCTAACAACTTTCTGAGATACAGTTGGCAACACTGGCCAGCCACATTTGACGAAAAAATAATTTGGCGGGAACGACCGCCGCCGGTCGAAAGTACCTGATGATGTTACGGGTAAAGGAAGCATCTGTATTCTCCAAAATACAGTGTCGTCAAAAATCGAACCATTCCTAAATCCCTATCAAATATCCGAAAAATTAATCATAGAAGCACAGAAGCCTCTTTCTCAGTACAACAATTTCAATCTCTTGTTCACATGTTATTACTTTTCATTCTTTGAACATAAGCCTACCCATAACCCATTTTCGTATTTTCTAACTCTACCCGTGAATGTAAGGAAGTATAAAAAGGTACACTTGTGCAATGGCGGCTCCTCTATTCGAGCACATGAGCACGTGAACCCCCAGAGGAAAAACTAAAGAATAAACACACTAACAAATTAAATTTAAAAAAATATATTAAGTACACTTCTAGATTCCTGTGAATATAAAACATGAGTTTTATTCTCCCCCCCCCAATATTATTAAATGTGTTTATTATAGCTAACGCACTGTAACTTACTGCAGCATAGTCTTTCGTCGCTCGCACGTGCGATCGACCGAGTGGCCCTCTCAACCGGTCTCTGAGGAAAGACGCCGAGAGAGTTGCGGGAGAAGCGAGGCGCTTCCGTTCGCACAGTTTTATTGCGCTCACAGCAGATTTTTTTGCCGTTATCTCCTCTGGATTCTCTCGTGGTTTGTTATGTTCGGTTAGTTAATCCATTTTTTTTTCATTTTCTTATTATTTTCTTTATTTTTATGATTTTTCACTGTAGTATTTTTTACGAACTAGTGTCAATAATTAAGATGGGAGTCCAATAAGTGTTTCGGAGCTACAGAATGATGTTTTTCAATATTATCCCTTGAAAAAAAAAAAAAAAACTGAAATAAAAAATCAAGACAATATTTCTGCTAAACTTATCTTGGCGACGAAATGTAAGACCCAAGATGACTTGTTTTCTTTCAGTTACGTACATTGTTTTTCTTTAACTGCTGGAAATGCAAATATATTTTAACTTGCAAGGTACGTCGTATCTGCCTATTTAATTTTCAAAATTAATTTTGTGAACCTCCATTTAAATAACCCACGAGCCGCCACTGCATTTGTGTTGTATGACGCATATGAACTTGTCTGTGAAACAAGTATAGTTAAAAAAAAAAAGGATAACCGACTTTAAATTATTTCGTCATAACAAAAATTAATCCCATAACGAAAAATGTGCAGTCCTTTTGGAAAGGAACAATGCTACGAATTTCAGAGGAAGGATCTGCTCTTCTAGGGTTTAATTCAGCCTAAAATTAATGTTCTACGCATTAAATAATCAATTGCATTAAATAATCAATATGCATTTTGCTTCATGTAAATCGGTTAATTATACTACGAATGTTGAATCTTTATTAAAACTTCCATTGAACAGCGTTTGGATATGGCGATTTCTCTCTATTCCAAAAAAAAAAGTAACAGCCGCGCCGCCGCCAGCGCTGTCAAAAGCTTTTTCTGCTATCTCCTCCGAAACCTTGGGGATTTGAGTTTCGACGAAGGTGTCCACGGATTCGGAAAATTCCGAGGAATCCGATAAGCTGAATTAAATTTCGAAATTCCAATTATTTTAGAAGATATTAATAAAAAAACTGACAAAATAAGCATAATGGTTGCCAGGTATGGCAATTTTCACTAGCATAAAATCATCCATGCCTTTGCAACAAAGCAAGTTCAAGTATGTAGAATCATGTGAAATTACAAACATGAAGTAGAGTTACACCAATTTTTTTTTTACGCCAAATTATAAAGTATGTGAAATAAATAAGTCAAAGTGTGTTACACAAAGTTGACAATATTCAAATAGTAAGTTCTCTTAGATAACAGGAGTTCAGAATTACAGCTTATTTGTTTTTGTAAAACAGAATAGTTAATTATAACTGATTTAAAAGCGCCATTTTGGCATCAGGTACGATCTGGCAAAAGCCTCTCTCCAAGCAGGGTGAATCTAAACCTCATGTTCCAAAATCCGTTAGCACCCACTATCTTAAAAAATAATTAAAATGCAGATCATAGTAAAGCCGGGTAGGTTCAGCTAGGGTATTTGCTACCAGGAGAAATATTTGGCGGAGTTAACAAGCGTCAATCCATTAAAGCAGTTATTGTACAGCTTGGATATTTGCCAGCGCGGCGAGATGGTACATCTCGTCGTGCTAAGTACGCCAATCTGCAAAGGATTATGTATATGAATAAATGGATAACAGTTTTCTCCGGTAACCTTATATGATCAGTAATTATCGGTTATGATGCCAAATTTGGCTTAAAAGTAGCCACCTTTGACGACATTTGACATACGCCGGTATTAGAAAACCTTTCTGAGCTATACCACTATTCCTACTGTAAAATAGCAGGGTTTGCCAAATTCTTGCTAAATATAGAAAACAGCCGCCTCATACCTTACTGTTCTTTCTACTCAGTGTTGGCCAAATTGCTGGACTCATTTCATTTCAACGGAAATCCTGTTTCTTTGTTTTAACAGTATTTGTCGTGAAATTTATTTAGGTTAGGGTTGCTACAAATTTTGGGGGTGTCATGATAAAAGCCGACGGTGGTAATGCCAAGTACTAACATTTCAAAATGTATCCTTGATTACAATAATAACAATGATTACAATATCAATGATAACAATGATTACAATATATCCTTGATTACAATAATAACAATGGTACAAAACAGGAAATGGCTAAAATGTGCTTTAACCCACTGCAGAGCGACTTTTTATGCGCGATAAACACATCAAGTATTGCAAATTCCATATTTTGTGTGCTTTGTTCTATACAAGTAGATGTGTGAAGTAACGTAAATTCTATATTTTAAAGCTGCGAAAACATCCGAAGGATCTTGCATTTTCACGCGTGTGCAATATTGTTATGTAATCTATAGCCACTACGTGGCATACGTAACCAGTAAGAAATATGCTTGCTTCATTTGACGTCATTGAACTATTAACTTGGATTTTTGCGCATGTGTTATTGTATTACGCTAATTTTTACATCTAGTTGTTGCCTTTCGCAGCGTAGAAGAATCATCTATTTTGGTACCGCGTATACGTTAGTGTTTTATATAAGTAGATAATGTTACGAACTTTCAGGTTGTTCTGCCTTCCGGAGGTCAAAAGTAGTCTAAGATTCGTAATTTGGCGACTTATGACATAAGACCAGCGCCGTTACTAGGAAATCCTTTAACCAATGGTTTAAAAACACGGTTTTTTCAATCCTCAGAATGATATCATCAGAACGAGACCAAATTAATATGAGACCACTCCTGAGCTATCCCCTTCGAATAAAAAAAGAATTGAAATTGGTCCATGCCGTAAAAAAATTACCCTCTATTGCATAAAACAAGAAATATAAATCATACCAAACCCATCGATTATTAAACTGTTTCCAACATACTAGCGCGCACACTCATGCACAGCCCCATAGCAGATAGCCCTTGGGTAGCTTTGCCTCTCCCGCTCTATCTGCCACTTTTAAGCATCTCTCTCTATAGGCCGTAATGTATTTGAAATATTTTTTGAAGCACTGTAAAATAACTAAAGCCTTACACACACCGAAATCAAAACCGGTCGTACGACAATGGTCTTTAATATATATATACCAAATGTGAGCTCAATCGAAAGCCTCGTTTAGGAATTAACGCACTTTTAAGTATTTATAAATGCAAAAAATGAAGGCACAAAACAACTTAAGTAGCGAGAAAATAGTGAAAAACGTTGGAATTCGAAGAAAAGATGATGTGACCCGTATTCTGCGAGGGACAATGAACTTATCCGCCAAATGGTGTGCTCGCGCCCCTTACTTCATTTACATTTTCTTGGCTGCCTTCAATGGTAAAGATCCAGTATATGATATAGGAAACTGAAAACTTAAGAGAAATTTAGCGCCAAAATAAAGACGTGGATTTGTCATCTCGGAGTTTGCACTTTAGCTAGATAACTCCGAGAGACTCATGACTGGGAAGTTTGCCAACGTGCGTGATTTTTTAGGTTGGTAAGAGTTGGGGGGGGGGGGGTTTACCAAACCGTTCTCTCAGTTTAGTGGATATAGGAAAAACACGTTGTAAATTAATAAGTAGATAGGATATAAAGCGCCGAAATAGAGAACACGTTTATAACTGCCAACAATTAGGTTTATAAACCACAATGTATTTATTTCTATGGAGAAAAATTGTACCTTCGTTGTTCCGCCAAGCCTGAGCCATTCGGCTTTTTTTTTCTCTTTAGATGACATATCTCCAGACCAAGACCTCTTTTTAGATACCTGAACCAAATTTTTATACCTAGCCATTCTCTCAATTTAGTGGATACAGTAAAAACATGTTTCAAATTAATATATAGATTCATAAACGACATAGTTCTGCTCGGAAAGGGAGATCGCTAATCTAGGACCCCTAAATGTCAGGCCCTGCATGGTAGTCTTCAGTGACAAGCAGGTCCTGATTTTCCATAAGGCCCACTAGCCGAAAGTTTAGGACCCCCACAAACAAAATCCCAATTAAATTTTTCTCAATTTTATCTTCTTTAAATAGCAGATTTTTATATGTATTTTCAAACAGTATGTTAAACTAGTTTCCAATATGCTCGATGACTGGATGGCATTTATAACCAGAGATTGAAAAAAGTTAAAAATTCTTAGGTATTTTATGTACAGCTTGAATTTGTTTGTGAAATTCATTATGAACAATTATAGACCACCAGCAGGGCACAGCCAGACTGTAATTTACCTTTCGAAATTTCACGCTGCCTACATCAGTGTTAAGGGGCCCCCATCCCGAGTTGTGTCTATAGTCAAAAATTTTCTAAATCGAGCCCTGGTGACAAGTCCGCCTTTTGATGAATGTGTGACATTTTCAAATGATGATACTGTTTCTGTGTATTTAGGCTACTGCAGGAGTAGAACTTGCACAGATAAATCACAAACTTCGGCTGTACCAAAGGGCCTGAAAGAAATCCCCGTTGTACTGACCATCGCAGCTATCGGTTCAGATGTGAAAATGCCCTGTCATTACTGGTGAGTACGCAAACCCATTTTAATTTTTCTGGTAAAGCTCATATATCTTACAGTTACGTTCAACAATTCTCCTGTTGCGCCTTTCGACATGAGTTACGATTATCAGGAAGTGGGACTTAAAAGCTTGTCTATCGTTAATAAGTACGTCTACGTCTATATGGAAGTTTATGAGATGGTTGTCGTATTGCGTCAAAATGGCAAATAATGAATGATGGGCACATCCTGGTTGTTTTCTGGAATGTATTAGGTTGTAACGAAAGTTTCCCGCCACCTCAAACATCGTCAGCACACAGTTCGCGTTGGTGTATTTGTTCATATTTTGTCCAACGATTTTTGGCATTTGGAAGAAAGAGACTTACTTTATAACACTATGGTGTGAAATTTGTAAAAAATATAGTTATCATTAAGTACAAGGTGTCTCAAATGACACTATCACTCTAGAGGATTAGAACCATCATTTACTTCCAGTTGTGTTGCAAAAAGTCCGCTACAGAATATCAACGAATTATGAGTACAGCTTTAAGTACTATTGTTGTATCATGTGAAACTGTGCAGGTTTGATACCGAAAGTTCATAAACAGTTATCTAAGGAGGTAGAAGTGAGTTTTTCAGGCTGATTTGGCGGAAAACTTTCGTTACAACCTGATATTTATTTTACGTCTTATGGACAAGTTTGTGCTACGTGGGAGCGAGCGTTAACACGTTAAGCGCGGCACCCATATTCCTATACTTTCAGTTCAGCTGGCAGCGAACGCTCGAAGTGATTTCGAAATGGGTAAAAATGAACCGAGAGGGCTACTTGCTCAATTTTTCTTTCTTCCAGTCGATCCCAAAGTGCGACGCTGCCAGACGAAAAGTTGACTGTAGCAGGGACCGATTTGCGAAGATGGGGGAGAATTCAATAAGCTTCATTAGCCCTCCCCCTCTTACAAAAACTTTCATATATCCTACAAGCAACTTTCACACACCATACAAAGAAATATATACCAACGTAAAAATGATTATTTAATCAAGATACGAAGTGAGATCCAATAGTTCGATAATAGTAATATTATGTAGGACAATAACATTTCAATTATATTATTTAATTTTCAATCGTTCATTTCATCCTGTATTTTTTAAGTATAACATGTTACACGATATTTTTATATTTATTTTTCTAATGTTTATGTTACAGCATTTATTTATAGTGGGATAGATCTTTGCTTGGCTCCACTAAGGAAGTTATTTCCTTTTATATGTTCCGATTGAAAATCAGCTCTAGGGTTTTCTCATAATCAACATGCATCACTACATACGCCACGCCTGACTGATAAGTTGGCGCTGAATAACTGCCTGACATACAGTTTAGTTTAGTAAAAGTGTGGATATTGTTATAGAAAACTCTGCTTAGTTTTTGAAAATTACTTTCATTTGAATCCCACTTCTGACACCAATGTTGCAGAAAACCTTGCTTATTTTTCGAGTTCGTCGTTTGAAAGTCCAGAGAATGTAGAAAGTTCCAATAAACCGTCTACTTGTAAGGATGGAAAACAAATTTTATGGCTTTTAGAACTTCGTCGAGCAATCTGCTGTACAAAATCCACAGGCGCTAACGGCCAGTAAGTTGCTTATTTTAATCTGCTTACTACAGAAGCTTTCACAGAGGCTGTATTTCACACACAACAAAATAAAACACTTCCACAGGCCAAAACTCAGTTTAAATACTCGAGGAAAATTGATATCTATACCTCATCATAAACCAATAAAGCATTCACTAAAACCTTTAAAAACAAGCACATCTTTTACAAAAGTACAATTCACTTTCTAATGCAGTGAACCCAGACAGCACAGCAAACTTGCATCAAACTTGCAGCAAGCTTGATTTATCAAGTCAATAAACTTGAATTAAGCTTGAAAATTTCAAGCGTATAAGCTTAATGCAAGCTTGAATCAAGTGTTCTAGTTTACATTTGCCCAGCTTGCATTAAGCTTGACATAGCAAGCTTAAAAAATTTTCTAAATACACGGGGCGCCCGCGCCCCACATACTTTATTTTTCCGCGCATTTTCCCCCTCTATGCTGAAATTTTAAGTTATTTTAATCTGTTCCATCAAACGTCGGCGGCTGGGTTCGATCCCGGGAACTTTAGGCTGGAAGGGCCGCGTGCTAACCGTTCGGCTATTATGCCTCGGGCAGCTATGACTAAAGTTTGAAGTAACTGTTGTTACGCCAGATCGATAAGTATGGGCGATGCTGATAAGTTTCTTTTATTTTTCCATGGGATGAATCAAAATTTAAATAATGTTATGTGTGATTTATAGACTCTACTAATAGGGAAATAAGCATAATATAAACTTAAAAGCAGGACACGTTTTAAAACTTTCAATATCGCAACACTCATCGTTGAGCAATACTGCTGGCCAAAATCGAGACAAATGACTGATTTTGAAAACAATTTCGTAGTATAATTGTATTTTATTTTGAAGAATTTCCATATTTGGAAATATAGAATCTTTTTTTTTAATTCTATGGTCAAGTACATTTATGACTGATTAATTATTTTGTGGAGGCCGGATTGCGCCTCATCCTACCACCCATAAAGTGAAGTATATTAATTAACTAAATTGTGTTAATTATATTAAAATTTATTTTTAGGGCTAATTAATTAGTTAATGGAATTACTAATGTTAATTAGATGTAAATAAAACTAAAACTCCCCTAGTGTTATAATAAAATAAAACACAACTTTTACGAACTTTTCTTTATTGACAAATTTGAGAAACGCTAAGACAATTAATGTCCATTCTCTTTCACAGATGGTGCCATCAACGCTCGCTTTAAAAAGGAAAAATCAAGCGAGTATCAATTGTCAAGCTTAAATCAAGCTGTATTTAAGCTTGACAATTCAACTTGACTCCTGCAAGCTTGCTGCCAGCTTAAAGTGAGTTGAACGGTCAAGCTTGTATTAATACGTCAAATTCAAAGAAATGTCAAGCTTGATTTAAGCTTATGTGCTGTCTGGGAACTAACTCAACGAGCATTCGATGACATAAAGAAGATGTTTCCGGCCCCACTTTGCAATGTTATTCTGAACAGTCTTAGTGGATAACAGGGGTGCAGAAAAAGGTTATTATTCCCATTTCCCCCAATCCATGAAAATAAATATGAAAATTTCTCCAAAATTTTACGATATTTTAATCTAATTCTTCTGCCGAATATTTATGAATACGTGCTTAGTTTTAATTAACAAATAAAGATTTTGATTATCTTTTCTTATAAATAGTCAGTTATTGAGAAAATGCAATTGTCCACTGTCTTTGCGGATTTTGTCAATAACTTTTGATATGTTTTCAGATCTTCAGTCTGATTCTTGAAGAAAATGTAGTAAAATGATAAATTCCCCCATGGAAATGTCTGCTCAAGGATGCTTTTAATAATTCTGTAGCTTTATGCACTGGAGGTCCATTAAAAGAAATAAGTTCTTCATGAAAGAGATTGTCAGATTTCATAGTTCTGTTATAAATGTGATTTCAAATAACAGAGCTAACAGATTCACAAACATTCACTGCAAATTTTCAAGTAGTTTTCAAGGAGATAAACTATTCCTGGTAAATCAGTATACCAGTGGCGGCCCGTGGTCAAAACTGTTAGTGCAGCCGGAAACATATGAGCCTCCCCCCCTCCTCCGGCCAGGAATGGAAAATCTTTGTTATTGAATTCGAAAGCTGGCGGATTAAGCCCTCACCGAGAAAAAAAAAAAAAAAATTACATAAAAAATGTAAGAGATCCTATTTTACTTTTCCATAAAATGGACATAAATTTAAACCAGCCGCTCTTATCCTCAAAATTGCATTAATCCGTGTCTAATTCGAAGTTTCCTTAGAATTTTCTTTTGTAACGATAACTTGAGAAGAAAAGAAAAAAAAAAAAAAAAAAAAAGAAAACGTACTTATTTTTTATAAGTCAAATCAATCCTCCTATCTTTTAAACTTGCGAATCGGTCAGTGATGCCCTCATAAAAAGGCGTTGTTTTAAATAAGATATCCATAATTTTAAAAGCTCTTTAAAATTTCCTATGTTTAAAGAATTTTTTCGCTCGCCATGTCCTCTAAATGCCAGTTCTTGCTTACTTAAAAACAATACTGCTTTGATGGGGAATTGTCCATTCATAAGCGTTTATTCAGGCTTACCTTCTTGATAAATTCAGCAATATAAAGTCGAGAGTTTGCCGAACAAATATTCTCCTTACTCCTTCCCTCACTTCTCGAGCCAATCAGAGAGTCGAATTCACAGGTGCTGCCGACCTTTCAAAATCTTGAATGAGCTGAGTCTTAGCTGCGTACCCCCATTATAGCCTATGCCGGAGGAAATGCTTACGTAACCGTTGTCATGGCAACGGTGTTGCCAATTTTCTTATCAGCGCTCTGGGCTGAACCAAAGATTTTCCCAATTGAATTGCGGGAAGATTAAAGTGCTTTTTTTCTGAATGAGCGATCTGGCCACAATACGGTTTTTTTGTTTGGTTTTTTTTTTGAGATTTTTTTAATTTACCATAGGAATTCCATAATTCTAATCTGAATTTAGGAAAATTAGTAGAATAAATTATTTTAAAGTATGTGCTGATGATTTCAAGTGCAGCCCGGCTGTACTTGCTGTATCCCAAGAGCCGCCACTGCAGTATACACAACAGGGAAAAAAAAAAGAAAAATGGGAAAGGCAAAAAAAAACTTTGAGAATTTTGTAATTCATTGTTGAAAACGAAAGCAGTTGTATATTTTTCTGCAAAATTTCCCCCGGTCCTAGATCGCCGGATCGGGCATATTCTGTATCCCTGCATGGGGTTAACCCATTAAGCGCCAAAGCTCCCGTTACGGGAACATGTATTATATATATTTTTTTCTTAAAATATTTTAACGCAATTTACGAAATACACATTTTATATAAACATTTACACTATATAACACACCCTACAGTGTAAATGTTTATATAAAATGTGTATTTCGTAAATTGCTTTAAAATATTTTAAGAAAAAAAAATATATAATAGATGTTCCCGTAACGGGAGCTTTGGCGCTTAATGGGTTAAAAGGATCAAAAATGGCCAAAATCGTCCTTATGTAATTAATAAATGGCCCCTTAGGATTTGGAATTCTAAAGGGGAAAAAATAGGTCGAACTGTAAATTAATTCGCCTTCCGTGCTAGGACTGTATGAATAAAACACCCTTTCGAGATTGAGGATTAGCAGATGGAAAAAGATCAGAGCCACAATATTTGGTTTTCACGATTGCGATAGTCAACTTTTACTTGTAGCATTATATCTAAATCTGAAACTGCACGCGGAAGTTATAAATTTGATTTGATGTACCTCCGCACATGCGATGAAAACGGTACAACTCCATTAAAATATATCACTAAGAAGTAAGCTTCCTTTAATATTTTCTTTTAAAATTAAACTGAAGTCTTGGGTATTATTTAGTATTAAAGCTACATATTTATTTTACCACGAACCGAAGAGCGATTCTGACTGTCTGTCTTATGAACAACAAAAAAAGAAAGTGAGTTGAATTTCTTCATATTAAAATTGCAGTTGAGCTCCCTCTACCCAGTGAGTCGAAGGGCTTCTCTGATGAAGACCGAAAGAGTTTTTTTGGTCGAAACGATCCGTAACATCTTATAAGTAACTTTTTATGTGTGTTTTTTTCACAAAGTTTTTATTTATTTTATCATTTAACACCAGTATTTTGAGTGTTTTTTTCGAAGATGTTTTGTTGATTCAATAAAACATTTTTTTCACTGCGGCCAAGGACGGATTAACGGGAGGACTGATTAAAGGGGTCGATCGCCCCTCCCGAGAAAAAAGAAATTAGTGTAAAAGATTCTATTTTACTGCTTCTGCCATAAAATGGATGGGTACATGAATCTTCCAACTAACCGCCCCCACCGACAAACAATCCGCCGCACCTACGAAATTGCATTAACCCTTCGCTGTCAGGGGCAGCCCTAGGTTGTGCGTGGCGCCCCATACAAACGTAAAAAAATGCGCCCCTTATACGCTCTAGATCAAATTTTTCTTAGTTTTTGAGTTCGAAATGGTGCCCCTTCGAAGGTGACGACGCCCCGATGTGATACTTACCTTGCTTTCTGTGTGGAACCGCCCTTGGTCGCGATGTGTGCATTACCTAATACCTGGCAAGAACAGACACCGTATAAATTAGAGGATAGCAGTAGTTCCACTTTTGCACTAAACAGGGACGGCCCGTAGGTTGCAAATTTCGGTCGCGGAGAGGCCCGTGTGCTTTAGGTTGCACAAGTCAGTCGCGAAGCGGCCATCGACGGCCAAAACTGGTCGCCGAAGGCGGCTAGTACATATATATGAGTTGCAGTAGTCATACCTAACGTGACCATTTATTTTTTCCTTCAAAACGGGACATCTACTACTTTTTTGGCAATAGGGGGTTTATTTTCTTCCTCAAAACGGGACATCTACTGTTTTTAACGTAATAGTGTAGGGAGATTGAATTTCAGATTTGGGTATCTTTTAATTGTTAAGAAAACGCGCAAAAAAGCTTGTGTTCATGTTAATTTCAAAATGAAAAAAAAAAACCATTGCTTAAACACACATATACTATAAAAAAAAAATAGTGCAAGACGTACGTTTTTCGGGTGGTGCAAGGGGTTAGGCCCCTCTTCGACTTCAAAAAACGCCATCCGACAGAAGGCAGGAAGGTAGGAAAGTGAGAAATGTAAACAAAAGGACACACAGAAAAAAAAGGAAATTGTCATTCGGAAGGAAAAAAAATTCTTAGAAAAACCAGAGTGAAAAGGGAAAATAAAGTGGAAATCGGGGGGGGGGGGGTGATAAGCAAAAGAAGAACATGACTTTAAGAAAAGAAATAAAAAATTAAATAAATTCAAATAGTTGACAAAAAAAAGAACATTAAAAAAGAAAAAAACACAAAAACAATACATCCCCTATCATTTTCTGTGCCGTCTCGAGAAGTGGAGGAGAGGGTGGGAGGTTTAGGTTTTTTTTTTTTTTTTTTTTTTTTTTTTTTTTTTTTACAGACACTGCCGTTGGATGATTCTAGATTTTTTTTAGTTGCCTTTATTGGAATCGTTAACGTGGGGTTGCTCTCTTTCTAAAAAACGGGACATCGCAGTTGACATTTTTCTAAAAACGGGACATTACGGTGTCCCAAAGTTGCGCTTGGGGACAACGGGGACAAGCCACCTAAAAACCGGCAGGTATGGTCCACCTTAGTCATACCCCTTTCCCCCATGAAAAAATTTTCTGGCTATGCCACTGAGTATGAAATCCAGCTTAAGAGCAAAACAAAATCCTGTTTTTCGAAAGTGTTTTTTTTTGTAAATCGATACGTTCAGTCCAGCCATGATTCGTCGATTGTAGTGCCATTGTCTCTCTTCCAGCGATGAGACCGCCGGCATCAGCGGTCGCGTCTGGAGACGTCGGGGACCTGAACGGAAAGGAAGATGAGGTGAGACTGGACATGCACGACGACGACACACAAAGAACCGTGTTTTTTCGTGGAGCGGGACCATAGCCTCGTTATACGCGGCATTAAGGAGGAGGACGCAGCTTACTATTTCTGCTACGATGTCGGAAACAGCACGAATCCGAAACTCCGCGAAGATGGACCATCTTGCTCGACGGTGAGGGAACGCGATGTTTAACCCTTTGAGGCGCAAACCCTTTTCCCAATGCTGAAAAAAGGGGAGCCGTTTGCCATCGCTCGACTTAACGACCAGCAAGGTGGCGGACGATCGAAAACGTTCATCGCGTGCCACAGATTTTTAGATCCGATCAAGGATCGATTTTAATCTTTAGATCCCATTATCAAATCTGAGGTTCCGAGAATAAAGATCTATGCATACAACCCATTGAAATTTTCATAACTTTTTTTAAAAATCTTGTGGGAAAAGTGAAAACTGAAAAAAAAGAAATTAAGTTTTTCTTTACAATACGTTTTAAAGGGAAAGTCCTATATTTGCTTTTTACGGTGTTAATTGCTGCGGGCCTAATTTTTCGTTCGATTTCGATGTGGTTTGTTTTATAAATATAGTACTTACTCATTATTCCGGCAGTCCGCCAAAACGGGCGATTTTTTCACCAAGATAACACATGAAATTATTGACGGTTTCGGAATACCTTAGGCAACAGTTTGCCAGCATATTTGACGAAAAAAATAGTTTGGCCTGAATGACCTCCGTGATAATACGTAAGTGCCAAAAAATATTCATAACAGTTGTTTAAAAATTATTTTTTGGAAAAATCGACTTTTTTGGACGTTGACCTGTCCGTTTATTTTTAGACGTTTAAATTGACGTTACTGTTTAACTGAGTTTGCTGTGAAAAGAAACATAAAATCTGACCGAAAGAAAATCATAATAAACTAAACTAACATAAAAACGAGGCAATAAATCATCCTCTAAATCAGAAACCAAAATCGCTAAGACTTAAAATTTTTTTGGAAAATGTTGGAAAAAAGTAAAATTAAATAAAATTAAAAATTAAAATAAAAAACGTGTGAGGTCGGGGGACCACGTCATGATCGAAGTACTTCAAGCCTTCTACTCCGAAGCAATACTCCGAATGTAGACCTGTAGAAATGTAGCAAAGCCCCCCCCCCCCAGACTTGCTACGCTCGCTTTTTCGTACGGGACATTCGGCCCCTAATAAGGCTTACTCGTAAAAACGCATAATCTTCACAGTCTAAACATGAAGACTGGATCAGATAGAATGTTGCAAAGCTACACTTTACTTGATTCTTGCATGCTCCTTGCCAGGCGCGTAGCCAGGAAAATTTTTCGGGGGGGGGGGGATATGAACTTATATGTGCATAAATAGACGGAATTTCATCACTAATCCAAACATTTCGGGGGGGGGGATATATCCCGATTATCGCCCCTGGGGGTCTGGTTTACTTTGGACCAGCCTTCTGGGCACGACCTCACATTGAAGGTTATTCTCCCAGCCCATCCGCTCTCAAATACAAGTAGAAACTACGTCATTTTGATGTCAACGTACATTAGAAACTCAACCATTCTAACAGAACAGACGCTGGCATAAAGCTATGGTCAAGAGGGATACTAAATACTGCAACGTTTGAAATTTCGATTGGGTCGGAAAATTTGTTTCCTCCTTCCGTTGCTGTAGCAAGCTAAATAAAAAGTCACTAGTGGTTATGTGTAGAAATGAAGCAATTTTTTTTTTTAGAGACCTGCAGAAATTTTCGGAATTTTTCAGGGTTCTGATTTTTTAAAACGAAATTTGAGGAATTTCAACTACTGTGCGAGAACTTGGAATATTTTGTTGGGAGTATCACGGGAAAATTTTCAACACGATAACCTCAGGCCTGGGTTTGCCCAGGTCAGATAGTCGGCGGCCCTGGCTAGCACTTGTAAGTCAGGACTAGAGTAATTTAATTATTTATTTCTCAGTTATCTTACGTCTTTAGACAGTGTTACAACTGAGGACCCCAGGGGGCCCCCGAAGAGTCACCCCAGGGACCCCAACCGCTTTAAAATTGTTCAGTATGGATTTTAAGCACGTAAGCCTAATTTTCAGATATTGCATATTCTAATATTCTATTCCCTCTAAATTCCCCAGAAAGGGTTTTTTTTTTTCCAATCTGTAGCCGAGGGCCCCCAAAGCAGCCAGTCCGTGACTGATTTCCCTACTCCAACTGGTGCTGTTCCCATCAGCAAAGATGTGTTTCGGGTAAAGTGAAGAGATTTTTGAACTTAGAATTGGGGACATATTCCCAATTCTAAAAGAAAATAGGGGGCACTTTATAATTAAGGAAATAATTAACAGTAATCTAATTAAAAAACAATGCAATAATTAAAATTGACCCAATTGTTTTTCTACATTTTGGTGACAAATCGCAAAAAACACAGAAATTGGGGATTGTCCCGAAAATTAGGGACGTTTAGGTCACCTTACATTTGAGTCGGCTTTAATTTGAGGTTTTCCTTTATGAGAAAAGTCTTAACTTTTATAAACATTTTTTTTTTGTGTGTGTGTGTGAGTCCGCAATTGTGATAAATTATTTCGAAATATACTAACTATATTCTTTTGTCTATTGCAGTTGGTTATCGATCATCTCTGGAGCCACATGTGTTAGGTATACTTTTCACGTACACGGTGGTTATAATTAAACTTCTATAAACAGCATTCCGCAGCTGAAACGGGTGAGCAGACATCTACCAATTTGGCAGATGGACTGTACACAAAGTGCGCGAAAAGAAATCCTTAAAACAGTTTAGTTCCAAAAATGTTCACTAAGTGGCGCTTTGTATGGTGAAATCAGCTAAAAAAAAAATGAACCAAACTGTTGATAAATGCTCAAAAACTATTGAATAAATCCTAAAATTGGCTGTACGTTTAGAATTAGTCTTATCCGTCATAAAAATTACGGTTTTTTCATGAAAACCTAGTGGTCAGTTTTTTAACTTTTTTCCAAAATTCCATCAGCATATATCATGAATAGTCTATATACCAAATTTGAACACAATCCGTTCATCCCCTTTAACGGTAAGAACCCTGTTTACAGGAGAAGTTCAATTATAACCACCTTAGGCATGTCTGCAATATTTACTTTGCTCGTCAGCGGAGCTGGCTTAAGGTTTGTGCGATCGCACTCTGGTCATTCCATATAAAATTGAAAAATTTTAAGAAATCTTTTCCTCCCTGTTCTTGATTTTCACGAAATTTTGTAGATGATATCTATACCTATCCATCTAATCCCAAACAGTTTTTTTTTCTTTAAAAAATTTGTTCTTGAGATATAGCCATTTGTTTGCTCCGCTGATGTGTGAAAATCGTCATTTTAGGCTCTTTTTCTAAAAGCCGTAGGATTTTTTATTTGAAATAGCAGGAAGATCAGATAAGGCTTATTGGAAAGCTTAAAGAATGTCCTTTTAAATGCGTATTATAAAATAGATTTATGATAAGCTTAAATAGAGTATTTTAAACATCAAGTAGTCGTTCACAAACCAATGCTTTTGGCATTTTAGGCATTAAAAAAACAATGAAGGACTTTCAATAACAAACCATTTTTTTCCCCGTTACATATCAATACTATATGCAGAAACAAAATTGGTCTTTTACTAGTGGTCCTTCATCCTGAAAAAAATTGCTTAAACTTTCAAAAAATTGAAAATTGTGCTTTTTCACCCCCTAAAAATGTCATGTGGGACAGGTGATAAAAATATAAAAATGACATGGTAAGAAGCTCTTATACTGTACTTTAAAACAAAACAAAAATTGTCTTGATAATCCAAAAAACAGAGGAGATACACACTTTTGAAGATTGGATTTCTGTTTCTGTATTCGGGCAGATAATGATACTGTATTTCCATCATGGCCGCGCTGGGCTCCGTCATGGTTCCGTTTAACCCTTTGAGGCGGAACCCTTTCCCGATGCTGAAAAAAGGGAGCCGTTGCCATCGCTCGACTTAACTACCAGCAAGATGGCGGACGATCGAAACTGTGTCTGGGTGGGCTGGCTGTGTCGGCTGTGCCGCACAGCAGCAAGCCGACCAGCCGCTGTCGTCAAAAAAGGGTCTCTAGATCTGTGGCACGCGATGAACGTTTCGATCGTCCGCCATCTTGCTGGTCGTTAAGTCGAGCGATGGCAACGGCTGCCCTTTTCTTCAGCATTGCGCAATCTATCCAGCTGTTGTCGCATTCTTCCATTTTTCAGCAGGTGTCAGTGCTGTTAAAAATAATCGTGACCATTTTTTGAGGGGAAATGACGTGCTAAAAAGTAAAGGATTCTCGTGGAGCTCTGTCACCCGCAACTATTTTGATAGAAATCCAATCTATTCTTCGTGACTGGCAACAGTCAAAACGTCAGAGTTGGGTATTCCCAGAGCGGGAACACTGCGCGTTAAAGGGTTAATCGGGAGAGTGGATGTAGCATGTCTATTGTCTGTAATTGCTTTTGTAGTGCTGCTTCCAAAGTGTGTATCTCCTCTGTCTTTTGGAATAACAAGACAGCGGTTTTTTTTTTTTTAACACAATATAGGAGCTTCATACCATGTCATTTTTTGAATTTTATCACCTGTCCCACATGACTTTTTTTGGAGGATGAAAAAGTACATTTTTCAATTTTTTGAAACTTTAAGCAATTTTTTCAGGATGAAGGACCACCAGTAACAGCTCGATTTCTTTTTCTGCATATACTATTGATATAAGGTAAGTGTAACAGGAAAAAATTTGGTTTGTTACTGATAGTCCTTCATTGTTTTTTATGCCTAAAATGAAAAAAAAAACATAGTTTTTGAAAGACTAATTCAGGTTCAAAAAACTGTATGTAGGCTTAGCATAAATCTACTTTATTATGCACATTTAAATGTCCATTCTATGAGCTTCCCAATAAGCTTTATTTGATCTTCCTGCTATTTCAAATGAAAATTCTACATCTTTTAGAGAAAGAACTTAAAAAAGCGATTTTTTTTTCATCTGCGGAGCAAACAAATGGCTATATTTCAAGAACAAAATTTTTTTAAGGAAAAAAGAAACTATTTGGAGATACAGAAGATAGGTAGATATCACCTACAAAATTTTGTGAAAATTAAAAATGATGCGGCACAACCCATTTGTCGATTTAAAACGGAATGACCCACACATGACTACCTTGTGCATTTTATCTGTATATTAGGTACACTGAACTCGCGATAACTCGAATTCTATCAAGTCGAATATTCTTTTATCTCAAAGCTTTCATGAAATACCAAAGCAATTGATTTTAGTTTGTTCTTTCTTTTTCTTTTTTTTTTTTTTTTAAACACAAAATCATCTCTATATCTCGAAGTTTCTCCCTTTAAATTTTTGCAAAAGTTTTAATTTCATTTCATGCTTGGAAACCCATCGAATAAGAAATAAAAAAATTTTGGTTAATACATAGATTTTTTTTTTCTCTTAAAATTGCGTATTCGTTACTTTACAGCTCGTTTCAAGGGGATAAACAAAGATACATGCCATCTCCAACTTGGTGACTAAGTCAGATTCGAGAAAGGGGGAAGAAACATTCTGTGCATATTTTTTGTAGTTCTAAAATACCCCGATAATTAATTTTTCTTACATTATAGTGGTAGTATCATATCGATTAACTACGATTTAAAATGCGGAAGTTAAATTTTTGCATGAAAAGGGAGAAACTGACAACACGAATTTCTCATAACTTGGAAGTATTTGGCTGGTACCCTGAAACAACAACAAAAAAAGTTCACTTTTCTTGTGAAGCATTCTGCAGTTTCACATGTGACCTTAGAAATACATCTGAGAGAGAAAGAACCACTCAAGTAATAAAGTTTTAAATCTTTGCAGTTAAACTTTTCGCGAGAACTGTTGACCACCGCAGCTATTTCGACTAATCTCACGGCATTTGGTCATGACTTATTCCGAGCATTGGTGCCGAGCTTCAGCAGTTTCGATTGGCCAAAATATTGACGTACGCAGAAACGGCATTATGAGTGCCCTATCTATATAAATAAAACAGACTGTAACATGTTAGTCCGTTTGTTTGTGTCTCGCCTAGCTCCTGGACAGGTGATCCTAGACCTACCAAATTTTGTGGAAACCTAATTCTAACTACCTAAACCTACCAAAATTCTCCAGGACGGGTCCCGACATACCGACAATTTAAAATTAAAAAAAAAAAATGTCCGTTTTATGTAGCGTCCGAGGTATTTATCGCTAAAACGTGGAAATAAGACATTTTGGAAGTGAGAAGTTCACTGCAAACGGTCAAACTTTTCACTTTTCGGATAGCGAATGACGCATTTTTTGTGTCATTGACGATTGACTAATTTTTTGTGTCATTATATTGCAATGATCTCATGTTAGTACATATGACGCAAACTTTAAGTCAAGAGTCAAATGTTTTTGCTTTTCTAGATTACACATCCCTGAAATTAATTCGAATTACACGAGGAAAATTTCTGTTTCCTACCGTGTGAAGAACGGGCACGCAGCTATAGTATGTACATAAAAGAGCTTTAGAATAATTCGGCATGCTGATTCAATAGCACAAGGGACAGCGATTGGGGAAGGGGATAGTACAATTACGATTATTTTATAATTTTTTTCTTTTTAGGGTACTTAATGTCATTGTGCTGGATTTTCGTTTGACACAACTATACCGAAAAGTCTACAGAATGCTTTTTCACATCGTATTTTTAAACGTCTCGTTTCACACGCCTAAACCTGATCACAAACATAGATGTACAATTTTGTTTTACATTCAAATGCATGAAATTAATAAGTACCATGTTTGAAAACATGGATGACTAGTGGAATTTTTCCAAATTTTGACGAGCAATGTATTTGAAAAGAATTTCCTCAAGGTTGATCAATATTTGATTATTTCCATATTATTTACAGAATTGCCGACAGATTTGGATAAAAAAGTGTCCAGTTTTATGAAATCATGTGAAAAAATAAGTAAGACTTTTTTTTATTAGTATCCAATTAAGGGGGAAAAGAAGAGAACCACAAACAATAAAGATATATACTACTAAACAAAAAGTTAGTTTTTATCATTATTTACGTTTCGGGAAATAACCGCGTACAAAATTTATAAAAGTAGGGTAAGAATGAGAGCCGCACGCCACCCCAATCCCGGCGGATTGCGGATTGCATTCCAGTGGAGCAGAGGTTACATAATCCACGATGTGCTAAGAGGGGGGTGGAGTTGAATGACAGCTGATGGAGGAGAATTCGGTTGGAGCAGGGGAGACGGAGTTGAGTGGCAGTTGGTAGATAAGACAGAAGGGTACAGATTTCTTTTTCTTGCATCATTCCTAATAGAGGGGACTCGGAAAAAAGTTTAATTTTTTTTCTAATAATTACCGACTACAACTATTTATGTAGAGACCGTTTTGCAAAGTATAAAAGAGATGTGATTATGAAATAGGAAGTAATTGTAAGGATGACTCTTAGAAAAAAATTTTAATTTGTGTTTTTTAGAAGTTTGATTGTGAATTTTTCAGACATAGAAAATTATGCTGAGATACGAACTAAGAATATGTAAAAGAAATTATACAAGCTAATGATTTCATTATTGAAGATAAAAATTAAAGTTAGGTTTTAACTAGTTGAATGGTATATGTTTTATGCAAACTTTTACAGAATAGTAGAAAGAATTGTGTTTAATGTTAGGATAACGATAATTTGTGGGTTTTTTTAGGCGTAAAATGGTATATGTTAATTTTTCGGGTATAGAAAATATTGGATTTGTGTTTTTAGACTTTTGATTGCGAATTTTTCAGACATAGACAATTTTGGATTTATGTTTTTTTTTTTTTATGTTAATTTTTAAGACATAGAAAAATTTGCTATAATACGAACTATTAATATGTAAAAGAAATTACAAGCTAATGATTTCATTATTGAAGATAAAAATTAAAGTTGGGAGTTGAATAGTATATGTTTTATGCAAACTTTTACAGAATAGTAGAAAGAATTGTGTTTAATGTTAGGATAACGATACTTTGTGTTTTTTTTTTTTTTTTTTTTTTTTTTTAGACATAACATGGCATATGTTAATTTTTCAGACGTAGAAAATATTGGATTTGTGTTTTTGGAACTCTAAATGTGAATTTTTCAGACACAGAAAATTTTGCACAGTTATGAACTAGGACAAATTAAAAAAAAAATCATTATGGTAAAATTCTGTTTCATAATGAAACTTAGAAACTATTTTAGCGAAAGCGAAATCTACTGTATGGATTTGCCCCTAAAAGTTAACTTCACAGTACACCCGTTGACTTAACAGCTATACTGTAAAGATATAGCTATATTATTCTTATACGTGTAAAAATATCATGTCCCACCCTACAACCGGTACCACATTATCATGTAATCCTTTTACAGAATAATAGAAATAATTATGTTTAATGTTAGGATGAGACTTTGCGAATTTTTTCGTGATAAAATGACATTGGTTATATCTTTAAACCTTTTAAGCAAGTATATTGATAGATTATTTAAAAAATCCTACAGTATTGAAAATAAAGTTTAGGTTTATACTAACCGATCAGGAAATCGTGGTTACATGGTAATTTCCTTATATGACTTTAGAACTTTACGAAAGCTTTTTTTAGAACTTTACGATAAAATAAGTTACAAGCAAGTAATTTTTTTTTTCTAATGGGCAGGCACTGGCCACAAGCCACAAGCAAGTAAATAAAATTGCAGTTTTAGATCTAACTATCAAGATATTATACTTATAAAGTAATAATATACCAATTCAATAATAGGGATGCTTATATTTTAGGTACAAAAGTAGCATTTATACAGATACAGACTACACATGTGTTTCATTTTATGTTATAAGATCTCTCATAAACGTTAAGTATTATAAATTTAACTCAGAAAATATATCATTTTGATGGAAATAGTGTCATCGCATCTTGTTGCTGTATATTTTTACGTTTAATAAGGTATTTGAACAAAGATTGAACCACAAATGTTCAGCAAACATGCTTTCACTAAATAATGATTAACTTTTTTTTTTCTAAATCATGTATCAACAAAGTACAAAACATTAAAAGTAACAAAAAAATTTTGCAAGTTTTAATAAACAAAATACTAAAAGGAATAACTAACACAAATAGTCAATACCATACTTGTAAAAATCTCTACGATTAAGCGAAATGCATTTTAGAAAATAAACATTATCAAGACATCATATTCAAATATTTACAAATACACTGAAAAAAAGTCTAACATAACTATCAAATAATAGATAATATACTTGCGTATACTACAAAATATTTAAACAGAAATACACTTACTTCATTACTTGAATGATCGATAAAATACATCATAAGTGTATTTTCATAACATGAACTATTTTAAATTAGGTTCAGTATAAGCCATTGAAAAAATGCATCCTACCACCACCACAGATAGAGTGAAAACAATTTTTTTCATATAAAAATACCTTGTCAAACCAGTTCTGTTAACCTTAATCATGAAGCTTCGACCTTGAAACGGCATAACCTTGAAACGACCTCTTTGATGATCACGTGATTTTTTTTTATTTTTTTTTATTTTTTTTAAACCAGTGGGAAGACATTATTTCATCTATGTTAGATAAAGCGGCTGAATGCGAGGCTCACATTATGCTGTTAGTACCTTCACTTTAGACGTGTATTTCTAGTTTTATGCTTTAATTGATTTTTTTCACCGTGCTTTAAAAAAATGTCTTTGCTTGAATTGATCGAAAATCCTTTTAACATTGAATACACTCCTGAGTTTTACACTCAAAGTGATGCTGATGTGTTACTTCAAGAATTATCGCAATTACCTTTTGATGCAAAGCCTCTGCAAACTGGTGAAAAGGATAATACTTCGACTCGGAAAGTAATTGCTTTTGCGGATGAGGGGATAAATTACAGTTTCTCTGGAGTGACTGTCTCTGTTTTCCCTTGGTTACCCATTTTGCAAAAACTACGTGAAGATCTACAGAAAACAACGAATTATGAATTTAATTTGGTACAAGTAAACTTATCCTCTGACGGGAAATCTAAAATTGAAGACGGTAACTACGAAGATTTTTCTCTGGACCTATCATCATGTGTATGCATTCTAAGTTTTGGATCTAAACGAACTTTAGATTTTAAACCAGCGAACTGTGAAACCACTACCATTAAATTAGAACATGGTTCAATGAGTAAGATATATCCCCCAACCAACAAACTTTTAACGTATGGTATTCCTTCTGAGCCTCATGTGACAGATCCACACATTAACCTAACATTCGTCAAAATGTGCATTTATGAACCTGCGCCGAAAAGACCAAAGTTGGACGATTGGGCGGATCATGCTTACCATAGCTTACATGCTTCTGTAAATAGTACATGGCACTTGGAAAGACTTATCTACGTTTCGCTCCACGATGAAAAAACTGACTTGAAGATTCATATTAGACAATTTATTCAGAACGCTGAATTAGATTATATACCAACCAGTCAGGGAGTCATGATGGACCCTTCAACATGGATTGAATTTATTGTAAAACTATTAGATTTTACTAGATGTTATCACAATAGCTCTTTTATTTGTAATAATCAATTATCCGTATTTAATTACGATGGAAAATGCATCCTACAACAAATTTACAAAACCGGTGATTCATTTACATTAAATCCAATCCCTTTAATACTTTTAAATGACCAAGTATTAAAACTTTGTGAAATGAGAAATGAAATATCAGAATGCATTCTAAAAACATTGTACACAACCACCCTGCCTCATATGACACTAAAATTAAAGCCTCAAAAGTGTTACCGTGAACCGCATTGTGAATATGAAATGGCTAAAGATCAATTAATGGATATAGTATCTCATGAAATTCACAAAAGTTTAAAGAAGCAATTTAATTGTTTAGACCGAGTTCGGGATAATCCTTCACAAAGGATACATGCTTGTTCGAATAGAACACATGTTGATGAGAGAGATGGTCTTATAAACATTAAAGCATGGTTTATGCTCGAAGTACCATATATTGCAAGAGAGATATGCGAGAACAAATGTACTTGTCATTATGACGGAGAATTTTTTGCAAACATTTTCTTCGAAGACTACGGAGAGTATTTTCAAAATGTATTTCTTCGTTCATTTTTTCAACCGTTTTTAGATTTTTCTAATCCCAAGAATGCCAAATCATGTGTAATTATGTGATGTTATTGGTGTATAACTAGTATTACAATTGTAAAAAATTTATTAAAACCATTGTGATTATACAGAAAAGGTACGCTTGCTTCTACAGCAGTGAGTTTTTACTGACTTATGTATGCTTAGTTATATATTACTCATTGAAAAGTTATTATTTTCTTTTGTGTTAATAGTTTGTGTAGTTTAGAATACATTTTTTTGTAAATAAATCAGTTTATATAAGAAAAAAATTATGTGTTTTCTTTATGTGTGCATTGATTACTTGCAAAATAAATACTTCTGAAATTTTACTAAAACAAAAAGTGATAAAGTTAACATACGTAGACAAGATTTCAGATTCTCTTTTATACTTATCTTTTAAATTCTATTACCATAACTTAGACAGTTAGAAATTTGACAAAAACTTATTGAAACTAGTATTATGAAAACATTAAACAACTGTATAGAAATAAAGTGGTCTTCTGATTAAAAGCATAAACCTAAGTACGTTAGGTAAGTTTGTCACATGAGAATTCACAACAGTAGTAATTTTTTGTAAAATGTACTTACATAAAAGAAAAGTAACAATACTTAGTATAAAACGTAGTATTTAAAATTACCAGACATGTTTTACGTTCAAAAAATCCGAATAAAAAAAAAAAAACGAATTACCATAATTTTAAAACATCAGAGTATTAACTTAGGTTATTTCTTGTAATTTTTCTAAAGTAATGGACTTGTGTATATTTTTTTGTTTTTGAAAAATATCGACTAAGTGCACGTGTTACATATTTTACAGACTGATCTACTTAGACTTACAAATTTTAAATAAATGTGTGTGTTTTTACTTTTTATACATAATACTTGTTCAAACTTAGTACACTTTTGATTTGTGCATTTGCTACACATAATACTTGTTCAAGCTTAGTACACTTTTGATTTGTGCATTTGCTACACATAATACCTGTTCAAACTTAGTACACTTTTGATTTGTGCATTTGCTATACATAATACCTGTTCAAACTTACGTACACTTTTGATTTGCGCAATTGTTACCAATGTAAGGAATTTTAGGTATTCTATAATGTAAATCTTGTGTTGTAGGATTAAGAACAATTATCTGCACGAGGGATCTAGACCTATAGGTGGGGAGCCCTCCGTGGGGGTCATTCAAGGGGTCCTAACTCGTATTTACGCTATGTTTCGGAGAAAACCACGGGAAAACTCCGAACGGTTAGGTCGACGGACGCGAGATGGGACTCAAACCGGGGACCTTCACACTTCGCCCGTCTACCATTTCCAGTGGCATAACCACTGTGCCATGGTGAGGCCTCTATAATGTAAAAATCTTGGTACATTTTATTTGAAGTAACCGAGTATTTTAAATCAAACACTATAATTTTTAAAACATCGAAGTATTAACTCAGATTATTTTTTATCCAAACTACTTGTTGAAACTTCGTAAACTTTTAATTTGGACATGTTCATGTGTTCTCATATGTTATGAAATTATTTCCAGAAATAAACTTAGTAATTCGAACTTCGTAAATTTCATAGAAGTAGTATGTTTAAAATATTTTTGATGTGAACGAACTTAATGTTTTTGTTCTGAAGTAACTGAACACACTACATCTGCTGAAGTTGAGATCTTTTCATTTTACAACTTACAAACATAGGAAAGAAAAGTATTTTTAGATAAGTATAACTTTAGAAAAGAAAAAAAAGTAATGCTTCTCTATTTTTTATTTTTTGAGTTATGTAGTCAAACTTAGTATATTTTGAATTAAAATTGTATTTTATGTTCTGGCAGGACATTGAATATTTTCATGAAATGAACTTGCACATCTGTACTTTGTTAATTTCATAGAAGGTATCAACTTTGATATTTTCTTTAAATCTTAAGAACTTAATATTTTTTTCTGAAGTGTCAAATATGTAGACATGAATTTTTTAAAACGTTGTGTTATTCAACTTAGTACATTTTAGGTAATCTTTCAAGATAATGGACTTATAAATTTTTACCTTTTTAAAATCTCCACGAATGAAAATTAGTACATTTTATGTCTATACGAAATTAGACACTTACAAATTTTTTCAGAAATACCATGTAAAGATTTTTATGAAATATTTTGTAAACTGCTTTAGCTGAACTTGTAATTTTTCTTTTTAGAAGTTTTGCACTTAGTATTTGTGTTAGTTATATTTTGTGTTCTTACAAGTTGTTAAATATTTTCATACAATAAACTAACAGATCTACACTTTGTAAATTTCATAGAAGTGATAACTTTGACATTTTTTAAATGTAACGACTTAGAGCTTTTTTTTTTTTTTTTCTGGAACGCTAGATATGTTGAATATTTTTTTTTTTTAAACATTATATAATTTAACTCAGTGCATTTTAGTTATTTTTTTTATTAAATACCACATGAATAACTTGCTGCATAAGCAAGTTGTAAATATTTTTTTAAATATTGGTATTAAAAACTGTTAAATGTATATATACTACATAAGCAACTTGTAAATATTTTTTTAATATTGATATTAAAAACTGTTAAATGTATATCTACTAAATAGAAATTAACAAACTAAAATATAAGATACCAAAAACTAAGAAAAACTAATGTTTAGCTACATACCACAAGAAATTGTGAGAATTCATAAAATTAACTGCTTTCATAAATGTTTGGGTTGTAAAATTGATCACCCCTCTCAAATAAGACGCACTTGTTTAACTAACTGCTAGCGATGGTGAAAAATAGTGTGACATTGGGAAAAAAAAGGGAAATGCCTTCTAAGATGACTTTCATGTTGGAATATTTCACTAGAAAAAAGCAAACAATCCTATGAAAAGGGTCGGACATTGCTTGAGTCTTGTGAAACAGAGATATCAGGCGCCTACTGATGTCTCTGTTTCACAAGACTCAAGCAATGTCCGACCCTTTTCATAGGATTGTTTGCTTTTTTCTAGTGAAATATTCCAACATGAAAGTCATCTTAGAAGGCATTTCCCTTTTTTTTCCCAATGTCACACTATTTTTCACCATCGCTAGCAGTTAGTTAAACAAGTGCGTCTTATTTGAGAGGGGTGATCAATTTTACAACCCAAACATTTATGAAAGCAGTTAATTTTATGAATTCTCACAATTTCTTGTGGTATGTAGCTAAACATTAGTTTTTCTTAGTTTTTGGTATCTTATATTTTAGTTTGTTAATTTCTATTTAGTAGATATACATTTAACAGTTTTTAATATCAATATTAAAAAAATATTTACAAGTTGCTTATGTAGTATATATACATTTAACAGTTTTTAATACCAATATTTAAAAAAATATTTACAACTTGCTTATGCAGCAAGTTATTCATGTGGTATTTAATAAAAAAAATAACTAAAATGCACTGAGTTAAATTATATAATGTTTAAAAAAAAAAAATATTCAACATATCTAGCGTTCCAGAAAAAAAAAAAAAAAAGCTCTAAGTCGTTACATTTAAAAAATGTCAAAGTTATCACTTCTATGAAATTTACAAAGTGTAGATCTGTTAGTTTATTGTATGAAAATATTTAACAACTTGTAAGAACACAAAATATAACTAACACAAATACTAAGTGCAAAACTTCTAAAAAGAAAAATTACAAGTTCAGCTAAAGCAGTTTACAAAATATTTCATAAAAATCTTTACATGGTATTTCTGAAAAAATTTGTAAGTGTCTAATTTCGTATAGACATAAAATGTACTAATTTTCATTCGTGGAGATTTTAAAAAGGTAAAAATTTATAAGTCCATTATCTTGAAAGATTACCTAAAATGTACTAAGTTGAATAACACAACGTTTTAAAAAATTCATGTCTACATATTTGACACTTCAGAAAAAAATATTAAGTTCTTAAGATTTAAAGAAAATATCAAAGTTGATACCTTCTATGAAATTAACAAAGTACAGATGTGCAAGTTCATTTCATGAAAATATTCAATGTCCTGCCAGAACATAAAATACAATTTTAATTCAAAATATACTAAGTTTGACTACATAACTCAAAAAATAAAAAATAGAGAAGCATTACTTTTTTTTCTTTTCTAAAGTTATACTTATCTAAAAATACTTTTCTTTCCTATGTTTGTAAGTTGTAAAATGAAAAGATCTCAACTTCAGCAGATGTAGTGTGTTCAGTTACTTCAGAACAAAAACATTAAGTTCGTTCACATCAAAAATATTTTAAACATACTACTTCTATGAAATTTACGAAGTTCGAATTACTAAGTTTATTTCTGGAAATAATTTCATAACATATGAGAACACATGAACATGTCCAAATTAAAAGTTTACGAAGTTTCAACAAGTAGTTTGGATAAAAAATAATCTGAGTTAATACTTCGATGTTTTAAAAATTATAGTGTTTGATTTAAAATACTCGGTTACTTCAAATAAAATGTACCAAGATTTTTACATTATAGAGGCCTCACCATGGCACAGTGGTTATGCCACTGGAAATGGTAGACGGGCGAAGTGTGAAGGTCCCCGGTTTGAGTCCCATCTCGCGTCCGTCGACCTAACCGTTCGGAGTTTTCCCGTGGTTTTCTCCGAAACATAGCGTAAATACGAGTTAGGACCCCTTGAATGACCCCCACGGAGGGCTCCCCACCTATAGGTCTAGATCCCTCGTGCAGATAATTGTTCTTAATCCTACAACACAAGATTTACATTATAGAATACCTAAAATTCCTTACATTGGTAACAATTGTGCAAATCAAAAGTGTACGTAAGTTTGAACAGGTATTATGTATAGCAAATGCACAAATCAAAAGTGTACTAAGCTTGAACAAGTATTATGTGTAGCAAATGCACAAATCAAAAGTGTACTAAGCTTGAACAAGTATTATGTGTAGCAAATGCACAAATCAAAAGTGTACTAAGTTTGAACAAGTATTATGTATAAAAAGTAAAAACACACACATTTATTTAAAATTTGTAAGTCTAAGTAGATCAGTCTGTAAAATATGTAACACGTGCACTTAGTCGATATTTTTCAAAAACAAAAACATGTACACAAGTCCATTACTTTAGAAAAATTACAAGAAATAACCTAAGTTAATACTCTGATGTTTTAAAATTATGGTAATTCGTTTTTTTTTTTATTCGGATTTTTTGAACGTAAAACATGTCTGGTAATTTTAAATACTACGTTTTATACTAAGTATTGTACTTTTCTTTTATGTAAGTACATTTTACAAAAAATTACTACTGTTGTGAATTCTCATGTGACAAACTTACCTAACGTACTTAGGTTTATGCTTTTAATCAGAAGACCACTTTATTTCTATACAGTTGTTTAATGTTTTCATAATACTAGTTTCAATAAGTTTTTGTCAAATTTCTAACTGTCTAAGTTATGGTAATAGAATTTAAAAGATAAGTATAAAAGAGAATCTGAAATCTTGTCTACGTATGTTAACTTTATCACTTTTTGTTTTAGTAAAATTTCAGAAGTATTTATTTTGCAAGTAATCAATGCACACATAAAGAAAACACATAATTTTTTTCTTATATAAACTGATTTATTTACAAAAAAAATGTATTCTAAACTACACAAACTATTAACACAAAAGAAAATAATAACTTTTCAATGAGTAATATATAACTAAGCATACATAAGTCAGTAAAAACTCACTGCTGTAGAAGCAAGCGTACCTTTTCTGTATAATCACAATGGTTTTAATAAATTTTTTACAATTGTAATACTAGTTATACACCAATAACATCACATAATTACACATGATTTGGCATTCTTGGGATTAGAAAAATCTAAAAACGGTTGAAAAAATGAACGAAGAAATACATTTTGAAAATACTCTCCGTAGTCTTCGAAGAAAATGTTTGAAAAAAATTCTCGTCATAATGACAAGTACATTTGTTCTCGCATATTTCTCTTGCAATATATGGCACTTCGAGCATAAACCATGCTTTAATGTTTATAAGACCATCTCTCTCATCAACATGTGTTTTATTCAAACAAACATGTATCCTTTGTGAAGGATTATCCCGAACTCGGTCTAAACAATTAAATTGCTTCTTTAAACTTTTGTGAATTTCATGAGATACTATATCCATTAATTGATCTTTAGCCATTTCATATTCACAATGCGGTTCACGGTAACACTTTTGAGGCTTTAATTTTAGTGTCATATGAGGCAGGGTGGTTGTGTACAATGTTTTTAGAATGCATTCTGATATTTCATTTCTCATTTCACAAAGTTTTAATACTTGGTCATTTAAAAGTATTAAAGGGATTGGATTTAATGTAAATGAATCACCGGTTTTGTAAATTTGTTGTAGGATGCATTTCCCATCGTAATTAAATACGGATAATTGATTATTACAAATAAAAGAGCTATTGTGATAACATCTAGTAAAATCTAATAGTTTTACAATAAATTCAATCCATGTTGAAGGGTCCATCATGACTCCCTGACTGGTTGGTATATAATCTAATTCAGCGTTCTGAATAAATTGTCTAATATGAATCTTCAAGTCAGTTTTTTCATCGTGGAGCGAAACGTAGATAAGTCTTTCCAAGTGCCATGTACTATTTACAGAAGCATGTAAGCTATGGTAAGCATGATCCGCCCAATCGTCCAACTTTGGTCTTTTCGGCGCAGGTTCATAAATGCACATTTTGACGAATGTTAGGTTAATGTGTGGATCTGTCACATGAGGCTCAGAAGGAATACCATACGTTAAAAGTTTGTTGGTTGGGGGATATATCTTACTCATTGAACCATGCTCTAATTTAATGGTAGTGGTTTCACAGTTCGCTGGTTTAAAATCTAAAGTTCGTTTAGATCCAAAACTTAGAATGCATACACATGATGATAGGTCCAGAGAAAAATCTTCGTAGTTACCGTCTTCAATTTTAGATTTCCCGTCAGAGGATAAGTTTACTTGTACCAAATTAAATTCATAATTCGTTGTTTTCTGTAGATCTTCACGTAGTTTTTGCAAAATGGGTAACCAAGGGAAAACAGAGACAGTCACTCCAGAGAAACTGTAATTTATCCCCTCATCCGCAAAAGCAATTACTTTCCGAGTCGAAGTATTATCCTTTTCACCAGTTTGCAGAGGCTTTGCATCAAAAGGTAATTGCGATAATTCTTGAAGTAACACATCAGCATCACTTTGAGTGTAAAACTCAGGAGTGTATTCAATGTTAAAAGTATTTTCGATCAATTCAAGCAAAGACATTTTTCTAAAACACGGTGAAAAAAAATCAATTAAAGCATAAAACTAGAAATACACGTCTAAAGTGAAGGTACTAACAGCATAATGTGAGCCTCGCATTCAGCCGCTTTATCTAACATAGATGAAATAATGTCTTCCCACTGGTTTAAAAAAAAAAAAAAAAAAAAAAAAAAAAAAAAAAAAAATCACGTGATCATCAAAGAGGTCGTTTCAAGGTTATGCCGTTTCAAGGTCAAAGCTTCATGATTAAGGTTAACAGAACTGGTTTGACAAGGTATTTTTATATGAAAAAAATTGTTTTCACTCTATCTGTGGTGGTGGTAGGATGCATTTTTTCAATGGCTTATACTGAACCTAATTTAAAATAGTTCATGTTATGAAAATACACTTATGATGTATTTTATCGATCATTCAAGTAATGAAGTAAGTGTATTTCTGTTTAAATATTTTGTAGTATACGCAAGTATATTATCTATTATTTGATAGTTATGTTAGACTTTTTTTCAGTGTATTTGTAAATATTTGAATATGATGTCTTGATAATGTTTATTTTCTAAAATGCATTTCGCTTAATCGTAGAGATTTTTACAAGTATGGTATTGACTATTTGTGTTAGTTATTCCTTTTAGTATTTTGTTTATTAAAACTTGCAAAATTTTTTTGTTACTTTTAATGTTTTGTACTTTGTTGATACATGATTTAGAAAAAAAAAAAGTTAATCATTATTTAGTGAAAGCATGTTTGCTGAACATTTGTGGTTCAATCTTTGTTCAAATACCTTATTAAACGTAAAAATATACAGCAACAAGATGCGATGACACTATTTCCATCAAAATGATATATTTTCTGAGTTAAATTTATAATACTTAACGTTTATGAGAGATCTTATAACATAAAATGAAACACATGTGTAGTCTGTATCTGTATAAAATGCTACTTTTGTACCTAAAATATAAGCATCCCTATTATTGAATTGGTATATTATTACTTTATAACTATAATATCTTGATAGTTAGATCTAAAACTGCAATTTTATTTACTTGCTTGTGGCTTGTGGCCAGTGCCTGCCCATTAGAAAAAAAAAAATTACTTGCTTGTAACTTATTTTATCGTAAAGTTCTAAAAAAAGCTTTCGTAAAGTTCTAAAGTCATATAAGGAAATTACCATGTAACCACGATTTCCTGATCGGTTAGTATAAACCTAAACTTTATTTTCAATACTGTAGGATTTTTTAAATAATCTATCAATACTTGCTTAAAAGGTTTAAAGATATAACCAATGTCATTTTATCACGAAAAAATTCGCAAAGTCTCATCCTAACATTAAACATAATTATTTCTATTATTCTGTAAAAGGATTACATGATAATGTGGTACCGGTTGTAGGGTGGGACATGATATTTTTACACGTATAAGAATAATATAGCTATATCTTTACAGTATAGCTGTTAAGTCAACGGGTGTACTGTGAAGTTAACTTTTAGGGGCAAATCCATACAGTAGATTTCGCTTTCGCTAAAATAGTTTCTAAGTTTCATTATGAAACAGAATTTTACCATAATGATTTTTTTTTTAATTTGTCCTAGTTCATAACTGTGCAAAATTTTCTGTGTCTGAAAAATTCACATTTAGAGTTCCAAAAACACAAATCCAATATTTTTCTACGTCTGAAAAATTAACATATGCCATGTTATGTCTAAAAAAAAAAAAAAAAAAAAAAAAAAAAAACACAAAGTATCGTTATCCTAACATTAAACACAATTCTTTCTACTATTCTGTAAAAGTTTGCATAAAACATATACTATTCAACTCCCAACTTTAATTTTTATCTTCAATAATGAAATCATTAGCTTGTAATTTCTTTTACATATTAATAGTTCGTATTATAGCAAATTTTTCTATGTCTTAAAAATTAACATAAAAAAAAAAAAAAAACATAAATCCAAAATTGTCTATGTCTGAAAAATTCGCAATCAAAAGTCTAAAAACACAAATCCAATATTTTCTATACCCGAAAAATTAACATATACCATTTTTACGCCTAAAAAAAAACCCACAAATTATCGTTATCCTAACATTAAACACAATTCTTTCTACTATTCTGTAAAAGTTTGCATAAAACATATACCATTCAACTAGTTAAAACCTAACTTTAATTTTTATCTTCAATAATGAAATCATTAGCTTGTATAATTTCTTTTACATATTCTTAGTTCGTATCTCAGCATAATTTTCTATGTCTGAAAAATTCACAATCAAACTTCTAAAAAAACACAAATTAAAATTTTTTTCTAAGAGTCATCCTTACAATTACTTCCTATTTCATAATCACATCTCTTTTATACTTTGCAAAACGGTCTCTACATAAATAATTGTAGTCGGTAATTATTAGAAAAAAAAAATTAAACTTTTTTCCGAGTCCCCTCTATTAGGAATGATGCAAGAAAAAGAAATCTGTACCCTTCTGTCTTATCTACCAACTGCCACTCAACTCCGTCTCCCCTGCTCCAACCGAATTCTCCTCCATCAGCTGTCATTCAACTCCACCCCCCTCTTAGCACATCGTGGATTATGTAACCTCTGCTCCACTGGAATGCAATCCGCAATCCGCCGGGATTGGGGTGGCGTGCGGCTCTCATTCTTACCCTACTTATAAAAGTAAGTGCTATCTTATAAAAGATGACTACTAACTTTTTATGACTGTTCAGGGATAAAAAATTTCCTACTAATTCAACATTTTTTGGCTGTATCAGTTCATTCAAGCATTATTCTGAATACAAAATGAGTTTTTAAAATTTGTCTCAATTTAACAAAGGAATGAAGCTGGTGAAAGGAAAAGTAATTCTGCTTCCCATGTGAACTACAAGTTTTCACACAACACATTCAGTTCCTGCTTAACAAGTAATAATAATAATAAAAAATTAAGTCAATTTCTACTTAGGTCAACAAAGAAAAATTTTGCTTTAGCTACTTTTTATTATATTTAATTAATTAATTAATGCAGGGCCGTTTTTGAAGCAAGGGTCGATACCGTTAATCCAGTTTGTTAGTTCAGTTTATTGTTTTCATTCATTTTTAATCCCCTGTAACAGGATCTAAAATTAATTCATCACATTCAATTAATGAATTAATATTTGAAAAAACTGTGTTAACATCCAGTGTCATCCACTACAAGTTAAAAATATGTATTTGAACTTGAGTGCATGAATGTATTTTATTAGTGACTGAAAATTTGAACTAGATCAATATACAGGGAGAGTGTGAACTAATAGTAGGAATTGAAAAAAAGGGGAGAGAAATTGAGCAACCGTGCAGGGTTACTAAAAAAAAAAATCTTTTCAATTCATGGGTACCAAATAGTTGTCTTCCTCGTGTTGTGGCATTTTCTTCAAAATGTCCCAGTTTTCCGTGAAAACTAATTTTCTCAGTTTCTACAATTCAATTTAATTTTTTGAAAATAAATTTTTATTCTTTAGTAGGAAACTTGAAAAGAAAGCTAATTCCACCATTTACACTCATGTCCATAAATTAAGGATAATTCAGAATCACACAGAAATTGAATCCAATAGAGCATGTGTGGGATATGCTTGGCCGACGAATTGCAGCCCGTCAACCCCCTCCCACCTGTCTACCGGAACTTCAGAGTGCATTGCTTGATGAGTGGTGTAATATTCCCCAAGATCAGATTGATCATTTGATACTCAGCATGCCTAGGCGTTGTCAGGCCTGTATTGCATCGTCCGGGAGACATACTCCGTATTAACCATCCTACTAACCATGTTATACTGTTTTTTGTAAATAGGTTCTTTTTTGAAATTTGGTCAAGGGAGTAAAACTTGCAATTTTTATTAATTATGTCAAACATATAGCATCTTTTTTGCTCTTTACTTTTTGTTTAATAAATAGACTTTACAAATAAGTCAAATTTGTTTTGCTTCTTTCTCTTTCTTTGCCTGAACTTCATTATCCTTAATTTATGGACATGAGTGTAATTGATGAACTATCCAGGCGATCTAAAACAATTCTTTTCCCGTGAAAGAAACACTACCCAATCTTCCCTTCAGTTATAATAAAACGCTGATTACATCTGAAATTTTCTTCACCATTCATTTGTAAATTGTTGGTCATGACTGTAATACAGAAAAGTAATCGTCATTCCCTTTCCATCATTAACATTAGTTGGTCTTACGGTCTAATCAAAGCTAAGAACCAAAACATTTCAGCAAAATGGGTTTCAAAATGTTTTGGGATGCTGAAATGTAGGTTTTAATCCATTACAGAAAATATCATAACAACAGAAGTTTTTCCGTCAAAGAAGACGGTCCGTCAAAAGGGACTGTACATGCATTTATATGAACACACATACATGCATTCAACGTGATGTCTCACAAATACGCTTAAAAGTAAATTTAAAGATAGTCAAAATCAGGGTACCGAAATTTTTCGCGATCACATTACTTCTTTCCACATTCGAACAAGGAAGTAATAAACTGTATAGAATCATAACAAATACAAAGCAGAATAGAATAAATTTGAAACAAAAATTCAGTTTTATTTTCATATACATTTCCTTGGTCCACAAAGTCAGTTATCTATCTATATAAATAAAATTAGACTTTTGTCTGTACATTTCTTGGAATTCAAAAATTTTGCGATTTCTATCCGTTTCAAGCACCCGGGAATCCGATGCGACCCTCAAAAAAAAAGTTTGTCTGTCTGTCGTTCTGTAATTCTGTCCGTGACGCTTTTTTTTTTTAGCCTCACGTAAAAACGACTGAAGCAAATGATACGAAATTGGGTTTCATGATAGGTGATCACTCAAGTTAAAACACAGGCGTTGAATTTTTAAAAAATCTTGATTAGATTTTCAGATTTTGCGAAAATCGTTTCAAACTCCGTAAATATGTTTCGAGCATCACGTAAAAACGACTGAAGCGATTGAAATGAATTTAGGTGTCATGATAGGAGGTCACTCAACTTAAAACATAGGCGTCAAATTTTAAAAAAATCTGGATTAGATTTTCAGATTTTGCGAAAATCGTTTCAAACTGCGTAAATTCGTGTTCGAGCATCACGTAAAAACGACTGAAGCGATTGAAATGAAATTTGGTATCATGATTGGTGGTCACTCAACTTAAAACATAGGCGTCGAATTTTTAAAAAATCTTTATTAGATTTTGAGATTTTGTGAAAATCCTTTCAAACTGCATAAAATGTGTTCGAGCATCACGTAAAAATGACTGAAGTGACTGAAATGAAATTTGGTATCATGATAGGTGGTCATTCAACTTAAAACATTGTCGTCGAATTTTTAAAAAATCTTGATTAGAGTTTGAGATTTTGCGAAAATTGTTTCAAACAGCGTAAATTTCTGTTCACACATCACGTAATAGCTGCAAATCTGAAAATATGGTATTTGGTGAAATGATAGGTGGTCACCTTAAACTATAAGCATCAAAAAAAAAAAAAAAAAAAAAAAAAAATCGATCAGATTTTGGGATTTTGCGAAAATCGTTTCAAACTGAGTGAATTTTTGTTCACACATTACGTAATAACGACTAAAGCGAATGATATGAAATTTGGTCACATGATAAGTTGTTGCTCAACATAAAGTATAGGTGTCCAATTTTTTAAACATTTTTATTAGATTTTGAGATTTTGTGAAAATTCTCCCAAACTGCGGTTATATTTCTTCAAGCATCGCAAAATAACGACTAATACGAAATTTGATGATATGATACGTAGTTGCTAATCTTAATTTATAGGTGTTGAATTTTTAAAATATTTTGATTACATTTTGAGATTTTGTGAAAATCGTTTTAAAATGCTGAAATTTTTGTGCCAGCATCACGAAATAAAGACTGCAGAGAATGAAACGAAATTGGGTGACATGATAGGTTGTCACTCAACTTAAATTCTAGGCTTCCAATTTTTCAAAAATGTTGATTAGATTTTGAGATTTTGCGAAAATTATTTCAATATGCGTAAATATTCGTTCGCGCATCACATAATTACGAATAAAGCGAATGAAATGATATTACTTAGTTACTCTCTAACCTGTAATATTTTAACAATACATAAAAATTGTAACTTCGCTTTCTTTACTTTGGCAACATACATCCATTCTGTGTACTCCTACAATGCTGACGAACTTGCTTTGTAGAAATTTGCTTTCAGTACTAACCCGTCAAAGACGGGTACTTCAGCTAGTATTTCATAAAATTGAAATGAATAGAGTCTTTCAAAGGTCACTGGTACTTGTACTTGCTGTGATTGTGTAATGAAATCCAATTTTGAGTGTTTTGAATACAAGTGCTTTACATTATTTCAACACTTTATCTTTTACCAACAGAATTTTATGCAATATAATTGCGTACAATACATAAGCGTGTTTCAAAATTAAGGCGAGACTCTCCCTCCGTTAAAGATTTTTTTTTAAAATACAGGTCGATTCAAAAATAATGTGACCAATTTCAGAGCATCATAAATTTTTATTGAATCAAGTTATTTACAGGAAATTTTCACTGTGGTTTCCACTGGCATGGTACACTTTACGAAACCGTTTAGGTAAAGCCAAAAAAAAAGCTTTTATGACGAGTTTTGGAGGTATTTTTAAATTTTCGAACTTCCTCTTTGGTTGCTTTTTGAAGCCCTTGAAGTGTTCTTACTTTACGTCTGTTAATTGTTTTTTTTAAGTATCCCCATAAAAAATAATCGCAAGGAGCAGAGTCAGCAGATGATGGTATCCATTTCTCAGAAGGAAGAAAATTAATTTTTTAAGCGTTTCAGCCGTTTTATAGTTGATTTTGCAGTATGATTTATTGCAGAATCTGCAATCTGCGTGAAAACAAAGTTTCCTTGAAGGTAAAGACGTTTACTGACTTTGATCATGTGCTTCAAAACTTTATTCTGATAGTACTCAGCATCAATTTTAACCTTTGGTTATACAAAAAATGTTTTTAAGCCTTGAGAGGACATTCCCATAACACACGATGGCCAACTTGCATTTTGCAGTACAGTTGCGCCTTTCCAACGCTATTCGCGTGAAATATATTGCATCTTCGTTTTGCCAGTTGTGAATGACAGATGAAACAATGCTTTATCCGAAGTTATCCATGTTTTGTTCTACGGTCTTTGCAGACATTTGATGACAGACCGGTTTATTCACTTTTTTATAGACAATTTTCTTTATCTGACCTGACGACAAATAGTCGATTGCGATACCTGTAGTTTCTTTGCTAAAGTTTTTTGAGACAGAGGGTTTTCTAAAGCGATAAGTCTTTTCAAGTTCGTTTTTTCTTTTTCACCAAGGGCTTCCTTCTTGAAAAAGGTATTGTCCTCATTTTTTCCCTGGAGATTTTAATTGCCAGCCAAATTTTATTTTTTCTCTAATCCATTAGAAAAATGCCTTTCCTGTTTTTAAGTGCTTTGTTTATAACAGAATTAGAGCAAACGTTCTTCGAAAGCTTTAAAATTTCGTTTCGTGTTGGAGGATCTAATTTCAGAGTCATAATTTACTCCCACTAGTTCGATTGGCAATTTAAACGTTTCATTTTTAAAATAAAACTGGTGGTAAAGCGATTAAAATTTACCTTAAATAGTTATATGCTTTTAAAATTGGTCACACTAGTTTTGAATCAACCTGTAAAAACAGAATGAAGCTGCCTAACTTTCTGGAGAATAAAATGTCCTGTAACTGCAATGTGGTAATTATAAATGTTTAATTGCACTATAATTTCCCCTACCCCATCTTTCTTCTCAAAACAGGGAGAATACCACAACTGAGTATGTATGATTGCTATGCAGAATGGGGTCCCTGGTCCAAGTGTGACACTTGCGGAAAAATTGGACAAAGAAGGCGTGTGGGAGAGTGCAGACTCCAGAAATTTGCTAAAGCAGAAATAGAGGTAGGTGTTTAGGGGATAATTTCCTTCAAACATATGCTTCAAAAGTCAATCAAAATTATCTTTCAAAAGAATTGATTAATAGATTGACATTTCAATGCAATCTCCTTACAAATGCTTAGGAGTACAGTCATGGGCGACCATAGGAGTTTTTCTAGGGGGGGGCAAATTTCACACTTTTAACAAATTTAGTTCTGGTTTTGCAATTTTGTTCACATTAGACATTAACCTAAAGCTCTAGGGGAGGGGGCAAGTGCCCCTACCTTGCCCCCTTTATAGGCGCCCATGAGTACAGTTGAACTTGCTGAATAATTCAGGGTTGATAAAATACCCCAGACAAACCATATGGGATTTTTTAATTTAATTTTTTTTTAAATTCAAAAGCCATACTATACTATATTACTTCATACTTTAGAATAAAATAATAAATTTGTGTTATAAATTTAAACTTTTAATATAAATTTATTATTATTATTATTTTAAATTTCCAATACAGCAGGTGATACAAACATTATCCTATAACACCATACAAAGATCAAAAACGCAGGGGAACGAAAAACAGAGGCAAGAACTCAAGAAATTAAACTGTACAACAGTTTTCTGGCTTCCCAATATTGGGAACAGGTGCAGGTCCTCGTCCTTGTAAGGACTGAGCAGTAAGGTGGAGCGAAAAGCACTTTTTCTCGAAATTCACATTGCCTGAGTCATTAAATGGTGCTAAACCGATAAGAACAAATTGTCTCCAAATTTCAGCTCAAAATATTGTCATCTTTAGGTTCCAAAACTCAAGCGAATATATTTCTAGCTTATTTTTATTAAAATAATAATGTTTAATTAATTAATTGAATAATTAGTTATGTTTTCATTATTAAATTGCTTTATTAATACATTATTATCACATGTTAGTGCGGGAAATCGTAAATTTAGAAGCAAACGTCGACTTAGGATCTTATTCAGAAATGGAATAAACCTCAAAAAATGATGACATTTTTGTTAGTCAGGAAGCAAAATGTCGGAAAACGACTGAGGATGAGATTCCCTAAAACTCCAAGACAGACCAAATGCCCGAGCTAGGCGTTGTTCTTGATAGAGCAGGTGTATCGGAGTATTAATTATTCAATTAATTAACTAAACGCAATTATTTCAATAGAAATTCATAAAATACTAAAAATGACACTGGGATTTATTCGCTTGAGGTGTGGAACCTGAAGATGGCAATATTTTGAGCTGAAATTTGGAGACAATTTGTTCTTATCAGTTTCGCACCATTTCAGGCGCGTAGCCAGGAAAATTTTTCGTGGGGGGGGGGGGATATGAACTTATATGTGTATAAATAGATGGAATTTCATCACTAATCCAAACATTTCGGGGGGGGGGACCCCCTGGCTACGCCCTAGCCATAATGTACTATGCGGTATAAACTTGTATAAGAGTGTTATTTCACAAAGTGTTTGTATCTTCGTTCCAATATTAAGAAAAAGCTCCAATTATTTATTGGAAATTGAAAAACCAATTTTAAAGTGATGAAAAATTTATTAAAAAAATGTGTGTAAAAAAAATTAATGTTTATCGAACGTTTAAAAATAAAATTGATGAAAGAAGTTCAAAGAGAACTTGAGATTTTTGAAACAAATTGGCAGAGATGAAACAGAAATGGAAACCTTTAATTTTCATTTTTGTTAAAGATTTACAGAGTGCAATAATTCATTTATTCTTTATATATTTCTTTAGGGTTGAATAATTATCCAATAAAACTGATGAAAGAAGTTCAAAGATAACTTGATACTTTTGAAAAAATTGGCAAAGATGAAACAAAAAGGAAAAACTTTAATCTTTATTTTGGTTAAAGATTTACAGAGTGCAATAATTCATTTATTCTTTACTTATTTCTTTATTTCTATAGGGTTGAATAATTAACCATTCTTCAGTCCGAGTCCATTTTAACGTATTCATACCCTAAAAAGAAAAATAAATTAATAAGTACACATACATAAGTTTTTTACTCAATTTAAAAGGAAGCATAACTATAATGACATGAAATTATTTAGTGTTTAATGAAAACCATCATGATTTTATTTCAGAAATATGAAATATTTATTGTACGAAATGAAGTTATATCAGTTTTTCTTACCGAGCATTTTAGCGTAAATTATACGTTAGTAAAAGGAAAAAAACCAAGATATTTGAGGATCTTTGCAGTGTAGTTTTCTAGTCAAATTTCAATATTATCATAATGAGCCTTAAATTTTCAATGATAGCTGAAAATTAATTTTAATAGTTTAAATTTTGTTTCAAATCTCCAGATGAACTTACATTCCCAATCTTCCTATTTGTTACAAGTACTAGAGTGTGTACTAAATTTTTCTTTTCATATAGTTCTTTATGAAAAAAAATTATTAATATTCTTATTCAATTAGGTTTTTTAGAGCACGATTCATTATCAATAATCTTCACAAATTTCGTATTTAAATGAAATTATTCATGGCTAGAACAGCTATAGAGGTCTCAAAATGAAACGTTTTTATCCAATACAGATAGCGCCAAACATGTTTTTCCCTTACTTTAATGCTTACATGCTTAAAAAGAATTATATTCAAGTTACATCTCAATCATTTTTAATTAATAAAGCTGATTTATATATCTGGTTTTTAGACTTTTTAGACATTTTCGGATTCATGGGGATTGTCTAGCCCTGCTAGATGATTACGAGATTATTGACAACAGCAAAAAAATTTATATATCTGAAGATAACTGTATAAAATGACTAAAGGGAAACGGAATTTACTATACAATTTCGGTTATCTAAAATACGTCTCACTTTTACGAAGAGAACTAAATGTGAATAAAATCAGAGAAATAATAAGATATGATAAAATTTAACGAATAGTTTATTTAATTAATCTTTTTTAACACAGAGCGTTCTGCCAGAATTTATAAGTAAAAGAAGATGCAAATAAACAGGAAGTGATAGAGAGCAAAACAATTACATAAAAAGAGACGCTTTTTTGAAGTGAAATTTAAAAATTAGAAATTAAACAACCGCTACTTAATAATTAATTATTGCCCTTGCAGAAGCTCATCATGACAGCTGATGTCCTTTCATTAACAGAGATCCATATCTGAAAAATTCATTTTGATAAGAAAAAAATAAAACATTAACACCCTCTTTCACATTATTAAAATATATAATTAAACTAGCTCATTCATATTCTCAGAATATGAGGATATATTTTGTTTTGCTCCTCATTACTGATTGGACTACTTTCTACTTACAATAAATGAGAATTCATGGTAATGATATAAGTTTCATGAATTAATTAGTAATTTTTAGCTCATATATTTTCCCTTCTCTCTCCACTTAATAAGCATGTATTTTATTTTCTATTCTAGAAATACAAAAACAAACGTAAAATTCTAAATTAACTAGACAGATAGCTGTGCATATATGCAAATAGAACTCAATAAATATGAATAATCCATACTGGTTTCTGAACTACTCTTAGCTGTGCATAAGCTCAGTATCAAAGTCGTGAAATATAGTGACCTCTCACTCATATGACTCTATTGGTTATACGTCAAATTCCATTGGACCAGTCCACGCTTATGGGAAACAATGCTAAACTTATCTCAGTTATTTTACTCTTCTCTGTCACTTATACGACGTTTTAAACGGTTCAGGCGATTTTCCATTTCTAATCTAAGAATTCATTTTACAATCTCTCAAGTACAAATCATGCACGTTTTATTACCTTTATCCTTGCACTACTGTAAAAGTGTATAATCAATGACGAATAACATTTCTTTTCTAAATTTGTGTTATTGACGGTGAAATCTATGGAGGGGGGTTAGCTGTGTGTCTTTATAAATGATTATTCCTAAAATAACTTAGAAGACAAACTAATATCACTTAATTCTTTAAAAAGAAATATCTCATCAACAAATCATTTAATTGGACACCGTGATAAGTAAACTGCAACTTTGCATTTTGTGAATTTTTTTCGTTTATTTTATGTTTCATTTTTAATATATTTTATAAATTTTCTTAAAATATATTCTTAGCATTTGAAACATACAGTTTCTTGATATGGGTGAAATAATGGATGCATATAAAATTTTGAACATGTATAATAAGACGGTCTCTCACTTATACGACTCTGTCATGTTTTAAAACTTTTTCCATGTCATAAGGCTTGTTATTATGGTCCCCTGAAAGTCGTATAAGCGAGAGGTCACTGTATAATTATTTGTTGTACTAGATAATAAAATAAATGTTAATATTTTAAAAATTACTTCGTATTTGAATGTTTTGGAGGATTTAAAATTTTTATATGTGTACTAAAGTAAAATAATAATGCACGCAGAATGGGAAGCAGAGAAATACTTAATAAAGTTTGCACTTAGTAACATTTTTCAGAAAATACTTACATTGCGCCTTGTTGTATTTGAACATTGAGATATCAGCAAGAACTATTTTCCCCTTGGATTGCCCCAAAACTAAAGAGAAGAAAAAAAAAGGAACAAGGTTTTAAGAATACACTAATGTTTCAACAAATATTTTATCATAACCTAATAAAACACGGTTTAAATCATGTGCAAAATTAAAAATGCCTGAATTCACCTTGAGGATGCAGTATGAAAAATTATAATTTTCAAAGAAAAATGTGTTAAAGACCAATTTAAATCACTGATAAGTTTCACCAAAGAAATAAATAATTAATAATATGTGAAAATAAATATTTATATGATAGTACGTCTGTATTCAGACGTACTATCAGAGCGTTAAATCCGAAAATTATTTCAGAGCGTTAAATCCGAAAAGGAGCACTATTAATTCATTAACATGTTTTGTCTGTTATTTTCAGCAAATGAAGGAATATAAGAGAAAAATATTGTTTCAAAATGTTACTGACAAAACTGACTTTGTTAATGACTGCATTTTTATAATCAATTTTATACACATTTATTAAGTACCTAAATACAGAGTTTAGACTTTATTCTATTGTAAGTAAAGATGTGCTGATGAATTATCTATCCCGAAAAAATATCCATCATGCAATTACTAAAACATTATTTCACAGACGAAAACTATATCATTCTTGTCGAAATATTTCTTTCATCAAACTAGTGGCGATATTGAACGGTAAACTTTACTGACATTGTTTCAGTTAATTGTTTTGGCTGAGCTTGTTATCTGTGGGGAGGGGACAATTATTTAAAGGATAAATATGCTGTCCCAGAAAGGTAGTAACAGGATTTAACTCTTTATTTGTTAGACATAAGTCGGGAATGTAAATTAAAATCATGTTCATAGTAAGGCCTAAAATAAGACTCCGTTAAAAGAAATATCTCTGTCGTTAATTTAAAAAAAATTACACTTTTTAAATTTGTATACGATCCCGTCCCTGTTAGTAAAATGTGCCTCATACACTAATGATATTACAAAATTTCAGCCTTTCTTTATAAAAAGTCCAAGATATATCTATAAACAAAGATGATCGCGGCTTATACATGAATTTGATTATAAGGATTTATTACTAGATTGCAAAAATTTACTTTCTCTCGTAATTTCTGTGCGACCCCAAAATCGCGACCTTCCGACGTGATATTTTTTCCCCTCGAGAGCCATTGAAAAGTGGTTGAAGTCAGCATATGTTTCTTTTTATATCTCTGGCAATTTTTATGATATAATTTTCAAATTTTTTTCATGACCTTCTTAGTGTATGAGCGCATTTGACTAATTGTTAATTTTTTCCTACAGGGATCATGTACAAATTTAAAAAGAGTAACTTTAAAAAAATTAAAGAGATGATCTTTTTTCTTAACGCACTTCTTTTTCTTACCTTATTTTGAGTATTTTTTTCAATTTACATTGCCCACTTACCTTTGATAGATAAAAAATTAAAGCTTGTTACCACCTTTTTGGGACTCCCTGTATAAACAACTCACTTGGTATTATTTATGTTTTTACTTTATTTAGCGCGGCAGAAAAATTTAGAAATCTAAATTAAAGTAATACGTAAAAACAAAAAACCAATAATTGCCAAACATCTATGAGGTCGTAAATATAGTTTAAACGTAAAACTGGATATAACTCAAATTAAATTCAAAATGATAATGTTCTTCTTTTAAATAACGTAAGAACGTATTATAATCAAAATTGATTATTTTGTAATCGCATTTCAAGAAGTGACAAATTACTTTCTTTTCTCTGGTTATCCTTAAAATAATCTCAAGTCTCCCTAAAAATTATTAGCCTTTTAATGTTTGATATCCATTCATTTCGTATTTATTGTCCGAATAGAATTAGGGATGGATGCGAGACCACTTTTTTCGAGACGAGGCAGCAATTTACAGCTTTTTTTGCTAGACGAGACGAGCATTTTTAACATTACGGTATAGGGATTTTGCGAGAAGGCTTGAAAACACTTTTTAATTATTTACAAATAATTTGCAGTGTGGTTGAAACAAAGAATAGAATTCAACACATTATAGCTCTATTCAAAGAGCTATAATTTGTTTAATCTGATCATAAATAAACTGAAAGTACGAGGAATTTTAAATGAAATAACGAGTTTTAAAAGTTTATATTATCGAGAATCGTTGGTTTTCACAGAAGATATTTTGTACGTACATAGAGAAAGAGAGACAGAGATTTTTATCTGGATCCATGGCTGTTTTAGCTAAGTACTACATTATGAATAATTCAATTTACGATTTTACAGCATTATATTTGGGAAAACACAAACATCCATAATCTAATGGGATTCGAACTCTAGACCAAGCCACTCAAAATGTATTTATGTGAATCTATGCTTTTTTAAAATAAATATTAGTCATTATGGTGGTGTTTGGATACATAATTTTTTTGCGACTGAATTTACATATTTATTTCACGTAGCTTAAAAGATATGTCTGATAATAATAGAATATTACAAATAATTCGCCTCGGAAAAGAAATAAAATAAATTAAGTCCCTCTAATTCTTTATGAAACTGCAATTTTGCTTACATGTTCTCCAAATTCTTGTACAACATTCGCCTAGAATAATGTTTCCAGTTATTGCTTGTACAAGTGTTTATTTTTCTAATATTTTTGTTTAAGAAACTAGTTTTCTAAAAATCGTTGAACTGAATATAAATTTTTTGGTACCATGCTGCATTTCAAAAAATATTACAGTTCATGAAACGGTGAAGTATTATTTTCTGAAAATATAATGAATAAAAATCTCAGTTTTATTTTTATTTCTAAATCGGACTTGTGTGTGGGATCCTAATTGATGAACGCTTGGTTTTCTGAACAAAATAAAATTTTACAGAATGATAATCCGCCAAAACACATTATCATATTCATAAATATCAAATGCCAGAGTTTTGCATTTTTTAAAAATTTCTGATTTTTAAATTTTTTTTATCTTACATGGAAATTATTTCCGGCACATTAACATTGTAAAAGATGCTTAAATTACATTAAAACATGATTTTAGAACATCTTACCAATTAGATAAAAGAAATTGCTTATTGAAACAAGTTCAATCTTTCAAGATTAAAAAATTTGAAGTTTATATTTAAACCAAAAACCATGAAATTATACTGGACAAGGCTTTTCGATTGAGACCGTATACATATGAATGTTTGGAATCGCTTAATTTTTTTTCTGGTTTGATCTATAATATTCCATTATGTAAAATACGAGAAATACTTTTAACTCCAACTTACCGGTTCTGGATCTGGCATGCTCAAGCATACTTCCATCATTGTAGCCACAACCATAACGGCAGCTATCAAGACGTTTTGGAGAAACATTATTTTATCTTGCTTACGCTGGAACTGAAATATATCTGGAGATCTCAAACTTGACAATTTATAGGAAAATTTCAAAATGCATAGATCACAAAAAATGTGAGTGTTCATCGTAGTTAAGGATGTTCCTTTTTTCTTTTTCTCTGATATCTTAGAGCTTAGCGTGGTTGTCCAATTCTAAGTTATTTATTGTTCTTTTATTGATAGTAAATTTTGTTTACGTCATCGAAATTAGTTTGTTTTGCAAAGTAAAAACAGTTACCATATCTGTGACTAGAATGATTAGTCGCTTTATTTTTATTGATGAAGATGTTTAGAAATGAGGTAAATGACCATTTAGAAGTTCAGATTTCCCTTCATAAATGTTGAATAATTAAGACAATTTTTTTCGGGTAAAGTTTCTTGTAATTCAAGTTTACTTTCAAGAATACATTTTCTTCGACTAAAATTAGACCAAAATTTTACATATTGAGCAATAATATAAAACTAAATATTAAGTTCCTATTTTTTAAATTTATTTACAATTTCAATAAAATACGTCTCATTTTTACGGAGAGAACTAAATGTAAATCAAACCAGAGAAATAATTAGATATGATAAAATTTAACGAATAGTTTATTTAATTAATCTTTTTTAACACAGAGCGTTCTGCCAGAATTTATAAGTAAAAGCGGATGCAAATAAGCAGGAAGTGATAGAGAGCAAACAATTACATAAAAAGAGACTCTTTTTTGAAGTGAAATTTAAAAATTAGAAATTAAACAACCGCTACTTAATAATTAATTATTGCTCTTGCAGAAGCTCATCATGACAGCTGATGTCCTTTCATTAACAGAGATCCATATCTGAAAAATTCATTTTGATAAGAAAAAAATAAAACATTAACACCCTTTTTCACATTATTATAATATATAATTAAATTAGCTCATTCATATTCTCAGAATATAAGGATATATTTTGTTTTGCTCCTCATTACTGATTGGACTACTTTCTACTTACAAAAAATGATAATTTATGGTAATAATATAAGAGTTTCATGGGTTAATTAGTGTTTTTTTAGCTCATCTTTTTTCCGTTCTCTTTCCACTTAATAAGCATGTATTTTCTTATCTATTTTAGAAATATAAAAATAAACGTAAGTTTCTAAATTAACTAGACAGATAGCTGTGTATATATGAAAATAGAACTCACAATAAATGTCACAAATCAATACTGGTTTCTGAACTCCGTGAGCAATGCATAAGCTCCATATCAAAATCGTGAAATATAGTGACCTCTCACTCACACGACTCTCTGGGTTATATGTCGAATTTTCTTTGGACCCGTCCACGCTTTATGGGAAACAGTGGTAAACTTATCTCAGTTATTTTACTCATTTCAGTCACTTATACGACGTTTTAAACGGTTCAGGCGATTTTCCATTTCTAATCTAAGAATTCATTTTACAATCTCTCAAGTACAAATCATGCACGTTTTATTACCTTTATCCTTGCACTACTGTAAAAGTGTAATCAATGACGAATAAAATTTCTTATCTAAATTTCGGTGTTATTGACGGTGAAATCTATGGCGGGAGGTTAGCTGTATGTCAATATATATGATTATTCCTAAAATAACTTAGAAGACAAACTAATATCACTTAATTCTTTAAAAAGAAATATCTCATCAACAAATCATTAAACTGGACACCGTGATAAATAAACTGCAACTTTGCATTTTGTGAAATTTTTTGTTTATTTTATGTTTCATTTTTAATATATTTTATAAATTTTCTTAAAATATATTCTTAGCATTTGACACTTACAGTTTCTTGATATGGGTGAAATAATGGATGCATATAAAATTTTAAACTTTTATATTAACCCGCTGTTCTGGGGTTTAAAATAGTTTAAATTTCGTGTTGTACGCGTAAAATAGTTAAATTTTGCATTTTGTTGCATCAAAATCGGTCAACTAGAACGCGAGATATGGAGTTTTAGGTTTCTCCATTGGTTTTTATTGCATTTTCTAGACATATCGAAATATTTGTCCTAGGCCTTCGCTAACCTCGCTTTTCTTTTGGAACCAACTTTGGCGATATTTCGCCAATGAGGCGCCAATCTTGGCAACATTTTCGAGTTTCGGCGCGATTTTCCCAATGGGGTCTGTAAATTTGGTTTTTCTTCATTAAAATCACATAAGAGCCTAATGATTCAGTTACCATGACGTAATCATATTTCGCGCGTTAAGTGAAACCTTCAGGAAATTTCTAATAGCTTCTTCGTCATCTATAAAAGCAGAGCTGGTTGCCCAGTTCAGTTTGTCGTGTTTCGGCTTGATCAGAAAGCAGATGCCACTGAAAGCTTAAGAATTTGTTGACGCTATAGAAGAGGTACTTTCGTTTGATTTTTGAAGCCTTATTTTAAAATGATGTGTGTAAATTCTTTGCAAAGTCTTGAGGGACTGTTTACGAAATCTCTCGTGTATTTCCACTGAATTTTTGCCTCTCGATGTGTATTATTTTGTGTGAGAAATACAGTATTTGTGAAAGCTTCTGTATTAAGCGAATTGTTATAGCACGTTATACTGGCTGATTGTGCTTGTGAATTTTGTATAGCTGATTGTTCGACAAAGTTCTAGAAGTACTAATGTTAGTATTCCATCTTAACAAGTAGATTCTTTACTGGAATTTTCTACACCTACCGGACTTTAGGACAATGAACCCAGGAAACAAGCAAAGTATTCTGCAACAATATGAAAACTGAATCTCTTTGTGGTACCTGGAAATAATTAAGTTAATCGTCCGACTATCTGACGATTTTTGTATCGTCCTCTAGGATTAACACGTATTTTCAAGATTTTTTTTTTTTTTTTTTTTTTAAATTTGACTGGTTGGTAACCAAGCGGTATCACCCTTATTTGGCGAGAAACCGTGATTACTAGCACCGTGATTTGGGCATTTATAGATCAATATCTCGTGTTACGATTAACCGATTTGCATGCAACAAAATGCAAAGTTTAATTATTTGAAGCATGGAATACTAATTTTAGATTAAATTGAACCCCAGAAGTGCAGATTACCCCGAAAATTCGTAACATTTTTACAGCAGAATATGGATTTTATTGTCTTGTTATATTTACAGCAGAATATCGAATTTATTATCATCGTCTTACATTTTATTCTGTAGCTAACTCTTTATTTATAAAATCGTTTCACAAATTTCAAAAATACATTTAAAACTCTCTTAATCGCCTGTTGTATAATAAATCAAGATAAGTATCACTTTTAGATCCTTTAAAATGTAACCGCGGAATGCTTCAAAAACTGGTTCAATACAAACAATAAGTTTTAAATGTTTTAAGATATTGCTCAAGCTCAAAAGAATTATGTCATACCTGAATAAACAATTATATCTTGAGGGATGGATGCGAGACGGAGATTCAAATCTCTTATGCGAGACAAGACCCATGTTTTTATCATTACCAAATAGGAATTTTGCGAGACGAGAATGCTTTACAACTGTTTTGCGAGACGAGACAGCCCTATTTTCCGACCTTTTTTCATGCAAACCTGAAATTCTGAGTTCCTGAATGAATACCTGAAATTCACACTAAGAACCAAATCGGTAGTGATTCTAACATTTGAATGTAACATGTAATAAAGCTGCCAAACAGATGCCATAATGCAGGCGCGTAGCCAGGAAAATTTTTCGGGGGGGGGGGGGAGATATACGCCTGGAAAAATGTTCGGGGGGGGGATATGAACTTTTATGTGTATAAATAGATGGAATTTCATCACTAATCCAAACATTTCGGGGGGGATATATCCCGATATCCCTCGCCCCCCCGGCTACGCCCCTGCACTATTTAATGACTCAGGCAATGTGAATTTTGAGAAAAAGTGTTTTTCGCTCCACCCTACTGAGCAGGTGAGGAGGTGTTCAGCATTTATCGCTTGGCAGCTACGTCAGAGGGGGCAGGCAGGGCTATCCACTATCTATTGGAAATCGATGTAGATGGGCATGTAGTATTATAGAAAACTAGCTGAAATACCCGTCGTTGACGGGTTAGTACGGAATGCAAATTTTCAAAAAGCAAGAACTTTCGTCAGCATTGTAGGAGTACACAGAATGGATGTAGTATGCTGCCAAAGTAAAGAAAGCGAAGTTATAATTTTTATATTTTTGTTAAAATAGTACAGGTTAGAGAGTAACTAAGTAATATCATTTCATTCGCTTTAATTGTAATTATGTGATGCGTAAACGAATATTTACGCATATTGAAATAATTTTCGCAAAATCCCAAAATCTAATCAATATTTTTGAAAAATTGGAAGCCTAGAATTTAAGTTGAGTGACAACCTATGTCACCAAATTTCGTTTCATTCCCTGCAGTCTTTATTTCGTGATGCCGGAACAAAATTTCAGCACTTTAAAACGATTTTCACAAAATCTCAAAATGTAATCAAAATATTTTTAAAATTCAACGCCTATAAATAAAGATTAGCAACTACCTATCCTATCACCAAATTTCGTATCATTGGTATTAGTCGTTATTACGTGATGCTTGAAGAAATATAAACGTATTTTGAGAGAATTTTCACAAAGCCTCAAAATCTATATAGTTTTCTTGAGCAACCATCTGTCGTGACCAAATTTCATATCATTCGCTTTAGTCGTTATTACGTAATGCGTGAACACTCAGTTTTAAACGATTTTCGCAAAATCTCGAAATCTGATCGATTTTTTAAAAATTAGATGCTTAAGGTGAGTGACCACCTATCATCTCACCAAATATAATTTTTTCGCCTTTGCAGTTATTACGTGATGTGCGAACACAGATTTACGCAGTTTGAAACGATTTTCACAAAATCTCAAAATCTAAACAAGATTTTTTAAAAATTCGACGCCTATGTTTTAAGTTAGGTGACCACCAATAGTGATACCAAATTTCATTTCAATCGCTTCAGTCGTTCATACGTAATGCTCGAACACAAATTTACGTAGTTTGAAAGGATTTTCGCAAACTCTCAAAATCCAATCAACATTTGTTAAAAATTCGACGCCTATGTTTTAAGTTAAGTGACCACCTATCATGACACCCAATTTCATACCATTCGCTTCAGTCGTTTTTACATGATGCTTGAACAAAAAAAGCGTCACGGACAGAATGACAGACAGACAAACTTTTTTTTGAGGGTCGCACCCAGTAGCGGATTTCCCAATAGGCGCATGAGGCGCGCGCCTCGGGCCTCACAAATCTAAGGGGCCTCAAAAAGAAAAAAAATATTATATATAAATTTCTCTTCAAAAGACAGGAAATTTGTTAATAGTTCTAGGATTGCTACTAGTGCAGAAAGCGATCTTGAACAATATTTTCTTTGGTGCCCTTTGTCTCTTTCCCTCTTCACAGCATTGGATCATAATCTAAATTAATACTTTAGTAGCCCCACCATGGCCAAGTGGACAAGGCACTCAGAATGGTAGCCGGACGAAGTGTGAATGTCCCGTGTTTGGGCCCCGTCGCAAGGCTCTCGATCCAACGGTCTAGAGTTTGTGTAGGTTTTCTCCAGATTTAATGTGAATACGCGTTAACTCCTTACAAAGTCCTCCGACTAAGACACCCTCATCCCAGACCCCCATTAAATTTATATAACTAAAAAGAACTTTTAGGACATCATTTGCCTTTTAAAATGTCTTGAAAGTCTTCGTTTATGGGTGGTAGTAACTTTTTACTACTGAAACAGAGCTTGAGAATGAGGCTTTTATTCGAAAAATAATTTGAAAATACGCTTTCTGCTTGTCGCTTTTGAATGTAGTAGGTTTTTTAAAAACAATTATAGCATCGCTGCTCAATTTGAGATGTGAGATTTTTGTCAGGTGTGAAGAGGATAATGTTGTTTTAATTTATTCTCTACTAGCTGAAGTACCCGTTCTTGGCACGGGAATGAATGGAATTTTTGATATTACGATTTGTGGTGATTACTGTTTATTGTAATAAAGAGATATAGCAAAATGGATATCGCATTATATTGTGTTCAATAACCATGCATACCGAATTTCAAGGCAATCGATCGTACGGTGCAGAAGGCCATGCGGCGTAGCGCAATCTAGTGGAGAGTTTTAGCAAAACGGATACGGCGAAAATATTCTTCGCATTCAGATATCGATGAATACGAAATTTCAGGACGATCGGCTGGACAGCCCTGAAGTTCATGTGTTGACGCGACATCTAACGCGACGAAACGACGCGAAACTCTTGCCCGTGTTCAAATATCTATGTATACCTATTTTCATAGCGATCGGTTGCACAGTCAAGAAGTGTTACACTGCAGCGCGATCTAGTGGTTAATTAAAGTAATGATTTGCTACAGTGCCGTCAAGTGGCGAGTTACAGCAAAATGGATAACGCCAAAATAATCTCATTGTTCAAATAGCTATGTATACTGCTTTTCATAGCGACCGTTTGAATGGTCAAGAATTTGGCCTGCTGCAGCGTCATCTAGTGGCGAGTTAAAATAATAATGCATTGCAGTGCCATCTAGTGGTGAGTAACATCAAAAGGAACACAGTTAGAATATATTCTTCGTGCTGAAATGTGTAAGTATAAGAAATTTTATGCCGATCGGTCGAACGGTATAGAAGTTGATGCGATGCAGCGCCATTTAGCGGCAAGTTACAGCAAAATGGATACTGAAAAATATTCTCCGTGTTCTAATATCCGCGTGTACCAAATTTCATCGAAATCGGTTGGACGATATTCGCATAGTAAACGGCTAAACAGAATAGAATTTGACGTTCTGCTGCGCCACCTGGTGGCAAGTTAGAGGAAAACGGATAGCATAAAAAGCTTCTCCATGATAAAAGACTTAGGTGAACCAAATTTCATGATGCAACGGTGCTGGAGTTTTTCAACCTCATGCAAACATACTAACATTCATTTTTATCTATAACCAGTGTCATTATATATCCCAGTCTCAAATAAAATCCAGTTTCAAATCTAAGCCTCGCCAAAGTGCCAACATACGCCATTTTGCATTCATTTTTTCAGGAAATCATTCGAAGCATTGACTTAGCAGTAATCAATATGGGAAATGGTTCGACCGCGAAAAAGTAAAGCAAGCCTTTATTTGAAAAGTGGAATCCCTTAATACAGCCGAATTTTTTAAAATTATCAACTATAACGTGTTTTATTCATCGTTACTCCGATGTACTAAATGAGAAGATTTCAATTTTCTGAAATTTGGCGGAATTCCCCCAACTTAAATCAATGTACTCATTTGGCGAGAATTCTGAAGTTAGATCGCTTGAAATCCCTTAATAACTGCATAATTTCTTCACGGATCATTAAAATTTAACGCTGTATTCTAATGAAACCTTTGTACTTGTTTTCAAAAATCTATTTCCTTAAGCTCTCAATAAATTGCGCCAAGCCGAAATCTGTGCAAACCGCTAGAACTCACTTTCTCAAAATCGGCATTTGAGCCATTTTGTTTTTTCGCCAAACTAAAAAAAAATTACCTATTAGCCTCGGAAAACTTCAATTCTTATTGTTTTGCGTATAAAACATTTCATTCCTGCTCCGATTTCCCATGCACACGATATTATCATTTAAAAAAAAATAACCTTACGAATATAAACTAACAAAAAAAAAAAAATCATTATTATTCTTTTATTTTTACTTTGAGAATTTAAAAAAATTTATTCGGCAAAATCGCCACACATGGCAACCACGATCCTTATTTCACACTTTTTTCACTACAACGGTTACAATTACGGAAAGCTTTTTGCGTGGAGAGCATAAAAAATCTCTTAAATTCCGGGAGCGGGTGGACTTTCAAAGTTTTAAAGTGGACTACGATTTATTCTATATTATTTTACATATCTGTGCTAACTTTCAGGCCGATAGGTCCATTTTTGTGGATTTGTATACGAATCAAATCCACAAACAAACAAACAAACAAACAGAATTTCATTTTTATTTATAAGATATTTCGCCTCAAAAAATGCAAGCGCAGGGAGTCCCTATGATTATTTTCTACCTGGAATGAATCAGATTGCGGCGCAATCGCTGGTATTGCAACAAGACATTCAAACACAGTTGCTTAAACTCTCCCCCCCCCACCCCCCACAACCAATTGTTGATAAGAATATTTCTAATTTTAAAAGAGGGAAGCCTGAACTGCTTAATTCTAACGCACTTAAAGGAATAATTTATCTTCTTTCGAAAAATCACTAAAAATTAAAAATTTAAGAAAGAGATAACCGATTTTACCTCTTTTAGAATAGAAAGAACTTTCTGAGTATGTAATGATTAAGAACTGCCGACCAATAACTAAGCAGATACAAGCTCATATATGTGAGATAACACAATTTTTAGGAAAAAAAATATTTGATAGTTTAAAAATTAAAAAGAGCAGTACTCTGTGTCTCCGGAATTACATATGCTTGCAAATTTTCAGCTCGATCGGATGATATAGGAAGTGGATTAAAATTCATAAGCAAATTTTGAGTTGGAATGGAATGACACACATAGTTAATTAAAAGCATATCATTCAATAATTTAAATAGAATGAAAAAAAAATTAAATTATGACTAAATTATTTGTTTTACCTAAATATACTAATGATAACTATTGTATTTACGGCATGTATTTTATAGTCGCAGATGAAAAGGGCTAAACATTAATAGAAAACGTAGGGCAGAAGCTTAGAGCATATTCATTTTCAATATAAAGTGGAATTTATTTTTAACTCAGTGATAAATTTTGTATTTTAACTACTTAAAATAATGATTTGTTCTAATTATCTAGTTTTTTAAATTCTATTTAAAATACATAGACTGATATGTATTTTTATACATTTTTTTATTCATACCTAATTACTCATTAATAATAGTCCTAAACTTATTGCTAGTTTTTGAATAAACGCAATAATTCGACTTAACAGTAATGTTTACTTTCACTATTAAACTGCCTACAGTTTTCCAGTTTTATGCGGGAAATTTATTAACACATTTAAATATTTATAAATATGTTTTTGCAGGAATGTTCAATTTTTGGTTCTTCATTTTATCCAAGTAAAAATTCTTCTAAACTTTGTGATGTCAAGTCATGTTTCTGATCAAGCTTCCCCTGTTCTGACCCTCAAAAGTCCCTGTCAAGTACACAAAACTTTTATAACTGAAACTGAAACAAGCCGTATACCAGTGGTTCCCAAAAAGTGATTCAGCATAATCAAGTAACACTGAAAATTGACCAATATGAAATTGCATTTGTTGGCTTATACTTAGAGGTATGCTGATGTTTATTTAGTAGTATTAATCGTGAAAAGTGAAACGTAGTACAAAAATTATTATGTTTCATGAGGTAATTTTTAAAAAAATGTACTAATCAATAAATATAAAAATAATTTTTTTAATACTCGTTTGTAAACATAAATTAGATATAAAAGGAGTGAAAACATTTTAAAATAATTTTATTTAAAAGATAAATTAACCTTTATATTTTAGACCTAATTTATAATTAGAGAATACAGAATCATTCTTTTTTCTTGTTTGAACTTTATCAATTAGTCCATTCCCAAAAATTCCAAAAACAAAACTCGAATCTTTAGAATGAAATTAATTCAAACTAATGTTCAAAAATGTTCAACTGCTGTTCAAAATGTCCCCTGTTATTATTAGCAAATAACAGTGAAATTTATTCCAATAATTTACACATCTATTTTACTATTTATAGACTACTAGATTATTGAAAATACAAATAAATAGTAAATTTAAAATAAAGTATTTTTTTTCTAACCAAGAATCATTCAATCGTAACATTTGCAATATTTTAAATACAACCACCAGACAGTTGCAATTTAATACTGATTAATGAAAGTGATTAAGTAAAACATTAATTACAGTAAAAAGGGTGTACATAGAACGCGCAATGTAACGGTGTAGGGTTAGTGAAAGTTCTTTTTTTTTTTGAGGAGGGGGACTAAAAATTGAGTTGCGCCTCGGGCCTCTCAGGACCTAAATCCGCCACTGTCGCACCGGATTCCCAGGACCTTGAAACGGATAGAAATCGCAAAATTTTTGAATTCCAAGAAATATACAGACAAAAGTCTAATTTTATTTATATAGATAATAACAAACATATGTGAAAGAGAAGTTCATTGATTAAACTGTTTCTAGCTTAAATTATTGCGGATGCGCACCCATGGAAGGTAGGGGGGGTTTTAATTAATACTTATTGCATGAAGGGGAAGGCAGGAAGGGTTTTAAATTAATACTTAGTGCATGATATTGGTTCCCAACCGGTAGTTCACGAAAATTATATACTGGTACTAGGGGCCAAGGCCCCCAGACTCGCTACGCTCGCTTTCCGTATGAGGCATTCGACCCCTAATAAGGCTTATTCGTAAAAAAGACATAATTTCAACAGACAAAACTCGAAGATTGGATCAGATAGAATGTTACTGAGCTACACATTGCTTGGTTCTTGCAGGTTCATTGGTACATAAAAATTTAAACTTCACACTACAGTAGACCTCCTACCCCTCACAACACAGAAGATATTTTGTTATAGGAATCCGTGTTGTACGGGTGCTGAGCTATACTCCACCTGGAGTGCGGACTCCGCTTATAATCGCTGGAAAAAATTATTTGCACTCCTCAGAAACACAATGATATTTAATGTTGCCATTCAAAAGTTACATTAATTAGGAACTAAAGCATAATAAAATCAGAACATCTGTTTCAGCTGTATTTTTAATAATGTAAAACCTATTGGACACCTTGCGAATTGGTCACCCATTGCGATTTTTCATTATTTGGCGACTTGCGTACATGTAAAGTTAATAAAAGCTACGGAACAGATAGGATAGCTTGCCACCAATGGCGACTTTTCATTATTTGGCGATTTACACATGCTCACAACCTATAATTACTGTTCATTGTTACGAATTTTCGGGGCAACCCGCTGCTCTGGGGCTTAAAATGGTTTAAAATTCGTATTCTACGCTTCAAATAGATAAATTTTGCTTTTTGTTGCATCAAAATCGGCCAATTAGAACCGGAGATACGGAGGTTTCGCTTTCCCATATGTTTTTCTATGGGCTTCTAGAAATCTCGAGAAATATTAGTCCTAGAGCTTAGATCTCTTCACTTTTGAGGACTTATTTTTGGCGCCAAATTTGGCGATATTTCGCCAAAAGTCGCCAAGCTTGGCGACTTTTTGGTCGTTTGGCGCGATTTTCCCAATGGGGCCTGGAAGTTGTTTTTCCTGCATTAAAAACGCATAACCTAACATTTCTCTTCTATGACGTAATCAAAATTCGCACTTTATGTAGAACCCTCGAGAAATTGACTTTTCTGGAAACCTCTTGTACCTCCTGCGTCGGCTATTTATAGAAGCGGGCATCGCCCCGAAGCAGTCAGTTGCGAGTTGAACATTCAATGGGTGAAGAGCTCTGAGTACGCTTGTTTTGTGTGAACTGATAGTGCTATAGAAGCTGTGTTTTAGCTTGCTTTGTGAAGCTGTTTTTAAAGTGCTGTGTGTAAATTCTTCATTGCTGTGTCTTAAGGGATAGTGTACTATATCCCTTGAATATTTCCACGGAATTTTTGCCTGTAAAAGTGACTTATTTTGTGTGAGAAATACAGCATTTGTGAGAGCTTCTGATCCAAGCGGATTGTTAAAAGCACGTTACTGCTAGATTGTGCTTGTGAATTGTGTGCAGCTGATTGTTCTACGAAGTTCTAGAAGAAATAAAGTTTGTGTTCCATCCTGACAAGTGACTTTTTTACTTGAACTTTTTACACCACTGGACTTTAGAACGACGAACCCCAGGAGTAGCAGAGTAATTCCGCAACATTTGGTGTCAGGAGTGGGGTTCTAAAGAAGGACTTTAATTTTCCAGTTTATGGTTTTGACTAGACAAAAAAATGGAAGAACAACTTCAAAAGCTCATGAATATGATGCAATAAATGAAAGCCGGACAAGACGAGATGAAAGCCGGACAAGACGAGATGAAAGCCGCACAAGAACAGATGAAAGCCGGACAAGACGAGATGAAAGCCGGACAAGAACAAATGAATTCGGATTTAGAAAAGAAAATTGAAGCCGGACAAGAAGAGATGAAAACTGGGTTGCAGAAAATAGAGAAAAATCAAGAAAAGTTGGAGCAGAAGATAGAGAAAACCCAAGAAAATTTAGAAGAAATTAAGCAGGGCCAAGAAGAAATGGAGAAAAGAGTTTCTCTCTTAGAAGAAACTCATACGAAATATGAACAAAGAATTGAAGGGAATGTTAAGGAATTACAGCAGGATATTTGCAGAATGCGTGAAGAATGTGAAGCTAAAATTGAAGAGAAATTGGACTCTCTCGTAAAGCTGGGAAAGTTACCCGAAAACATCAGGTTATCTTCACACCGCCCAGCAGTGAAACTTACTGCCTCTGACGGAAAGACTCGCCTGGGAAGCTTACAAGACCCAATTTTCGATCGTCGCCAGAGCCAATGGTTGGAGCGAGTCCGAGAAAGCTAATCAACTGGCCGCTTCCCTTAGCGGAGATGCAATTAATGTATTGCAAACTATCGGAGCGACGAAGATAGGAGATTTTGACGCCCTTGCCAGTGCCTTGGAGATGAAATTCGGTGAGAAGTGCCAGAAAGAATATAGTAGAATCCAACTTAAGACAAGGATGCAGAGACCTGGCGAGACCCTCCAAGAGCTGGCTTCCGACATAGATAGGCTGTGTCATCTAGCCTATAGCAGTTATCCTGATAATGTTCGAGAAGAAGTTGCAGTGCAACATTTTATTGAAGGCCTCGTGGACTCTGAAATTCAGAAAGCATTGATCTTGGCGGATTATAAAGATCTCAGGTCTGCCCTCGTATTCGCCATGAAGCTAGAGGCAGCTGAGCTGGCCGTAAGAAAAGAGCGGCATAATGTTAGAGCTGTGTCATTCCAGGAGCCTACGGATGGGGAAATGGAGAGATTAGAGAATAAATTAAAGACCCTGGAAAATCTGGTGGAACGACAAGAACAGTCAGAGCCAAGAATAGTGAAATGTTGGAGGTGCAACAGCGAGGGGCATTTACGAAAATACTGCGACGCACAAAAGAACTCTCGTCGTAAAGATCGCAGTTATCAATGCACCAGAGAAGCCATGAAGAAAGACAGAAAAGAGACGACTTTCAGAAACAGAGGCTGAGGGATATTCAAAAGCCCCGTTTGAAAGTCTTACAGATTTCATCAGTGAATGGCGGCAGTGATGGACTATTCGTACTGGGATATGTTAATGGTTCCCCATGCCACATAGTGATTGATACTGGCGCGAACGTAACCATCATAAGGACGGATCTGGCCAAGAAATTAAATTTGAAGATTATCTGGACTCCGCCCTCGCTGACCCTCCAGACTGTGACAGGTGACAAGATCGAAGTGGGCGGAAAAGCGCAAGTAGAAATCACGTTTGGAAATGCCAGATACGACCATGTGGTATATGTCGCCAATATTACAGACTCTTTTATTCTCGGACTCGACTTTTTAAAATCGCACAAATTTAACTTGGACTTTAAGAATAATGAGCTTCGTTCAGATTCAGAAGAAATAGTTGCGTTCGATATTAGAAATGAAACTGTTTTGCCTGTTCAGCAAATAATAGCCCAGACTGATATCACTCTACCTCCCAGAACTGATTCAATAATTTCTGGAACAGTAAAAGAAAGCAATAAATTCCGTTTTGGATTAATCGAACACCCAAGCAATAGTGATTCCATCAGAGGAGTACTTGTGGGAGCAACACTTGTGGACTTGTCGAGAACAGAAATTCCAGTTAGAGTAGTAAATGTGTCGGACAAGTCGAAGGTGATAAAGAAAAATGAAGTGTTGGCGACATGCACTCCTGTTACCTGCATTAATAAGAACATCAACCAAACGACAGCTAAATCTTCCGAGTGCCTGACGAAGGAATTATTACAAGACGTGGAGTTAACGGCAGAACAGAGAAGCGCTGCAGAGAAAGTAATAGCTGAATTTGAAGACCTCTTCTCTCGTACTTCCGGTGACTTTGGCCGTACGAGGTTAACGCAACATAGAATAGACACAAGCAGCCATTCTCCCATCAAGCAACATCCTAGGCGGCTGCCGTTTGCTAAGCAAGAAGAGGTGAGCAGACTTTTAGAGGAGATGCAGCGTGATGACGTCATCGAGCCATCGACTAGTCCGTGGGCCTCGCCGATTGTTTTGGTCCGAAAGAAAGATGGTTCCACCCGGTTCTGCGTTGACTATAGACGTCTGAATGACATTACAAAGAAAGACAGCTACCCTCTTCCCAGGATAGACGACACATTGGACACTTTATCGGGAAATGAATGGTTCTCCACTCTGGATCTCAAGAGTGGCTACTGGCAAGTAGAAATCCATCCCGATGACCGTGAAAAGACTGCGTTCACCACTGGCCAAGGATTATGGCAGTTCAAAGTTATGCCTTTTGGACTCTGCAACGCACCGGCTACATTCGAGCGTCTAATGGAGACAGTGTTGAGAGGACTTTCCTACGAAGCATGTCTCGTTTATTTGGACGATATCATCATCGTCGGAAGGACTTTCGAAGAGCATCTCGAGAACATTCGAAAGGTACTGCAGAAATTAAAAGAGGCAAAC